>CM076584.1:499778611-500093372 GCA_034641835.2 Pinus albicaulis | reverse complement strand
AGTTGGACTTTGCCAATATTGCTAATTATAGAGTGATAACAGAACACACTCCAATAGATAAAGCCTCTCAAAACAAGCTAGATCTAAGCAGATCTAGAACACCACTTGCTATAAAAGATAGCAGCTGCAAAACCCTCAATGGGCCAGCACTACTCATGAAAGATAGAGGTTGGTCTCGAACCAGATAGTGATTCAATTCAGCAAAGAACTCCTCCAATGATCCACAAGGGAAGAGATGAAACCCCTAAATAGGAATTCCAATCACAATCTCCACTAAACAACGAAGAATGGTATTTGTCTAAGCAGACAAATACTTCAGAAATATAATATATCAACAACCTCCTCTTGTTGCTCTCATCCTTTTTTTATAACAAGAGGAAACTCTTGCAAACCCTAAACCACTTTGATGAGTTAGCCCTCTTCACATTAGAGGCTCCCTTCTAGAACTATGCAGTCCCTCTTGGAGATGCAATGAACCTAGACAACACAGTTGATTTGGTCAAGGTGGACCCAGTCTTTGGCTCAAACCTCTTTCACACCTACAAGTGATTATTTACATAGCCCTGATTTGTCTTTGTTCACATGGGCATGGATTTATTCAGACTTTTAGGAGTTTTACATGTCCTCCTTTATTCATTTATTCATAAAACATAAAATAAATCAAAATTGAATGTTTCTTCTTAGCTAAGGCTAAGTAGGAAAATTACAAGAGTAGTGTTGATTCCCACACAATATACTCAGTTGGCATAGTGGTACCATGCACCATCTACACTGGCCATAACCACAAACCAGAGGAATGCCCGCTAATGGAAACATTCAGGCAACTTTTCACTAGGCACAATTTCCACCAATAGGAAATTGACCATCCTAATGGGGGACCCAACCTTGCGCTTATGTAAACTCCCATCACAGAGATTCTTCCCCCACCAAACTTCAATGACACGATACACCATATACGATTCATATCTTCAAGTATCGGATCTATGACTCGAGTTTTCTGCTCATCTGCCATAGGTGTCGAGTCAGCTGCAACTATGAGAGTAACTGTACCTATGATAGTGCAGACCCAATCATTCTACACTCTGTCAATTGCGTCTAGTTCCAGCACATCGATGAAGGAATCTTTCTCGTGTCTATCAACTAGCTCCATGCAGATTGAACCTCTTCAGCATAACCTTGCGCATGATCAATCCCCCTTAGGACCCCTATTTCATTTAGATGAGGACATCCTAGAAGCCATGACGGAGCCAGATTATCCATGGGATGCAATGAATCACCATTCATTTTTTATCCCCAAGACAATTTCTAGTGCTGAAAAGACAAAAGAATAAGAGATCTATGCGATTGATTCAAAATATTTCCTTCCATCAGGGAAAGTCGATTGGTTCAAGAATCCTATCCCGGTACCTAATGCATTCGAGGAAGGAAATATTTCAAACATATCACCTACCGTCAAGGTGAACATATCCCAAAATACTGGTAAGGTTGAATAAATCTCATTGGGGACAGCATGCTCTCCAGAAGAAATAAACTCTTATACCCAGTTGCTACAAGAGTATCGAGATATCTTCGAGTGGGCCTACTCAGAAATGCCAGAGCTTAGTCCCACTATCGTAGAGCACCATATTGGCACTTGGCTTGATGTACCTCCACTGCGCCAGAAACAACGTCAACTGCAACCATAAAAGATAGAAGCAATAAAATGATAAATCGACAAGCTTCAAAAAGTCGGGTTTATCTACCCGATTACTTACACATATTGGGTTTCCAACCCTATTCCCGTCATGAAAAAATAGGGCACAATACGTGTTTGCACCAATTTTTCGGGATTTGAAGAAAGCATGTCCCAAGGACAATTACCCACCCCATTCATCGACTAGGTCATCGATGCTTGTTTGGGTCATGAGGCTCTCTGCTTTATGGATGGATTCTTGGGATACAACCAAATTCAAATCTGCCATACAAACTAGTACAAAACCATGTTTACCACCCCCTAGGGCACATTCGCATATAAGGTAATTCCATTTGGGCTAGAAAACACTGGAGCCACCTTCCAGAGGGCCATAAAATATATATTTCATGACTTGGCACACCTTGTCCTCTCCTACTTGGACGACCTGACCGTCTTCTCCAAGAAGCACTCAGACCATCTTGAGGATCTACGATTGGTATTCCAATGATGTCGTCAATAAAATCTATGCTTGAACCCCCTCAAGTGTGTCTTCTGCATCATAGCAGGAAGACTCTTAGGTTTTATCGTGTCCTAGCAAGGGATTCACGTGGACCCCCTCAAGGTCCAAGCCATCAAAGAGGTACCTCCACCTCGAACTCTCAGGAAACTACAAAGCCTAGAGGGGAAGACCAATTTTCTGAGATGCTTCATCCAAAATTATGCCACTTGTGCTCAAGGGTTCCTGCACCTCCTTCACCAGGACATCCCATTCAAATGGGATGATTATGCCTAACAAGCATTCGATGCACTGAAATAAACATTGTCTTCATCACCACTCATTAGTCCCTTAGACTATGACAAATCTTACATCCTATATATATCAGCTTCTGAGTCAACCTTGGCTGGAGTTTTGATCTAGGAAGGCCCAGAGGGGAAGGAGAACATAACCTATTATGTTATTAAAACCTTAGCAGGCCCAACATTTAAGATATGAGCCCAAAGAAAAAACTTCCCTAGCATTAATACATGTAGTCCAGAAGCTTCGCCACTACATCATCTTAAATACCACTGCAGGCATCGTGGATATTAATCCCATCAAATATCTGCTTACGCGTTGCTTAATGAACCACAAGTACGCTCTCTGGATAGTCATTCTTCAATAATACAAGTTATAGTTTCACTCCACTAAAAGAAAAAAGGTGCTTATCTTAGCAAAGTTCATTATGGACCTCCCAAGGGATACTAAGGGATCACTTGTCAATGATTCACTACCAAATGAACATCTCTTCTTCATAGCAACCAACAACACTTGGTACAAAGACTGTTGGGAAAAATACTGAGAGGGGGGGGGGGGGGGTGAATCAATATTTAGGGCATACTCAAATCTTTTTACTTTTTCATGCTCTAAAACCCATACGCTACTTTACTTGATCAGACTCACATATATACATGGATACCCTTCACAAAACGCGCGTATATGCAGAGATCTTAATATGCAATTAATTCATTACTTAGATCCTTGCATTTATTCATTCATTAGATGTTTATATAGCAACAGACATGTGCAGTAATAACAGAGTAAATCATCACACATAAGCATCACACATGAACACCAGGATTTTAAGTGGAAACCCAAGTCGAGAGAAAACCACCGCTGCTGTTTTCTCAGCCTTCAATATTTTATTATAAAGAAAACATCTTACAACAATGTACTGGCGCAGACTCATACCAGTACGCAGGCACCCACCTGCGCTCATTTACCAGCCTCTCCTGGAAGGGAGCTACGACCCCCTGCTCTCGTTTACCAGCCTCTCCTGGAAGGGAGCTACAACCCCTTGACTGAAGGCTACAACCCTCAACACCACCATGGACCACGTTTCATCAATTTTCACACTGGATCCAAAGCTTCCTTTATAACACAACTTGCAGGCCACGTTTCATCATATTTTCAGACTAGACCCACTCCATACATTTGAGCTCAATCATACATCATCAACAGATAGCAGTAACACAGTAGAATAGATCAGACATTTGATACTTCATACTTCAACAAACCCTAATCTTCATACGTGCTTTCCTTTCACTGATCTTGCGTATATATGCGCCTTCGACCATACAAATCCGCGTATAATTTTGTACATATTACAGAGCTAATTTTACTTCCCATACGTGCTTTCTCTTTAGCAAACCCACGTATATACGCACTTACTCTGCGGCGAACTAGCGTATAGTTCTTCAGACATTTAGGTCATTGCAATTCTTCAGAACAAATACATCACTCAGATTTTACCCTTTACTTCAGACAGATGTTCGCCTCATCTCAGATCTAATCATTCCATAAACAGATCTAGTAGATACAAGTACATTCCAGATCTAGATTCCCTTCTTCATCATTTCTTCATTGGTGCATCATACATTCAGATCTTTCTTTCAACTGTAACCCTTTCATTCAGATATGCTTCAGAGAGAAGTATTCATTCAAGCTCAAACTTCTTGCTCACATTTTCACAATGAGTTTCTTCTCCTTATATAGGTTTACCCTTTATCAATACCATGAGCCAAAACCACATTACTTTCAATGGTATTCCTGGATGGGGTCACATATACGAATCATTACTCAATACAATGGGTCAATACCATGGTGGTTACCCCTGGTTTTACATATTTAGAGCGCTTTTTCCCATACGCGACTTGGCACGTTATTTCTCGCGTGCATACGCTACTTTGTCTAGACAAATCCACGTATGCCTTGAGACATACTCTTTTCATCATGTTCTAGCACATATTGACATTCCTTCCATCATTACCTTTTGTACTCATTGTATATACATCAGATTTACATCATTTAAAAAGTTCATTCCATCAGGGACAACTTCATCAAGTAGGTTGCCATCATCTTCATCAAGTGGGTTGCCATCAAGGACAACACTCAGCATCATATTTCCAACAATCTCCCCCTTTGGACTTGATGGCAACCACGATGGTGTTTGATCACCACAACAGAGAGATACATTAAGAATACAATGACACCATGTCACTCTTGACACCATTCTTTCTCTTTATTCAAACACCATGTCACTCTCCCCCTTTGACATCAAGGGCAAAGGGCGGACCAAAACCAACACAAGGTTTTTCCTCCTCTTGTAGAAGGAAGCGTTCTGCAGATATGATGTACACTGAAGTGACCATGCTCCCCTTGAGTTCATGCTGAACCTACAAACATATTTTTCAATGAAGTACATGACTCTATGACCTTCCTATCACCAATGACTCATACTTACATCAAAGAACCATCCAAGTGGATTTACATATGAGACTCAAATACCCAACCAAGTGGGTTTACACATCTCAACTCAACTACCCAACCTAGTGGGTTTACAAATTTTACTCAGCTACCCAACCAAGTGGGCTTACAACTTTCGACAAGTCCTTGCATGACTGAATATTACAATTTTACATCATGGGTCTCAACAAGACCTTTTTATCAAATTACAAGTATGAATTTTTATGACCAATACCAGAAAGACCTCAAGAGAGAGATCATATTTCAGAATCATCATAATGCCAACAATGCATTATACTTAGCAAGACTAGTGCTCCCCCTGAAAATGTGCATCCAAACATCCTTTCCATGTGTCCAAGGCTCCTCCTTAGCTTGTGCAATCTGAATACTTTTAACAGCAAGTCATCAGCAACAATCTCTGCATGATCTGTCCGGATCTCCGAATCATAAGACTTCCATCATATCCAAAATATATTCTTCATCAAATAAGCAATCCGGGCTCATCCATAATCTTCAACATAAGAAACCATGTATCATTTCATTAGCATGAGTATAACCACAATAATGCTAACAGTACAATCATAGCAGTCAGACTGATGCTCCCCCTGAACCTCTGCTCCTGATCTTCAGCTGTCATCCCAATTCTCTTATCATCAATGCATACGCGACTGTTTCTACTGGAACTCGCGTGTATATGCAGCTTTAGTTCACTGAACCCGCATATGGAAAGTGAATTATAAGAAAAATTTCACATTCCTCCATCTCCCCCTGAATTTGTCCTTCCTGTACCTGTCTTCTTCATGTCAGATGCTCTGTCAGCAATAATCATTCAAATTTAAGATCTCTTCTTTCAACCCATTTTCTTGCTCTTCAAAGATTTGTAAAAGTTCTTCACTTCTTATTTGATTTTTCCAGATCTGTTTTGAGCGAGATGATTTCTGCTTCACGTCCTTCCTTTTCAAATGATTGTAGAAGTTCTTCATTCTTCTTATTTGATGCTTCAAGGTTTGCTTTCAGAGAGATGATTTCTGCTTCAAGTCCTTCACTGTGATTGGTTACTTTGTCCTGCAGTCTTTGATACATTTCTATCTGTTCATTCAATCTAGAGATCACATCCTTGAGGATAGATTCCCTCCTTTTAAATTGATCCCAAAAATTACTTTCATCATTGATCTTGAGATTTGCTTTTATACTATTACTTTCACTATCTTCATCATTGCATGCACAAGTGAGTGGATTACAAGAACAACAATCAATGCCTGTTTCTTCTTCTTCATTTTCTGCTGCACATGTTTTCTGAGATATCTTCTTTTCTTGAGTAGCCTTCTTCTTTTTCTTCTTTGCCATGAGCACTAGCAGATCTTGGTCAGAATCTTCTTCATCTTCACTTGATATTTCATTATTATCTTCATTTGCATAATAACTCTTTCCCTTTACAAATTGTTTCCCTTTATCATGATTTTCTTTATAAGGACATTTAGCAGCATAATGACCAACTCTTCCACAACCAAAACATTTTAAGGGGAGCTTACCTTTGAATCTTCCAGTTCCTAGTTGGAGTTTTCTCACAAAATTTGCTTCTTCTTCTTCTGATATACAATCTGATTCCTTGACATATTCCTTGTCTTTTCTTTTTGCACATGCCTTAAAAGTAGATTATTTGGTTTGAGAAGGACCTCCTTGTCTCATTTCATAAGCAGTCAGAATACCATGTAGTTGAACAATAGTAAGAGTTTGCAGGTCTTGCCTTTCTTCAATAGCTGATACTTTTGACTCAAATTTTGAAGTCAAAGATCTTAAGACTTTTTCCACCAGAGTAGTATCGGTTATGGTTTCACCCAAACTTCTCATACGATTTACAATATCATCTAGAAGTAAAAAGAAACTGGCAATACTCTCATCACTATGCATCTTCAAATTTTCATATTCAATTCTGAGGGTTTGGAGTTTTGCACTTTTTACCTTTGTATTTCCTTCATATCTTAGGATGATTTTGTCCCATATTTCTTTTGCTGAATTTAGCTACATCACTTTAGCAAATTCTGGTTCAGACATGCTTCCTAATAAAACATTGACTGCTTTGGCATTGATTTCATATTTCTTCCTTCCTACTGCATCAGTAGGAATACTTGCTAGATACTGATAATGTTAGTATGAATCCTTCGTTGAAGCGTACGAAAAAGGACCAATTTAGCTACGCATAACTAATAGCCCTAACAACAATAGTGGTCACTAAATATCTTCGTATCTATGTTAGTAATAAAAATGTCGCAACAACTGCATCTATAAATTATGATGACAAGGAAGTAAATGGTTTGCTCCATGCATCCAATGCATAAGACAAGAACACAATTTTGAAAGAATTTTTATATTATAGGCACTGGGAGGAAAACAAGAAGGTGTATCCAAATTTCCTCCTCAATGGGATGGGTTCTTTGTAGTCCTCAAGACTTCGATCTAAGCTTTTCTCAGAGGTGTAGAAAACCCTAATGCAAAAATGAAGCTCAATGGGACACAAATGATGAAATGAGACCAAGTGTATAGATCCGCAGTGATCTAATAGGCAACAAAGGTAGAGGAATGATGGGAAGAACTCCTATTTATAACAACATTGGGTCATTCTAGATCTTGGTGCATGATTAAAATAATGTTAACCAAATCTAGATCCACCTTTATGGAATATTTTATTATATTTGTTGAGGGAAAGGGTGTCGACTTGGGTCAAATCCTCGATTAGTGAAAATAAATAAATAAATGATTTATTTATCTTTTTAAGGAAGTGGTTGGAAGATAATCAAATAAATAATGATTTATTTGATTAATAGTGGGTGATTTGGTCATATTTAACAAGGAATATTATCTAAATAATATTTAAATAATTATTCCTAGAAAATAATAAGAACTAAGGGTTTATCTCATTAATTTCTTTGTTTTTGGGTTAAACATGACTCGGGGAATAATAATTAAATTATGGTTTAATTAATTATTCCATGAGGAAAATCAAACAAATATAGGTTTGTTTAATATTTCTTTTGGGGTTTCCTCAAGCTGACCATAAACAACCTAATAAATGTGGTTTATTAAGTTATTTAACATAGTGAAGGCAATTTTACCGAGGGTAAAATTGGTCTTACATGTGTACTTGGGTCCATCTAATGATGATAGGTTAGATGACCAAAAAATGGTGTACGTACTGCTCCCCTCAAATAAGCGGAAATGTGGAGCAGATCATATTGATCAAGTACGTTGTAAGAACTCAATCACTAGACAACAAAAGGGTGTTTCGAGGGAGGAAGGTGAGGTAGATAGTGTGGTCGAAGGACTAGACTTCGAGGAGACGAGACTCGCAGTGCAACAAGTCTCTTTTTATGAGAGGGTACTCCGTGTCGAAGGCGGCGGGGGAGGCATACCTATGCCCGCCAAGACAAAGTACAAAAGAATAGGGTGTCCAGAACAAGGGACCAAACCATAGAGTACACCGCATAATCAGCATTGTATAAAATACAATGAGAAATCTCACATACATGTCGTGCCCAGATAAAGAAATGACTAGTACAATAATATCCGAGTACATGAGATAAATACAACCCAAATGCCTCCCGTAAATGGGGGAAGGGCTCACAAAAATCCGACGATACATGCAAACGAAGAGGTGTCGTGCGGGCACAACATCATCAAAACCTATTTGATCGAAGGCCGCGAAGAATAGGTCATCCTAGCATGTGGGGGCTACTCACAGGCCACCCCTCATGAGGGCTGGAGACATCCTCTCACACACACCGGAATCATCAAGAGTCATTGGCCGGATCACCGGACCGTCAAGCATAGAATCTCGATCATGCCGAAAAGGAGCCGGAGAGACAATTAAGTCAAGGGGAAATGAGAGATCCCTCGCTCTAATCCGAGGCACCGAACAAGAGTGGAAGTCGGAACTAAGGTATACCGCCCCCTCTAGACCCGTCTCTCGGAATGAATATGTTGATGTTGACAAGGAAGGAGGTCTCCGCTATAGGTGAGGCAATGAGAGATCCTCAACTAAGGCACGAGAGAAAATGAAGAGAGCGACTACGTACCGACACTAATGACGAGAGTGGAAATGGGAAGGACCGAGTAGCGAATGGACGACTTCCTTGTTAGAGCATAAAGAGCATGGATGACACTAGCCGATCGACACAAGATTGTAAGGGATAGGGGACAAAGGAGACCGAAGGTCATAATGTGCGACACAAGAGAGAGACCAAGCAACGAAGGATGGAGGGCGATAATGGGGTGCAAAAGGACGTGGTATAGACTCCATGGATGCAATGATGACTAACTTGGATGCTCTAAACAAGGGTGACTCGATGGTGCTCGGCCATTACGCAAAGGCCCCAATGGGGGACCATGGAAGCATGAGTACAAGATGGGAGATCCCATGCATTTAAAATCGATTACCGAACATGGACAAAGTGGGGAGCAATATGGTGCCCAAGTACAAGTGTCGTGCGAGGAAATTCGATTTTATGAGGTGAGCTAGCCCCTCTTGGACAAATGGGTCCGAAGCTGAGAAAAAAGAAAGAACAAATGCTAGTTATCAAAAGAAAATAAAACATGCATTTCGAAGGGAAAATGCTAAGGGTAATATTTCTTAAGATAGGAGTGCAGAGGACTAGGAAGGATGCCATCTAAATCCTTCTAAGAGGTATGCCTTTACCAGCACCTTATCGATGATGTAAGGGCTCATTACAATGAGTCGAACTTCCTGATGCATCAAGGACATCGTGGGCCTCCAGCCTGCGATATTAGAACAAGGTCGCCTTCGTGAGTGTACGATGGCCGGATCTTGGTCATGCCGAGCTTTGGTGTGTTTGTTGGCCGCTTCCATGGTTTGCAAGGCAACACGACGGTCTTCGGTACACGCCAAGCATGATAAGTCATTGTTCTGAGGTTAAGGCTGTGGAGAAGTTCAACAAATTTTGGGATGAAGGGAAGGGATTTTACACTGGATTGGTAAGACAAATTTCCTCCAAAAATGAGAGAGGGTTATGGTTGAGGGCATGGGTGCCCCCGAGCATGGTGTGGTCATGCAAAAATGTATTTAGAAAAAGGGGAATCTTAAACACATTTTAAATGATGTGGGTGTGCCATTTGTTCTTTATGGTTAGTGCTTCGTAAAAGGAAATGGAGGATTACCAATCTCTTTTGGTACCGCATATGGGGATCAAATGGACTTTAAGTTTCCGAAGCCGGCATACCTCGGGTGTCACTATCCCAAAAAGAGGATTTAGATAATGAACCGATGCTCGTAGAAAAGCTAGGTTGGTCAACAATAATGTTCAAGAGACTGGTTGTTAATGAAGAGGAGGGAACGATAAGAGGTATCATCCCTAGAGTGATCGGAAGTGATATGGGAGCTCTGAGGTTCTTCTAAATGTGGAAGAATAATGGTAACAAAGTCAACACCTACTCGTATACACTAGGAGAGTTATGGAGAATGCTCTTCTGGTCTCTCAAATGTGGGTGCCTCACCCAAACATTGGGTTTCGATGTAATGGCCACAAGGTGGATGTGTGTGAACACATGGGTTCGATGTAAGGGGGAATATATAAAGCCGTGTGGAATTTCTTCCATAATGTCACGCTATCGTGATAAAAGATGGGGTGACTCGTGGAAGAAGGACCACCTGACGTGGTGAAGCGACCTGAATCATCATCATGAGAAGAGAGGTTCACATGCGCATCGTCACAAGGGGTGACCGAAGAGTAAGTAGATAAAGGATCTACCGATGTTGAGCTCCAAGATGATCGCCGAAGAAAGGTCAAGCGAAACAACAAAGGAGGATTCGTATGGAATGGTCTCGAGGGTCTCATGGACATGATAGGTAGAAAATGCTGGGACGAAGGCTCCGCTGTATCTCGACATACTCAGGAGGGGGAATGTCAATGGGAGCGTCATGATCTGCAGTGCCCCGCCGGCTGCACGCACAAATATGGGAGAGGTGTACTCATTGCGCTGCCTCGAATTGGTGGACCGCAAAGAATAGAGGTGCGGAAGTCCTCGAGGCGGGACAAATATGGGTGTGATGGCTATGGAGATCACACAAAGCACGGGGGTGGTTGGTGTGAATAGTCTTTGGGGTTCTTGGCCGCGTTTGTGGAAGGAACAAGAGGCTTCGGGGACCGCGACTGGGTGAACGTGACATTAACTATGGGCTTTAGATGAATTAAT
Organism: Pinus albicaulis; assembly: GCA_034641835.2. Classification (NCBI taxonomy): domain Eukaryota; kingdom Viridiplantae; phylum Streptophyta; class Pinopsida; order Pinales; family Pinaceae; genus Pinus; species Pinus albicaulis. The sequence continues at coordinate 500,082,210 of CM076584.1, read as the reverse complement.
TCAGGGATAGGTATGGGAGGCGTGACCGACAACATCACACAGCACCCCGGGATGGTATGCTTTGGAGGTCGAGAGAGCAATGGTTTAATGGGCAGCCTTGTCCTTTGATGCCCCCTTGCGAGCTTTGGCCCTTCTTACCCGAAGGCTGCCGCAAACAGATGTGTTCCCATGGACCGAGGAACTCATGCAACGGGAGAAGCATGGGGACTCCAAGAACCGGTCAAAGCGAGATATAAGGTTTGGGTTGACCAGCAAGGTGGGGGTCGGGAGGATCAAGGTACCAAACGGGAATCCCAAGTGTCAAGTTAGGAAGAGAGAGGGTGGCTACGATCGGTACCGTGTACACTCCGGTGGGGGAGCTAGAACTATCTCACTCATAGGGGCATGGCTTGTGTGGGACGGCTCCTAAATGGCTAAGGCCCTGGAGGAACCGTGCTGTGGGGATAAAGGGGCTCTCATGACTACCAACCTGTGTGTGAAGGGCTAAGAGCAAAGTTGTGGAGGGCAAGGTTGCCGACTAGCCGGGCAGCTATTTGAGAGCAAACTTCGAGACGATCGTATCATGCAAACATTCGATGAGTCAGTCGTAGATAGGAGGAGGGGGAGACTAGAAAATTTCCAAGGAGGAGGAATCCTTGTAAACGCCTGAAGACAACTGGTCAGAGTGAGCCACTGGTTGCTTTGCTGGCTGAAGAGATGGTTTGTCTAGATGAGGTCTGACTTACTATGATATCAACACCATTGGTGACGTCTTCCACTGAGGAAAGACATCTTGTGGAAAACCGCTGATGGGGACAGCCAGACATAGTATGGTAGCTTCACCCCAATAGAATGTTGTAGTCTAGTAAGGTCATGACTTCACGTCAATGCAAATTGGGCCTTACCATGAGGGGTGATAGGACAATTACAACAGCTAATGGGCCGGGAGGCATGACCGCCCCACGCTCAAGGGTGATCGTGGAAGGGGCCAGCCTCGGATCCCGGAGTCTGAAACTGGGTTGTGACATCACGCAGTGGGATGCCCTCATCAATTATAATCGGGACACGTTGGCATTCCGGATTTTGACTGGGATTGAAAGGCGACGGAAGGAGGAAGGGGAGGATGGTCCGATTGAGTGGTGTCGAAAACAATCATTTGGTCGTCAGCAGGATCTACAGCGCCCACGGTAGATAGTAGAGCCTTCTTTTGGGAAGGGCACGACTGGAGGAGTTCCAGTGTGGAAATGGCAGCAGGAGATTGCGCCAAGTCATCTACTATGCTATACGATTGAGCGGCTCGACCGGAAGTAGCATTTCGGCGTAATGGTCCCTTAGGAATCTTGGTATGAACCTCAACTTTAGGTTGAGGGATATGTAAGGGGCCACTAGATGTCGAAAGAGGCTCTGTAGAACCTGAAGAAGGAGGCTCGGGGGCAGACTGAGCAAGAGGCTTGGGGTACTGGCGAGACCGAGTTTGAAGGTTAAGGTCGACGGTTAGAGGTGGATCAGATTTCATCATGAGGATCTGGGAATTGGAGGAACCAGAAGGGGAAGGTGGAGTGGCCACCTGTCCGTTAAGTAGTTGGGTAGCCATGAATCCCTGCTGTGCAACCACCGGCGCTTGAGGGGGCGGTGATGGCTGTTGCAGGGGTTGAGAAGGCAAGGGAGGTGAAAGCGCATATGCTGGAGGAGCTGGTGCACCAGGTTGCTGATGAGGGTAATGGTTAGGTTGGGCAACATTGAGGTAAGCAGGAGGTTGGGCAAAAGGATGAGGCATGCCGTATCCTGGATGCGTGCTACCGGGAGGGGCAGAAGTGCAGGGAGTGGTGCCCCCTCCCCCAGGAAAACCATAGCTCATGAGAGGTTCAGCGGATGGCTGAGAGATAGATCCAACGCTACTGTCGGTGGCATGAGGTGCCCCCGGTGTATGGGCATCACCGGGTTTGGGGAGAGTAGGTAGGACAGTAGGATCATAACCTGTCTGAACGTAGATCAGGTCATACTTTAATGCCATTTGGAGGGCATCTTCTTCGGTTTGAGGAAAATGCGATGCGACATCTTTCCCAATAGGGGACAAGAGAGATCTAAGGAACCAGTCCATGTAGACACGGTCTTCGAAGGGAGGAGATTGGCATAGGCTCTGTCTTCTTTGCCATTCCTGGACATGGGTAGAAAGGCGGTTTAGGGAGATCAGGTAGGACAGTATAAACATAACCTGTCTGAGCATAGATCAGGTCATATTTTAATGCCATTTGGAGGGCAGCTTCTTCGGTTTGAGGAAAATGTGATGCGACATCTTTCCCAATAGGTGGCAAGAGAGATTGAAGGAACCAGTCCATGTAGACACGGTCTTCGAAGGTAGGAGATTGACATCGGCTCTTTCTTCTCCACCATTCCTGGACATGATCGGATAGGCGGGTCGCAGATGATTGACGGAAAGAAGTCAAAAGTTCGATACCAGTGTCATAACGAAGGGGAAGCTGGAAGTAAGATAAAAAAGCCTGGGCAAGAGTTGCAAAGGTGGTATGGGAGGAAGTGGGCTGATCAACATAACACTTAGAAGCTTCGCCTATAAGCGTGCGTTGGAACAATCTAAGACGAACAGAGTCATCGATAATGGAGGTAGATGAACACCACATGTGAAAAGATCGAACATGATTTGACGGATCTTCTCCAGCACGACCTTCAAACTTTGGGATGTCGGAAGGGAGCTTTGTCGGCATAGCAGGCCAACTAGCGTCATGGTGTATAGGGTCGTTTATCCTTGGGTCCAATCCGGGGAATCTTTTGAGGCACCACCAAGAAAGGAGCACGGGTGAGCGAGGTAGTTCATGGTGGTTCCGCTAGTAGTAGAGCCGGCATTAGGGCGGGAGAACCGCTGGCGTTGGGCACGGGCCGGACATAGTGAAGGTGACAGGGGGAGAACCAGGAGGAGAAGGAGAACCCAATGAATCAGAAGAGGAGTCGGAGTGCGGACTCGGAGGAGGACTGGCTCGACGACGGCGGGGCGGAGCAGGTCGATCGACCGGAAACTGAGGGTGAAGGCCAAGAAGTCTCCGGGAAAGGCGCCTTTGGGGCGCAATGATGACGGGAAGAAGGAAACCGACAAGGGTAGAAAGGGACAGAATCAAGCGAGGTCAAGGGCAGAAAAGGTGCAGTGACAATTGATTTTAGAGTCTTTGCCAGGCGGTGTTAACCAGGCGCTTCTTCGCTTAGGGTCAGTGTGTGGCGTGCATTAATTTTAATTTTTAAACCCTTTCCGTTTTGAGAGCAAGAAAAAAGTGTGTTGCGTAGCTGAAAATAAATCTGCAGAGAACAATATAGATTGCTGAAATAACAGAACATTTAACAGATAACCATGCATTAATTGAACCCAAAAAGGCGGGTCTCTCATTAATTTATTTGTTTTTGGGTTAAACATGACTGGGAATAATAATTAAATTATGGTTTAATTAATTATTCCATGAGGAAAATCAAACAAATATAGGTTTGTTTAATATTTCCTTTTGGGGTTTCCTGTTTGGACCATAAACAACCTAATAAATGTGGTTTATTAAGTTATCTAACATAGTGAAGGCAATTTTACTGAGGGTAAAATTGGTCTTACATGGTGTACTTGGGTCCATCTAATGATGATAGGTTAGATGACCAAAAAATGGTGTAACAGATAACCTTCTTCCACGATTGCCCATACTTCTGCACCAAGACTTTGCAGATATGCTTTTGTTCGTATCTTCTATAATAACATATTATCTCCATTTAATAGAGGTGGCCTTATATACATTACCCCTTCATGACTTCCCATTGCTACGGATCTCCTTCAAGCGATCAAGCTTCTGCAGAAGGACCTGCTCTGATACCAATTGTTGGGAAAAATACTGAGAGGGGGGGAGGGGGGGGGGTGAATCAGTATTTAGGGCAGAATCAAATCTTTTTGCTTTTTCATGCTCTAAAACCCATACACTACTTTACTTGATCAGACTCGCGTATATACGCAGATACCCTTCACAAAACTCGCGTATATGCAGAGATCTTAATATGCAATTAATTCATTACTTAGATCCTTGCATTTATTCATTCATCGGATGTTTATATAGCAAAAGACATGTGCAGTAATAACAGATAAATAATCACACATAAGAATCACACATGAACACCAGGATTTTAGGTGGAAACCCAAGTCGGGAGAGAACCACCGCTGCCGTTTTCTCAGCCTTCAATATTTTATTATAAAGAAAACATCTTACAACAATGTACTGGCGCAGACTCATACCAGTACGTAGGAACCCACCTGCGCCGTTTACCAGCCTCTCCTGGAAGGGAGCTACGACCCCCTTCTCTCGTTTACCAGCCTCTCCTGGAAGGGATCTACAACCCCCTGACTGAAGGCTACAACCCTCAGCACCACCATGGACCACGTTTCATAAATTTTCACACTGGATCAAAAGATTCCTTTAGAACACAACTTGCAGGCCACGTTTCATCATATTTTCAGACTGGACCCACTCCATACATTTGAGCTCAATCATACATCATCAACAGATAGTAGTAACAAAGCAGAACACATCAGACATTTGATACTTCATACTTCAGCAAACCCTAATCTTCATACGCGCTTTCCTTTCACTGATCCTGCGTATATACGCGCCTTCGACCATACAAACCCGCGTATACTTCTGTACATATTACAGAGCTAATTTTACTGCCCATACGTGCTTTCTCTTCAGCAAACCCGTGTATATACGCGCTTACTCTACGGCGAACTAGCGTATAGTTCTTCAGACATTTAGGTCATTGCAATTCTTCAGAACAGATACATCACTCATATTTTACCCTTTACTTCAGACAGATGTTTGCCTCATCTCAGATCTAATCATTCCATAAACAGATCTAGAAGATACAAGTACATTCCAGATCTAGATTCCCTTCTTCATCATTTCTTCATTGGTGCATCATACATTCAGATCTTTCATTCAACTGTAACCCTTTCATTCATATATGATTCAGAGAGAAGTATTCATTCAAGCTCAGACTTCTTGCTCACATTTTCACAATGAGTTTCTTCTCCTTATATAGGTTTACCCTTTATCAATACCATGAGCCAAAACCACATTACTTTCGATGGTATTCCTGGACGGGGTCACATAGAAGAATCATTACTCAATAAAATGGGTCAATACCATGGTGGTTACCCCTGGTTTTACATATTTAGAGCGCTTTTTCCCATACGCGACTTGGCACGTTATTTCTCGTGTGCATATGCTACTTTGTCTAGACAAATCCGCGTATGCCTTGAGACATACTCTTTTCATCATGTTCTAGCACATACTGACATTCCTTCCATCATTACCTTCTGTACTCATTGTATATACATCAGATTTACATCATTTAACAAGTTCATTCCATCAGGGACAACTTCATCAAGTAGGTTGCCATCATCTTCATCAAGTGGGTTGCCATCAAGGACAACACTCAGCATCATATTTCCAACAAAGACATTCTCCTCTTCACTCGAGACGACTATCAGAATTTGCCATCAGGGCCTCGATATCTCCTCAGGGGGGATGCTTTGTACCAACGGGGCATCGATACAATTTTACGTCGATGCCTCACTCACAACTAAGCAGAACAAGCCCTTAATGACTGCCATGGAGGAGCTTGCGGCGACCACCTCTCCGAGATGGCCACCACCCAAAAATTCCTATGGGAAGGATATTTCTAGCCCTCCTTTTTTCACAATTACGTTACAGCAGTCAAGAGATGTGAGCGATGCCAGCGCTTCGCTTGTAAAGGAAGATCCCCTCCTGCTCCTCTGCACCCCGTCATTGTCACGACCCCTTTTGTAAATGGGGAATAAACTTCATGAATTGCAACCCCGCATTGTCCTGCAATCATAAATACATTATAGTGGTTGTCGATTATTTCACCAAGTGGGCAGAAGCCATGCCCACATACGACAACACCGTAGAAACCATCACTCAATTTCTGTTTAAACACGCAATTTCCCAGTTTTGGGTTCCCAAGGAGTTAGTCTCCGACCATGGGAAACACTTTGAGAATGAATTATTTGAGGAGCTATTTCACCACCTTAGATTAACCCATGAATTCGATTCACCATACTACCCCCAATCCAATGGACAGGTAGAAGCTGTAAACAAAGTCCTCAAATCATTCTTACAACACAAGGTGAATAACCATAAAACCAACTGGCACCATATGCTCTTCTTCGACCTGTGGTCATACCACACGGCTATGAATATTTCCACTAGTTTCAATCCATTCCACTTGGTATACGGGGTCGAAGCCATGATTCCCATAGAATGCGAGATCCTGAATTTACATGATGCCATCAAACTCCTCGATCATACCCAGCCTCAAGAACAACGCCTATTACAACTAGAGCTTGTTAATGAAATTCGATGAAAATGGTTGCAACACAACAAGGTCCACAAGAAAGGGGTAAAACCATCATTTGACTGCCACATAAACCCTTTCTCACTCACCGAGGGATAACTAGTCCTCCGCTACGATGTCGCAAAAGAAGCCCTGGGGCCAGGAAAGCTCGAAACCCTGTGGAAAAAACCCTACATCATAAAACATTTCCTCCTCAAGGGGGCATACATCTTGACTGAATCAGACAGGACATGCCTTAGCAACCCCGTCAACGGTCTTTACCTCAAAAAATTATATCCATAAGGGCGAAGGAGGCCTTGCCCTAGAGTCAACATACATAAACCCAACCACTTGAAATTTTTTACCAAAATACTTGTTACAAAATGCGCTCGAGTGTCACAATGGATTACCAACCCAACCTGTACTTTGGATTTTCTGATGTAATATCAATATGGTCTCAAAGTTTAGCAGTAGCCACCTGGGTTATCTATCACCCTGACCGATCACCACTCTACGCCAATGGTGTTTGTATCAGTTCAACAACAAACAATCAGGTAGAATATGACGATGTTATCGGACTTATGTGCAACGCCCTCCATCAGGGCATAAGCCATATGCATATCTACCTCGATTCCCAGTTATTAGTGTCGCAGTTAAACCAAACATTTGAGACAAAATATCCTCATCTATTAGAAAATATTAGCGTGCAAAAATATTAAGTAAAAAATTTGACTACATTACATCCACACATGTACCAAAGAGTCAAAACCAAACAGCTGCTCAAATAGCTAACAATATTCTAAACTGGAATGCATCTCGAATAAACCATCATTCATAAAAAACAAAAACAACGATATCCATCAATATAACATAATCCATAAGCAAAAACAGGGGGCACACGATGTAGAGTCACAAAAATATATATATATATATATCACAATGTATGTGTTTGAGTACAAAAAATAGTGTCTATGACCCATCAGTTAGCCCAAAAGATACACATATAAGTCATCAAAAATAGGGGGAAGCATCTGCATAATGGGTGATTTCCCCGTGTACAAAAAGTCTCTAGGGAAATTCTCTCCTATGCAGGGCACCTGGACCCATTTCCGCTCTTGGTACCACTACTGGAGCCGTCGTCAATACTGAGACCGCCACCTGACGTAAAAATGGCCGATAGCCCCTCTCTCGAGCCATCAAGGTCATCCAAAAATTCTCGAGTAGGCATGCCCTAGGTTAAGCAGCCCACTTGATCTCAGGCATCCTCCAGAACTGCCAGCCACTCAGTTAGCTCGACAAGACGAGCCTCTGTCACATCAGCATGAGCTTGCTCAGCAGTAGTCTCGGCAGCAGCCGAGCTACTACCGTCCCCAGACGGGCCAGCCTCACCACCGAGTGCTCCACCTAGAGACTAAGCAGGAGCTCCTCCTTGCCCCCTGAGAGCTCCTCGCGGTCATCGAATCAGCTAGTGCCCAACCAACCAAGCCACAGGATGACCATCCTTACCAACATCTGCAAGAGTAACGAAAAATATGTTAGTGTCATCATAAATACACATATAAACATAAATACTCAAATAATGCAGAAAACAAAAAGTCATACCTACTAGCCCCTAAGTGTATCCAGTAGGAAGACCCATATCTGGATCCTCCCGTAACTCCATCATTGCATAAGAGAAGGGCAGGAACATCTGAGGGTTGGCCTAAAACCAAGCCTCTATGGTGGCATTCTAGTAACACCCCACCCTACCCCCACCTCCTTGAGGCATCACAGGAGCCCACCTCCTCATACGAGGCTCCCGTGGCCCCCCAGCAGGCACCGCCACCATTAGTCTCAGCAGCACCACCCACTCGTACATAATGTTTCATAAACTACTGGCATAGGTAAACATCTTTGATACATCTCGGACCTTGTAAATCTGTGCCAACATCCCATCATAACAAAAATGAGAAAAGTCAAAACATTCTTGGCCTTCAGCAGTGCAAGACACCAACCTACAGATGCGATGCTCGATGCAGAGCATACGACCCTGCTAATCACACAATGGCTGCCAAAGCACATCGATCGGCCAAATTTTTCACTATGGTGATAGTTATGAACCCCACCATAAGGGGTGCCCCGCCACAATGACGTGCCTAGAACTGATCAAGATCCACCCTCCCAGAGGAAACTCGATATCGAAGCACCTCACCCTAACGCAGCAGCCTGGTCATAAAGTAGATATCCATCTCGTGATGGATAGTGAGGTCATGCCCATGTAGCACCATCACCTTGCACCGCCTATTCCAACATTGGATCAGGTAGTGCAGAAATCGATCATGTGACCGAAGAAGGTCATTCTCCATGAATTTCAGGAAACCCCATCACGCCAACTATTGGTGCACCTGACCATCGGCAGCTAAAGCAGTGCGAAGCTCGAGCCCTCCCTCCACAACATCATTTCATCAAAACAAGAGCACATCAGCAGCATAAAAATACCAAAAAACAGGAAAATTTTCCAAATGTTTTGAAAAAATTGCCTCGGTTCTCCGCATGCCTATCCCTCAGACAAGCACGAGGAGAGCACACCTGTTCCTCTCACAGGTGCACAAAAGGTGTGAAAATAATTTGGACAGCCAAGCAAAAGGCCAGTTCCGTGATCGCCCACACACTTAGGGAAAAACCTGGCTCAGGACCTGTAAAAACTAGTATTGTACGGATCTTGACACTCCCAGACTTAAAAAATTAAAATGCAAGACGTCATGGAATTTACCTGGCCAAAAAATTGATAATCTCAGGCGCTCAGGCTGACTGCAATGGCAAGAACTACTCCACAGAAGCCTCTGACTTCTCAATACTCAACAAACACAAATGAATTGAATAAGATCCTTATTCACCTATATTTCACCCTTCTCATAAAATTTAGAGGACAATAATGAAAGCTTAGAAGGCTCAATCACCGGACCGAGAGCAACACTATGATCAGCACTCCATAATGCCCAAGGGAAGTGCCACACATTCGCACCCCCGAAAAAATAAATTTTCAATGGCGACAGGTATGCCCTCTCTCATCTTCTTTTTTAAGCACATGTCTTTCAAATAAATATTTGAATAAAGAATATTCTTTCACTTGGGGTATTTTTTTTTTAGGTAGTGTGCAAACCATCCACAACTCCACCCAATGAAAATTCCAGAGAAGGTATCATTCTACCCCTAGCATGATAGAGTCCCAGAAAATATTCTGCGTATCCTGACATCATTTCTCCATAAGAAACTAACCATAGGTTCCAAACATCTGACCATGTTTATCATCACCTCACCTTGCACATGATAAGCATCCTTGTTAGTCAATAGAGCCTCCCCTCCATGGTACTCGTCACCCAAAGGAGACCAGATATCACAGCCAAAGTGACGCCATGGCCATACCACTATAGTCCGGGAAGCACCCCATGCCCATTCACCCACCATGCATCAGGTCAAGTTTTACCATATCAAAATAAAACCCTTTCCTGGACGACCAATTTTTTGAAAGTAGATCGAAAAAACGCACTACCGTTCCTCACATTTGACTTACCATACCACCATCAGCATAACCCATCTGTGACATTTTTTCATCTACTTCATCAACCTCACATATGAGACCAACCAATGGGCCCCCCACCCTCAGCAAAACATCCTCCTCATATCATCAGTGAGTGAACACTTTCATGTTTTGGGGCACCCGTCTCTCTGTTTTATACCAACCAAACCCCATTATTTTATTCTTTTGGTGATCTGAATGTGATCGAATAAAGTGCTTAAGCAGTTTGATTAGTTTTTCCTTTAGATTTACTGTTAACTGAAGAGAAATTTATTGAAATATGACATAAACCAACAACAAATAAATGATTAAATCACAGCATAAAACAGAGAGAAGAAGAAGCAAACAATTGATTATGGAGTTCGTCCCTGGTGGACTGCATCTCTGGGTCTACTTTCAAGTGGGCGTTTGTTTTTATTAGGATTGATATTGAGGAATTTATTTACACATAAATGAATCAGAATGACTATGCTTGTAGGCATTTATGGACTCTGTAAATAGAAATTATACTCTCTCGCCTTTTCGATGCCTATCTCTGTGCTCAATTCTGACACCCGACGACTGAGCAATGCTGCAAAAAAAACTACCTATTTTCTGCTGAAACTGAACTCCAAAAACACACAATGTCGCTTTTAATGAATTTTTCATGGTTTATATAAGCTACATGAAAACATTTGAAATCAAAATTTAGAAGATGGTTGAGCTTTTGGTGTGATAAGGGTCTCGAATCCCTATCTCCTATTGAATACCTAGGATAAAGGATATACCTTAGCATTGTTTTAAATCAAAAAAACCATTTATATACTATATAATAAAATATTTAACTGGGCATATTGCTAACCAGGTGGAAGAAGTTTTATATGGCATGTGAACAACGCGGGCAGATAGTTTATGGCTCCATTGGTTACGATTTTCCTTCGACGGTCTTGGCAACAACTGTTCATAGCAACAATCTCGATGCAGTCTATCCAGCGGTTCTGGTCTTTTATTTTCACATGGAAAATGGTGGTCACAGTTTGAAAATCCAACAACTGACTATAACCTTATCCACCACGATCCAGACTTGTCATATGTTACAACTCCGACACAATCTATGCTGGCGGTTAAGACTTACATTGTTAGATTTTATATCAAAGCTTTACTATAAAGTATTTAAACCAACATTTGTTTTAACCGAACCTTATATTAAAAGGTTATGCTATGAGTTTTTAATATATGGTTTAATACTTTATGCTTTAGGTTTTTCAACATAGGTTTGTGCTTAGAATTTTTACATAGGATTTTAAGACTTAGGATTTTGTACCATGGTTTTAATGTTTAGGACCTAGGCTATTTTTAAACCTAAGGTCTTAGATGTTTAGGACTTAGGCCATGTGTATAGGGTTTAGATGCATAGTGCTAGGATTAGACCTTAGCACTAGGTTTGCAAATTGTACATCTTTTACATTCCAAATTTGAATCACATGACGACCATGCCATGAACCTGACACTGAACCATGGAAGATACTGACAGAATTGGCGGATTGGAGACTGAACTGGACATCGGTTTTCTGGAGCTGATTGGACCTCTCTGCTAAACTGTAATTGAACAAGATCCTCCTGGATCAATCCTCTCCACTTGAAAGCTTTTGGACCACAAAATCTTGATTTTAAGCAAACAATAAGTGAGAATACAACTCCCTCACTTTCATCTTGACTTTGATGACATACAACCATACTTTATCGTCGACCTGAAACTGATGATCGATTTGATGCTTATCATGGTGCAATTTGTACCTGACTTGACTCAATGATAGTCATGGCACATAAGAATGTAGGGCTTGATTGTAATCTTGATGCACATAAAGTAAAAATTCATCCCTCATCTTAGGATGTTTACTGCAGTTACCTTGAAGAATATGTATCCTGGTCATGTTCACCATTTCTGTCTGTCCTTGAACCAAATCCATGCTGCCCCATGGTTGCAAAGGAACTAGATGTGGCATGTGCAAACTGATATTTTGATTGCATGGCTTGCTTGTAAAACACATTACACATCCCTTTATGTACTTCACAATTGTTTCATACATATCAGGCCTGTAATAATACTTTTGACTTTGTGCCATATTCTTGCTTACTTTGAAATATCCTACAATTCGAGAAAGATGAACTTACCGAATAACCTGCACTCTTTCTATATAAGCATCATGAGTTAGTGATTCATAAGCATCTTTGAAATCATCATCATTTATATACTATTGTACATAAATTTCATGAACCAATGAAATTTTATGTAGTACTGCTGAAGCATTCAAAGACAACATTTCAACTACTTTACTTGTTACACCTTCCTTGTCCTTAATTACTAAGTGAATTTGCTGAAGAAATCCCATCCAACTGTAATGAGATTGCTGCAACTTAGTATATGACTGAAAGTATTGAAGCAACTGATAATCTATGTGAATCACGGTTTCCATTGCATAACTTTTAACATCTGTTTTAACTTCATATAGTTGTTGATGATCTATCAATTCTATGAAATTTTTCTGCTTAAATGAATCAACTTTAAAATCGACACTTATTCCCCATGTCCCATTTTTCTTATGAGCCAAAATTATGGGTGAAGTATATGGAAATGAACTGGGTCACATGGATTCCATCCGTGGAATTTGTTGCTTTATTTATTTATGCTCTATAACGGACTTGTGATACATTTCAACATTAGAAAGAAGGGCAATAGACATCAACTGCAACTCATGTGATATTTCCATTTAATGAAGTAGATGTTTTGGTTCTTTAACTATATCCTGAAATGAATCTACCTTTTTAACCAAATTACCTTCATACTAAATTTCACAAACTGAACAAGTATCAATAAGATCCTTATGTTGCTCTTTTATCGACATGAGTATGTATCTCTTACTTGAACTAATTAAGCGCTTCATCAGATTAGCATTGATTAAATTCAAGTGATTTTGAGTTTTATGTGCCCAAATGATGTACTGAATCCCATCTTTCATGAGATGATACATATGTTCCTTTCTATAAAATACTGCATCACGGTCATAGAGATAAGGGCTACCTAATACAATTCCACATATGTCTAATGGTATCACATCTAGATCCACTTCATCGATATAGTTAGCTGTGATTGCAAATTTTAACCAACACTGTTTGGTAACATGAATTTGATATTGTTCCTTTAACCATCCTAAAGGATATGTTTTTAGATGATTATGTGTTTTCAAATCCAATTTTTTAACCAATGATTCAGAAATCAAATTTGCATGTGATCCGGTATCGAACAATGTATCTATATTAGTATGCTTTGAAGTTACCCTTATATGAAATAACTCGATTCTTTCCTTAATTCAACTGTGTGATATTAGAAGAAGCAGAAGTAATAGCTTCAGAAATTTTACCTGTTGTAACCATAGCAGTGATTTATCCTTCATCACTTGAATCAGATCCCATGTCCAAGCCTTGTTGGATTGTTGTTTCAGCCTTCTGATGCAACAAAACCGAAAGGCACCCCATGTGGCTCTTTATTTTCTTAAAAATTATATTTATCAATTTATGCCCCTGACTTGTATACCTATATAGATATATATATCCGAACCCTTATATTAATACTCCATCATTTTTAACAAATGACTTATAATAAGCCATTGGCTCTGGGCCCCGCCTCTACGATCGAACGCCCCCTGACATCACTATGGGGGTTCGAGGGGTACGACGAAAAATCTCGGCTCGTACCTCTCGCACTGGCCCCACCTCTACGTTCGAACACCCCCTGACGTCACTGCAGAGGTTCCCGGAGTACGGCGAAAAATCTCGGTTCGTCCCTCCCGCAGTGAATCTACACCATCGGATCGTTGTCGATATGGTTCGGGCTCTTTCATTAAACTTCAGGCAAATCCCGCGTGCGACCACCATCCGATTTCTCTTCTCCAGATCAACGGCCCGTGTGCATTTCGCTCGGCATCCCGCGTCGGGTTTTTCATGTGCGATGGTGTACTTTAAGCGATGGTATTGGAACAGTGGCCCAGCCACGTGTCGACCAATCTATGGAATCGCTCGCGTTCAGGGAAATACCGCCTAACCGCAAGAGCGGTGCGATGAAGTCCAGAAACCGCTCGTGGTTTTGCTACAGTGACTAACCAAGGTTCCGTGTCGGGGTTTCGTTCTTCTTCGTTTATCCTCCATTTGTTAACTAAATTTCTGAACACGGTTAAGAATCCCCATTGACTATGAACAAACGTGAGCTTCCTTGTCATGCAGGGTTCTATTAATATAACAGAGTTCACGACCAGGGTTCTCTACACAGGCCTCGCCTGTGGCTATGTCGAATTCAACAGTCTATCCAACAATTACAGAATTCAAGGGTAGAGAACGGAGTTACCATTACACAATCACCTCTTAGTTAAGCAATTCTTCACAATTATAAATACAGGCAGTTTGGAAATCAACAGGACTTGAAATTTTATTCAACCGGAAGCAATTGCTCAATACACAAAGTTTTTATCGCAGAGCTCCTCCCTTATCTCCTCTTGCTCCTTTCATACATCCGAGGGACTGCATTTATATACATAAACACATGTCTGTTTGGTTCCTCTGCGGGGACCGTTTTAGAAAATCAACAGCCTAATTACAATTATTCGAAACTAAAACATGACAGATGGACTAACCATTCGACTTCTAAAATTATAACTACACTAAATGAAACAGTCAGCTGAGGTATTGACACCTAGCTGTTACAATTTAACTGTTCTCGAACCCTCCTAGCCACAACATGTGGACAAACCCTCTTAAATTGCTGGCTAGTGCCTAATGCCCCTGCATCAGACTCCCGAGGGAAATCTTCTTCATGGACTCCTGTCCATGAGCTCCTCCATTGACCTGCCTATCTTCTGCAACATATCTTCGGTCATCCAAGTGGCATCTTCCTCGGGCTTGTCCTTCCATTTGATCAAGTACTGAAAGTACTCTTGTCCTCTTGTCCTTCTGAACACTCTTTTGTCCAATATCCTCTCCGGTTGCAATGGTTGTGCTGGAGGTAGTTGTTCCCTCCATTCAATCTACTCCTTGCCTGCTGCTCCTTCTTCTGCACCATCATCTTCATACTTGTACAAATCTGCAACATTAAAAATGGGAGATATTCCAACATCAGGTGGCAATTCAATCTCATAAGCATTTTCAGAAAACTTTCTAAGTATCTTTCATGGCCCAATATTTTTGAAATTCAGTTTATTATACTGCTTCTTTGGGAATCTCTCCTTTCTCAAGTGTGCCAAAATCAGATCTCCTACTTCAAAATGGACTTCCTTTCTGCCCAAGTCTGCTTTTCCTTTGTATTTGATGCTAATGCCTTGTAGTTTTTGTTTCACTTGTTCATGTATGGCCTGGATCTTCCCAGGCAATTTCACTATCTCGCACTCTTAGCTCGCTCTCGTATATGTTAACACCGATATTCTCCGGATGCATTCCATAAACAATATGGAATGGACTCTGCCCTGTGCTTCTGTTTGGTGAGTCATTATATGCATATTCTGCCTGGGGAAAGATATGATCCCACTGCTTGGGATGCTCTCCTGCAAGACTTCTCAACAAATTTCCCAGACTCCTATTCACTACCTCAGTTTGTCCATCAGTCTGGGGATGATAAGCTTAGCTAAAACTCAGTTTGGTACCAATTTTCTTCCATAGTTTCCTCCAAAAATTACCCACAAACCTAGTGTCTCTGTCTGAAACAGTGCTCTTGGGCAACCCATGCAATCTAGCAACTTCTTTGAAAAACAAGTTAGCAACATGGGTGGCATCACTAGTTTTATAGCATGGAATAAAATGTGCCATTTTGGAGAATCGCCTACTACACAACAAAGACCGCATCATTCTCCCAGTCCGCGGGGCAACCCCAGAACAAAATCCATACTTACCATGTCCTGCTGGCCTGACTGAATAGGCAAGGGAGTGTACAACCGCATTCTCGCTTCCTTCCTTTAGTATAATGATGTATTTTTGCAACTCTTCACAAAATTATCTATCAATTTTCATCTTAGCGTAATAAAAGTGACTCGAAATTTCGGGCTATAAGTCTTATCAAGATTGCAAGTGGGTGGTAAGCTCAATGCTATGCTTTTCTTTGATCAAATTTTCCCTCATGGAGCATCTTGGTATACACAATTGGCTCCCTCTGAATAACAAGTCCTCCTGCAGGAAATAATCCAACCACTGGCTTCTATCTGTTAAAACAGGGTTATTACATGCCTCAAATGCATCTTTAAAATCTGGATCTATTTTATACAATTCTTTTAGGAAATCAAATCCTACAACTTCAAAATTAGTTTCTTGAACAAGCAAGTGTCTCCTACTCAAAGCATCAACTAATTTATTGGCTTGGCCACTTATATGTTTCAAAACAAAATTAAAACTTTGGAGATACTCAACCCATTTAGCATGCTTATTTTTCAACTTGGGCTACTGTACAATATACTGCAAAGCATGATTGTCGAAATATAATACAAACTCCCTGGACATCAAGTAATGTCTCCACTTCTTCAGTGCCTGAAAAATTGCATAGAATTCCTTCTCATAAGAGGAATTATTTTTCTGGTGTCATTCAGTTTTTCACTGAAATATGCCACAGGCCTATCATCCTGACTCAACACAGCTCCAATGGCCTCTCCGCTGACATCACATTTTACTTGAAATGGTTTAGTAAAATCAGGCAGAATCAAAACAGGCTTCTCTGTTATCTTTTGCTTCAAAACTTTAAAGTTCCTTTCTACCTTAGCAGTCCACTTAAATGGCTGTTTGCTCTTCTTTATTGTCTCAATTATGGGTGCATTGATCTTGCTGAAGTTTCTTATAAAATTTCTGTAAAAGCTAGCAAGTCCATGGAAACTTCTTACCTCAAAAATATTCTTGGGTGAAGGCCACTCTATAATTGCCTCGACTTTCTTCGGGTCCATCTTCAATCCTTCTGCAGAAACAAAAAACCCCAAATACACTAACTCTTCCTTCATGAATGAGCATTTCTTCAGATTTATCAGCAGTTTCTCTTGGTGCAGCTTCTTCAAGACATGATTAAGATGCCTTAAATGTTCTTCTCTAGTTCTTCTGAAAACTAATATATCATCCAAATACACTATCACAAATTTACCAATGAATTCTCTCAGTACTTCATTCATAAGTCTCATAAAATTACTAGGTGCATTTGACAACCCAAAAGGCATTACCATCCATTCATACAGTCCTTCATTTGTCTTAAAGGCAGTCTTCCATTCATCACCCTCTCTTATCCTAATCTGATGGTATCCAATCTTCAAATCTATCTTTGAGAAATATTTAGTACCACTCAAACAGTCCATTAAATCCTCAATTCTGGGCAAAGGAAATATGTAACTGATTGTGATCTTATTAATTTCTCTGGAATCAGTACACATCCTCCAGCCTCCATATTTCTTTGGGCTCAATACTATTGGTACTGCACATGGACTCAAGCTCTCTCTAATTAGTCCTTTGTCCACTAATTTCGTGATTGTTCTATTTTCTGCTTTTCCTTGGGAGCTGCCATGGTAGGCTGCCTTATTTGGAAGATTTGAACCAGGGATAAAATCTATCTGATGGCTGATCTTTCTCACAGGTGGCAGCTCATCAGGTAAATCATCCACAACAATGTCACAGTAATCATCTAATATCTCTTGGATTTCTATTGGCAAATCATAAATCTTTGTAGAAGTAAGAACTACTTTAGGCTTGCAAACTAAAGAAAAGATTACCTCTTCTTCCTCCATTTGCTGCAGATACTCCTTCCCGCTCAGCAACAAGGTCTTTGGATCAATCACTCTGCTGGATGGCTCTCCTTCTTCCATGGGAATCAATGTATGGCGTACCCCATCTTTGAAGAACTTGTAAGTGTTCTTCTTGCCATCATGCACTGCTGCTCTATCAAACTGCCAAGGTATACCCAGTAGTATATGACACACATCCATGGGCAGTACATCACACAGGACCTTATCTTTGTATTTTCTCATTTGCAGCTCTATCTCACATTGTTCTTTCACAACCAGCTGGTGCCCCTTATGCAGCCAGGACACCCTATAGGGAGTTCGATGGTCCCTTGTCTTCAGCTTCAACTTTTCTATTACCTCAATGGAAACCAGATTGTCTTTGCTACCACTATCAATAACTAGCTGGTAGCATTTCCCTTGGACCTTGCATATGCTCCTAAACAAAGTCTTCCTTTGTGCAGGCTCAGTGACCTCTTTAGCTTGCTTCAACAGGACCTTATTTACCACTAAGGATTCTCCCCTTTCTGAAAGAATGTCTTCTTCAATTTCTACCTCCTTTTCACCCTGGGAAACAACAACATTCCTTGGACCAGCACCCACATTCTCTGGACATTCATAGTGCTTGTGTCCCACTTGCTGGCATCTATAACACCTCAACTCTCTACCTCTGCCTCTGTCTCTGCCTCCTCTCCCTTTTCCTCTATAAGAACCCCTTCTACCCCTTGCATCCTCCTCTGTAGATGCATTCTGAGGTGAGCTACTGTTAGCTCCATCCTTGGGTGTAGCAGGCTTTCCTCTACCACCCTAACTTTCCTTCCCACGGAAAGTACCTATTTTCTTGGCAGATTGTTTCCTCAGGAGTTTCTCTTTTGCTTTCAAGGCCATCTGGTATGCTTCTTCCACTGTCTTGGGAGACAGGAGACTAATCTCATCTTGGATTTCCAGTTTGAGACCATTTACATATCTGGCAGTCTTCTCAGGTGTGTCTTGGAATTTCCTAGCTCTTATGCTCACTCTGTAGAATTCCTCTGTGTATTCTTTTACTGTCAGCAACCTCTGTTTCAGGTTCTGCATTTGTCTATACAATGTCAGCTGATAATCACTAGGTAAGAATTTACCTTTTAGTTTAGCCATCATTCTGGTCCAGCTCTAGATAGGTTGCTTTCCAACTCTCCTCCTCTCTGCCTGCACTCCATCCCACCAAAGTGCAGCATGTCCCTTTAGCTTTGTCACTGCAAACTTGACCTTCTTATCTTCACTTATTTCTTCATAATCGAAGCACTTGTTTAATTCGTTTATCCAGTCCACCAGCTCCTCTGGATTCAGTCCCCCTGCATAGCTTGACACTTCAATCCTGGGCTTAACTGCAGACCCTAGAACAGTTCTAAGGAGCCTCATGTCAGGAGGAATTTCAACATTTTCTTCTGCTTCTTCTGTCTTAGGTTCACATGTCTTCAGGATCTCTGGGTTGTCTTTGTTCCATGGCATCTATTCTAGCCTCGACCCTCTGCAACATCCCCAACACCTCAGCGTTGGCAACAGGTCTTCTTCTGCCAGCACCTCTACCAACTCAGATTGCCATGTCAACAAAACAACGTCAGACTCCCTCTGATACCACAAATGACGCAACAAAACCAAAAGGCACCCCACGTGGCTCTTTATTTTCTTAACAATTATATTTATCAATTTATGCCCTTGACTTGTATACCTATATAGATATATATATCTGAACCCTTATATCAATACTCCATCATTTTTAAAAAATGACTTATAATAATCCATTGGCTCTGGGCCCCGCCTCTACGATCGAATGCCCCCTGACGTCACTGCGGGGGTTCGAGGGGTACGACGACAAATCTCGGCTCATACCTCCCGCACTGGCCCCACCTCTACGTTCGAACGCCCCCTGACATCACTGCGGAGGTTCCCGGAGTACGACAACAAATCTCGGTTCGTCCCTCCCGCAGTGAATCTACACCATCGGATCGTTGTCGATATGGCTCGGGCTCTTTCATTAAACTTCAGGCAAATCCCGCGTGCGACCACCGTCCGATTGCCCTTCCCCAGATCAACGACCTGTGTGCATTTCGCTCGGCATCCCGCGTCGGGTTTTTAACGCGCAATGGCATACTTTAAGCGATGGTATTGGAACAGTGGCCCAGCCACATGTCGACCAATCTATGGAATCACTCGCGTTCAGGGAAATACCGCCTAACTGCAAAAGTGGTTCGATGAAGTCCGGAAACCGCTCATGGTTTTGCTACAATGACCAACCAAGGTTCCGCGTCACGGTTTCGTTCTTCTTCGTTTATCCTCCATTTGTTAACTAAATTTCTGAACACGGTTAAGAATCCCCATTGACTATGAACAAACATGCGCTTCCTTGTCACGTGGGGTTCTATTACTATAACAGAGTTCACGACCAGGGTTCTCTACATAGGCCTCGCCTGCGGCTATGGCGAATTCAACAGTCTATCCAAAAATTACGGAATTCAAGGGCGGAGAACGGAGTTACCATTACACAATCACCTCTTAGTTAAGCAATTCTTCACAATTATAAATACAGGCAGTTTGGAAGTCAACAGGACTTGAAATTTTATTCAACCGAAAGCAATTTCTCAATACATAGAGTTTTTATCGCAGAACTCCTCCCTTCTCTCCTCTTTCTCCTTTTCTAAATCCGAGGGACTACATTTATATACATAAACACATGTCTGTTCGGTTCCTCTGCGGGGACCGTTTTAGAAAACCAACAGCCTAATTACAATTATTCGAAACTAAAACATGACAGATGGACTAAACATTCGACTTCTAAAATTCTAACTACTCTAAATGAAACAGTCAGCTGAGGTATTGACACCTAGCTGTTACAATTTAACTGTTCTCGAACCCTCCTAGCCACAACATGTGGACAAACCCTCCTACATTGCTGGCTAGTGCCTAATTCCCCTGCATCACCTTCTTGTCACCCTTGAGTCATTTGGAACTTATTTGGCTTTAGTTCTAGTTGAAGTTTCCAACACTTAACTTCATCATGGCCGATCATTTGGAAATTTGTACAAGTAGGTCTTTCATCTTCCTTCTGAGCTGTGGCAACCTTCTTTCCCTTTGAATTGCCTTTTTTTTTGTTGTCTTCGGTTTCCACCTGCTTGGATGTCTTTGGTGTAAACTTGAATGGTCTACCACCTGATTCGACATGAATAGCTTCAACACAAACTTCATCAAAATCATTAGGATTGAACATTAGTAATGTATGTTGCAAATATGAATGCAAACTGCCAATATACTTCAACAAAGTTTCTTTTATGTCCAAATAAATACCAAGTGCTAATGCTTTCTTTCTGAATTCCTGTGTGAACTCTTGAACATTCTATCCCTTACCTTGTCACAAGTGTCGTCAATCAATTACAGCTTGCTATGTGTGAACCAACAGATATATTTTTTTCTTTAGAGCTTTAATAAACTTAGTCCATGAGATGATAACTTTTCCTTTATGCTTTAAATCTATCCGTGTCTTACTTTCCCACCAAATCAAAGCAATACCCCCCATTCTAAGAGTAGCTAATTGGATCTTTATCTTATCATCAGTAATATCTTGAATAAAACAATAGACTTCTAACTGTTTTACCCAATTATCTAGTTTCTCAAGGTTTATTTCACCATCGTACACAGGTAATTCAAACTTAATATCAAGTTTCAAAAGTGGACTCTTAGGTTTCTTTTCTTTTTCTGATTCAGAACTAGAAGTAGAAGAGGAAGAAGAAGATGATGGAGATGACGAATAAGAAGGAGATTTATCTGCCTTTCCTTTACCCTTTTCCTTCTTTGATGCCTTTGAAGATGAGGCTACATCTGACGTCTTCTTGTCTTCATATAATTTTTCCAACATCTACTGCATGTTTAGAAACATTTGTTGGATTTGATTCTCATCCATGGGTTTCTTTTTAGTAGCTTCAGGAGTCTCAAAGGTCTCAGTCCCTGTCATCATTGATTGATGAATGAATTTCCTCTTTACGATCTCTGGATTGAATTCCTCAAGCTTGCCTTTTCCACATTGCAATCCCAACCTGGTTAACATCCTCTAGAAAAATAAATACAAAGCGCAACCTGCTCTGATACCAAATATGATCTGAATGTGATCGAATAAAGTGCTTAAGTAGTTTGATTATTTTTCCCTTTAGATCGACTATTAACTGAAGAAAACTTTACTGAAATATGACATAAACCAACAACAAATAAATGACTAAATCACAACATAAAATAGAGAGAAGAAGAAGCAAAAATTTGATTACAGAGTTCGTCCCTGGTGGACTACATCTCTGGGTCCACTTTCAAGTGGGCGTCCATTATTATTAGGATTGATCTTGAGGAATTTATTTACATAGAAATGAATGAGAATGATTGTGCTCACAGGCACTTTTGGACTCTTTAAACAGAAATTAATCTCTCTCGCCTTTCCGACACTTGTCTCTACGCTCAATTCTGACACCCGACAGCTGAGCAATGTTGCAAATAAAACTGCCTATGTCCTGCTGAAACTGAACTCCAAAAACACACAATGTCCCTTTTAATGAATTTGTCATGGTTTATATAAGCTGAATTCAAATCTCTGAAATCCAAATTTATAATATGGTTGAGCTTTTGGTGTGATAAGGGTCTCGAATCCCTATCTCCTATTGAATACCTAGGATAAAGGATAAACCGTAGCGTTGTTTTAAATCAAAAAACACATTTATAAAATATATAATAAAATATTTAACTGGGCGGTTTGCTAACCGACTAGAAGAAGTTTTATATGTCATGTGAACAACATGGGCACACAATTTATGGCTCCGGTGGTTACGGTTTTCCTCCGGTAGTCTTGGCAACAATTGTTCATAAAAACAATCCCAACGCAGTCTATCCGGCAGTTCTAGTCTTTTATTGTCACATGGAAAACGATGGTCACAGTTTCAAAACCCGACAACTGACCGTAACCTTATCCGCCATGTTCCATACCTGTCATATGTTACAACTCCGACGCAGTCTATGCTGGAGGTTAGGACTTACGATGTTGGATTTTATATCAAAGTTTTATTATAAAGTATTTAAACCAACATTTTTTTTAACCAAACCTTATATTAAAAGGTTATGGTATGGGTTTTTAATATATAGTTTAATATTTTGTGCTTTAGGTTTTTCAACATAGGTTTGCGCTTAGAATTTTTACATAGGATTTTAAGACTTAGGATTTTGTACCATGGTTTTAATGTTTAGGACCCAGGCTATTTTTAAACCTAAGGTCTTAGATGTTTAGGACTTCGGTCATGTGTATAGGGTTTAGATGCATAGTGCTAGGATTAGACCTTAGCACTAGGTTGCAACTTTTACATCTTTTACATTCCAAATTTGAATCACATGACAACCATGCCATGAACCTAACACTGGACCATAGACGATACTGATAGAACTAGTGGATTGGAGACTGAACTGGAGATCGGACCTCTCTGATAAATTGTAATTGAACAAGATCCTCGTCGATCATTTGGTAAGTGCACAAAGATAGCAAACGACGCACTACATCCCCCACCCACCCATTAATTTTTTCTCCAATTACAGCAATCCCTAGTCACCCTTGGTTGGAGTATCACACCCTCACACAAAAGCCACCATGACATTCATAACTAGTTTATACCCACCCTAGAAGTTCTACTAACTCTAAGGATTTCCCCATCAGCAATAGTTATGAATGCCACCAAAGTTGCTTGTTCTACTCTCACCTAGGGCCACTGAATCCCCATCATCAGTTTTTAGTCACCCCTTTCCATCATACCTATGTTAAACCCATCACATCCAGGATCCTTATCCTCCATATCAGTGACCCCCTCGTTCGGTTAAGGCTTCCTTTTTGTCAACATCAACACCTCTTTTCCAAAAACGAAGTGGTACCTTGGATCACCCCTCTCCATAAAAGGGACATCCTCAGGTGGTACTATGGGAGACATCATTGCCCACAGATGTCATCGATCCTCCTAACGTTCGACTACAACAAAAGCTTTCATGTCAAGATGGTATCATACTTTAAAACCATTGCAATTTTATCAAATTCCTCGAAGATCCGTGTCTTTATAAGTGTCTCTATCAAGCAACGCTTACATGGGAGATCCCAGTCAGCGCCTATGTGTACAATGCGCATTTATATTTCATACCAATTTTACGCATATGGGTACCAATTTCCACCTATAATCAAATAAAAAATTCCCCTGAGGGCATCAGCAGTCATCGTCATCAACGAACAAATCACTACCATACTAGTGACACAGACAACATCTGTATCTGTCAAATAGAATTGTTTAACTAGCCAAAGCATCACGAGCATGGGACATGTCCACCTCATAGAAATTTTTTATATATTGTATTATACCATTACTTGCAGGGATCCCACAGGACATGGTTGGTCTTCGACCCCGTGCAGGGTGTCTCCAATTCCAAGCTACACGCACATCCCTCTCTCTCTCTCTCCACATAGTATACATAAAATAAAGTATAATGTATTTCGGCTATAAATTTCTTCCTAGACCTCACACATTAGGGGGCAACTGGAAAATTAGACAAGTAAAGGTGACATTATTTAATGTCAGACAGAAGGATTTACAGGGCTGAAAGATATTAAAGAATATAAAAGTATTTAAAAATCTCTAAGGTCTGAAAGGAAAAATCAAATTGCGCATAGGAAGAACTAGTCAAATGCACCTTTGCCCGCAAAATTATTCGATAAGCGTGCCTTTGTGCACTTTTTACTCAAAAATGCGCGCAATATTGGGAGTGGCAGAAGTCACTTTCTGGGACCATAAGGCACACTCTAGGACATTGATTCCACACTTGAGGTCGCCTAAGGACAACTGCCCAAGACTCCTTAGGACCTCAAGGGAGCACACAATGGAATCACCCTCCTCTCTTCGGTCACTATCCACAATGTACCAAGAGAGGGAAGGAGGATTTGAATTCTCCTATAAAAGGCCAGCAAGAGATGAAAAACATGAGAGCACATTGTTATGCTAGCCAAAATTTCCTCAAACAATACCAGTAGTGTGTGATCCGAAGCAGAGATAGAGGGGACTCAATTGTTGGCCATCCAACAGCTCCAGTCCACCATAGTAGAAAGAGGGAGAATTTGTGCCAAGGCAACTTGAAATTAAAGACATCCTTGAATCGGGACTTAGAATGCCTAGTTCTAAGGGCCCCTTGGCAAGTGGGTTAAAGTTTCATTATCATTTCCTACCATCACTCAATAAGAGGGGACGAAAGTGCCGCCGTTTGGATTTTTTAAGTTGTTTGACTCTATTTAGAGCTTTTTTGTTATTTTTTTTAGTTTTAGTTCAATTTTTATGTTTGAATATTCATGATATTTATCTATCTGGTATGCTTATGTTTCAGCATGTTCCACTAACTTGCTTGACTCCATCTATTTTCTTCCTGTGACCAATAGCTTAAGAGGGAAAAAACACCTCTCTTAAGCAAGTGTGATTTCATACATTCGTGCACTAAACACACCAACACACACATCTTCACAATATATGATCCAATCCCATTTTATATAACTTCCCTGTGATGAGTTGATATTCAGCCGCTTTCACTACCAGTTGTCTTTTTTGTGTTGTCATGTATTCTGTTGGGAATTTCCCTATGGAAAAATATGTCGCTATTTGCTGTAGATAATTGGGGATGGATTCTACTCTGAAGATATCAGCATCCAACAGCTAGTCATCAAGGGATCCCCTATTTTCCCCGTTCTCTAATCTTGATAAGTGGTCAAGACCAATGTTTAGCCTTGCTAGTTTTATTATTACTTCAAAAGTGAACTCTTGGAATAGGAGGAGCCACCTGCAGATTCTTCCTTCAAGCACAGTTTTTTCACCAGATATTTCAATGCTGAGTGATCTGTGAAGAACTTGAATGTACCTCCCAATAAGTAGTGACGAAATTTCTGTAGAGAGTATACCATAGCAAGAGCCTCTCTTTTTGTTGTTGTATAATTTCTTTCAGCTGTGGACAACTTTTTTCTTGCGAAGTACACTGGATGATCTATGGAGGTCTCTCCTGGCTAGGCTAACATTGCTCCCAAAGTAGTTCCTGAGGCATCAACGTGGATATGAAACTTTTTATCCCAATCGAGATTGGCCAAAATGGGTGCACTTGCTAGTTTCTCTTTCAATGTGTCTAGTGCCTTAGTGCATTCATCGTTCCACATAAATTTTTCTGACTTCCGAAACAATTTTTCCAAAGGAGATGTTATCTTTTCATAGTTGTGGATGAACCTCCTATAGTAACCTATGTGTCCCAGTAGTGACCTTAATTGTTTTACATTTTTTGGTGCTTCCATGTTCACAATGACTGCTACCTTTGTTAGGTCCACACATACACCCTGCTTACAAACGACATGTCCCAAAATTTTTCCAAAATGTACTACAAATATGCACTTCTTAAGGTTGAGAGAAATTTAAGTTTGTCTGCACCTATCAAACATTATTATGAGTAGATTTGCATGGTTCTTTAGTATACTATAAACTGTCTAATAATCCATGTATACTTCTAGGAATTTATGGATATAGTCTCTGAATTTTGTTATCACTATCGCTGAAAACACAGCTGGTGCATTCTTTAGTCCAAAAGGCATGACATGGTAGGAAAATGATCTCAATTGTGTTGTGAAAGTAGTTTCCTTTTGTCTTATTCCGCTATTCTCACCTGATGATATCCTGAGAATCCATCTGTTAATGAGTATGCTTCGTTTCCCGCTACATTGTCAAGAAATTCATCACTAAATGGAGTTGGAAATGGATCATGAATGCATGCGTTGTTGAGACTTTTGTAGTCTACACATAGTCTAATTTATGATTTCTCCTTTTTACTTTGTATTATAATTGGGCTGACCCATTCTGCTTCATGAACTAGAAAAATCAATCCCGCCTTCACCATTTTATCTATCTCTGCTTTAACTTTTTCTTTTACTCTCGGATTCAGGTGGTAAGGCCTATGCTTTACTTGCCTCGCGTCTGGTTTTAAAACTATGCACATCTCTCCCAAATCTGATTTGATCCCTTTGAGCTCCAACACCGAAGATGGGAACAAGTCTTCGTACTCCTGTAATAGGTCAAATATTTCCTTTGTTGTCTCTGTATCCCAATAATCTCTGATGGATGCAATCTTGGTTTTTTCTACGCTTCCAATATTTTTCTTCTTCATATTCAAAGGTAACAAGTGTAGTCCCTCGGTAGTTGGTTCTTCTTTTATTTCTCGCTCTCCCTCTTTCTCTTCAAAGTATAGGTGTCGAAGATTCTCTAAATCATAATCATCTATCTCTTGGTCTATCCTTTTACATGCTACTAATTCTTTGACTTTCTGATCTTATAAATATATCTCTTCATCTCCCTGAAGCTCTGGAAAGAACAATACTCTTTTAATTTCTTGAAGGGCATCTGTAACTTGTTCTGTATATCCTTTGAAAGAAAAACATTGCATAAATGTTTCCACAACTATTTTCAAGGTACTAGTTCCTCTCTTCTTTTCTTCTGTCAGGTACCATTCCTGCGGAATGGTGTCCATTGAATGCATAAATTTGTGCACCCACAAAGATTCTGGATATCCTTCTTTCCTCCACTTATACTCGTAGCCACTTAGATGTGCTAGGGGTTCAGAATCCCCTTGGTACTTCTCTCTAAATTTTTGTCCTGAAACTTCATGGAATCTAGTTCTTAATGCTCTGGCAATATCTTCCCATCATGGAAGAGACTTGCGATGGGTATCCCACCACTTTGTTGATGTGGATTGTAGTGATACGTCCATGAGAGGGACTCTATGTTCTACTGGTACTTTTTCTTCCACTTTGGTAATGAATGTATTTATAACATGCATATTTGAAAGAGTTGGATATCCTCTTACCTCTGTACCAATCCAGTTGACTCCCCAAAATTTGGCGCATATTTTGGTGTTAATTTCATATTCTCCCTATTGCCAATCATCCCATGCTACTTCTGATCCCAAGTCGAAACTCTGAACACTTCTCTAGCTTATGGTCCCTCCTACTATAGGATTGATATAATCTTCTCTCCTTCCTGCCATCATATGGTAGAGTTGATCTAGAAGTTGGGTGTCCTCTCTGTTGTCAACAATCTCTGTGTATCGGAGTCCTTGATATGGGTCCAATGGCTGAACTAATATGACCTCCCCAACTTTGAATATCATTAATTACTTCTTTAAATCAATCAATTCATAATTCTCAAAGGCCCAATCGATCCCCAGCAAAGCAGGATAGGGATCTGTAATATCGCAAAATGGGAACTACTAGCAAGGCATGACTAGAAAATGGATTTTCCAGGAATGGCTACTACAGAATATGAAATCAGTCATTGGATCCCCTAGATCTGGTAACCTAAGATCCAAATCCAAGAGGAGATTAGAAACAAAATATTTCTAGTTGGGTTAAACAGATCTCCCACACCTAGTAAGGCTTGTAAACTGCCCAACAAGGGACTGCAGAAATACTGCTCAGAAAATAACGCAGTTTCAGTAGAGAAAGAGTAGAAGGCCAGTAAAATATCCTTCAAAAGTATTTACAGCAGCAAAAAATATGTATAATGAAGTCCATGAGATGCACAGCTGAAAATACAAGACATATACAGAAGAAATGCCCTCAAAGAGGGGTTGCAACCACATGAATGACTGAAACTGCCTTGACAACGTTATTTTATTAGGCTACAAACTGC
Source organism: Pinus albicaulis (assembly GCA_034641835.2). NCBI lineage: Eukaryota > Viridiplantae > Streptophyta > Pinopsida > Pinales > Pinaceae > Pinus > Pinus albicaulis. The sequence goes on along the minus strand of CM076584.1, from coordinate 500,053,762 downwards.
TGTGGATTACATGTCAGATCTAGAGTATATCTGTGCATAAAAATTTAGATCCATATCAGATCCATGCACTAGAAAGGCTCCTCTTTCAGATCCCCTTGGAATTTTCGGGTTTACACCAAGCATAAGCAGTAGATCTGAGATCTAAGAATGCAGGTCTCCAGGATGATTCAAAAATTATAAAGTATTCAGAATATGCAAATCAGATCTGAAAGTATAGTGTGTAGATATCCTCCAATGGGTCTCAAAGTGAAGGGCAGATCCCCAACACTCAAAAACCAACTCTCCAAATGGTGCACCCAAACTCCCTGTAGCAACTCCAACAAGAATAACGTAGATCTGAGATAGAAAATATGTTTTATGGTATAGATAGCTGATTTCCACATGCCAAGATTAGGAATTGAAGCTCATGCACTCCAATACACTTTCTCCAATATAGCAGAGGACTCCTCCATTGAAAAAGAGCACTGAAATATCTTAGATCTGAATAGATCTAATCTCCACTTGCTGCAGCTTGCAAAGACAACCAAACCCTCAACAGGATTTGAGTTGTAATTGAAAGGAGAAGTTTGGCCTTCAAGCCAGATAGTGGAATATGAAATACAAACTCTCGCAAGAACTACTCAATGGGAAGAGGAGGAATTCCTAAACAGGAAATTCCAATGCTAAACAACTTTTATATTCTAGGCTAAACATCCAAAGAAAGCTATATGGTCTATTGGAGCTCCCAAATTTGGCCATATTGGCAAGACCACAGATGAGAAAACATTAGAACCACTTTGAGGCCCTAGGATCTAGCCCTCCTAGATCCGGAGAGGGATCTCTCCAATAATACAAAGAATGATATGTCTTGAAGCTCAAAAAGAGTTATTAGGCTAGGTATGAAGTGCAAGGGGGGTTTAAAATGATTGGGTCGGTTATCGGTTGGTTCATGAGATCATAGACTGAGAAGTTAATGGGAAAAAAGGAGCAGAGCAATAGGATGTTTTAGCAAAAGAGGATGGGTCAAGACTGTGCCATCCATTGGGCTATGGAGTCATGAAAGGAAATTACTCGCAAAAAAATAGCCAAGGCTTTCACAGGGCACGTCATCTATACTAAAGGATCTTTTAGATAGATGATGGAATGGAAAAATAATGAAAGAAAGGTGAAAAACAAAAGGCAGCCTTGAGATTAGACCAGAGGTCTTCTAACTCCAGATCTACTTTGGTGTACCCAAGAAGGAGAAACAAAATATTTAAACACAGAACCGAGTCTGAGATCAGAGAAGGACTTTTAACCTTCAATGATTTGACACCAGCTCACAGGATCTTGGAGAGGTAAATATGTCGAACAAGGACTCCAGTGGATAGGGCTCACACTAAATCCCTGGTATCCCAAATCCTCTAGATTGAGTCTCAATGAAAATAACTAAGCAGCAAACTCCGATTCCATACATCAGCTAGCAGGGAATGACATCTGCTACACTGGTTAAACCACGGGAGTCTACCCTTAGATTTCAATATCAGTAGAAAACATTGAAGGTAGGGAGAGCAGAAACATAGGGTACCATGCGAGGGTAAATACTATGCCAGATTTCTGATGTGTACCAGAATAAATGGACAACATGAAAAAATGTAATAAAACAATGTAAAGAGAAAACATCACCCATAGTAGTAGACCAGGATCCTGGGAAAATTTCTTGATTAATTGATGCAAAACTAGTCACATACATTGAGCTCAATAGCTGATTACAAACTCAACTTTCTCCTCCTTGCCTACTACATTACAGACTACTCTACTACTCTTTCCCAAAACTGTTTCTAACAATAAAAAATGAATCCCTACAACTACAACAACGATAACGCAATCCAACCCTTTACAATGTGTTCTCTGGGATTATTTATAGGAAAAATAGATAGCAAGAGTAGGTGATACACATTAAATCGATTTATTAAGATAGAGTGGAGGAGGTATTTCACGCCACTCTACTTAATAGCTCTGCGTTGTACTTGGTGGTTTGGTCTGGAGTCTTTTTCAGGTCGGATTTTACCTCTGACGTTTCTTTGAATTTCTCTTCTGGCTACAAAGCTCTCTGTTTTGTCTTCTAAAGCAAGTAAGGTGATTGAAGGTCTTTTGAGCTTCCATACCTCCATTATTTTTGTCCTGATAGTTGTTGGAAGCTTTCTGTTAGTGAGATGGCCTTTGGGAGCTCGGGGAGGCATCGAGACTTCTGTCGGAGGTCATACTATTCTGAGAAAACATCCTGTTGATGCTGAGAGAAAATATGGCTCGTTTCTTGTGCTCTTTAAATCTTCGGGTTGCGCCTTAATCTTTTGATGATGGGAATAGGAGTTGAATATTCAATTAACTGGCTTTAATCTACCTAATCCATCTTTGTTGTTTTACTGAGCCATTGCTGTAATGGCCTCTCTGTGTTCTGATTCATGGTGACTGCGATGGAATGAATTCACCACCCTGTATACCCTGCACAGTAAAATAAACTGATTATAAAATCTAGGGGTGGCGAAAGAGATGTTGTGAGGCCTGGAAGAATAGTGGTGCAGCTGTGAAGATGGTGGCTGTAGGGAAAACATGTGGAAATGAGGTGAAGTGGAGGTTTGGTGGAAGAAAGCATGTGGACTGTCGAACTGGCTGAGATGGATGACTGGGATCCAATAGGAGGGAGAGCAATGGGGGGACCTGAATCCGATGGGCGATGGAGCGATTGGCTTTGTACCGTCGGATCTGTGAGAGATCGACGGCTGCGATTGAATCAGAGGAGCCCAATCGTGGAACACATGGTGGAATGAGGGTGAATCCTGGCTGCTGGTTCTTGTGGATTCAACGGCCAGGATCGTGTCGGAGAATCGCAATCTGGAGGGACGGAGGATGGCATAGTTTAAGACTTGCAATTGCGACTAGATCGATGATGCGATGGCCATCGGATTAAAGGTGAATCAACGATGGGCATGCAATTGGAGGGATGACGAAAGGGAGATGCGGGAGTGATGGGATTTGCGACGACCATCGAATCTATTTTAATTGATGGCAGAAACTAACTCAAAAGCCGATAGAATAAAACACCATCGCATTGGAACTTCGGGCTTTGTAATGGAAAGCATGTCCCGCTCTGATTCTTTGATGTGATTGGCGCTTTGGACTAGCGTTTGGTCTTAGCGCCCGGGCTCATGGTGGGGAAGTGGTTAAGGGACTAGCTGAAAGGGGCTAAGCTTGCCATAGGGTAAAATATGGTTTTTTAGAAAAAAATAGGGTTTTAAGGCTAAAGAGGGAAACGGTAGATAGAATAAGGAGATATTAAACCAAACAAATGATATTTGAAAGGTTTAAGGGGAAATAGAAAGGGGCAAAAGGTGATGGAAATAGAGGTTTAATAGGCCTTTGGCATCTTCTTCACAACAGAGAGGCTTTAAAACCGGGAACAACAGTGAGGATTTATGAAAGGGAGAAGGCACAGGAGGCTTCAAGGATGATGTGTTTTTGGAGGAGATGCATTCCTTGAAGGCTCAAAAACATTTTAGCCTCCTGTTTTCTTGTCAAAAAATTCATAAGTGGCTAACAGTGGCTCCACATGGGGATGGCTTCATCTTGAAGGATTCAAGAATTCAGAGAATGATTTTTGGTGTAGGCCAGATGCCTGATGCTTGAACCACCCTTTTTCTTTGATTTTTGTTGCCACAAACCATGAAGACATATATTAGTAACAACATTACTCAAACATCTACCTACCCAAACTAAATCCTAACATTTTTTCTTCTGGGTTCATTTGGACTTGCAGGCCCTTACATCATCAATCTCTTACAAAAAGGAAAAATCAATCTATTCTACCTCTACCCTTATTACTCCATGAGACTAGATTAAACTGTTGGTCTCACATTTTCTCTACCTAAACTACATCTGCTAGGATTAAACTGTCTAGCAGATTTCTTCTCTACATTCTGAGACAGAAATTGAAAAACAGTCAAGTCAGGTTTAGACTGTCTGACTTGCTGCGGACCATGGCATAAAAGACAAAATGGCTCATGGACTAAACCTTGCAAAAATTAAAATAACAGACTAAATGCTCATGGCCTGAGCTTTATTGAGGTTTTCCTACCTACCCTACTCTAACTGGAATATTTGCAAGTCTAGCTTACAAACATTGTCTTCCAATGAAACCAGTCCATCAAGTGATCCCATGGCTGGTCTGTTCTACTCAGCTCCTTGAGCAGGCTAGATACGCAGGGCTGCTCCCACTCTTCCTGTTCTTCAACAGCAGCTTCAAAAAATATTCTTCCTGTTTGCAACATGCTGCTCAAAAATACCTTTGATCGTTCTTCAAATGTTTGCAGGAAACGAACATAAGGATCATGAAATGATACCTGGTTATGAATATTTGGCAGGTAGGCTTCAACCAAGATCTCTTCTTCTTCCACTAGATTGAGAAGAAGAATCTCTTGGGGTAGAGTGTCTCCTTCATCTTCTTCACCAGAGGACTCATCGTACATTGCTACTGAGTCCTCTTGGAACTCTGACGTGTTCTGTTCTACTGGACTGAGCTCCGTGAAAATATCTGTGTATTCATGAGCAGGGATATCTTCCATTACCTCCTCTTTTTCAAGGGAAGGCTCTTTACTTTCATCCTGCTCACGAATCTCTTCTTTGCTTTCCTCCTCATAGGAGTTTTCTGGATTTGCATCAGTTCCGTAGAAGGTTGCAGAGGTGGACTGCGTGTTTGATTTTCGGCCCATCTTTTCTTCTATCAACATAGAAATTTATTTTTTAACGCAGATAGAAGAGCCACAGTCCATTGCTTCTCGTACGAACTTCTCCTAAGGTGGGATATCCTCGTGAGCCTCATCTTGAGAATTTTCCTGAGCAAGAGAAAAATCCAGACCAAGATCATCACAGATGTCTTGCTTATCGTCCAGGTCTAGAGTTGGATCTTGTGTGGAAAAATGCATGGGCTACTCTGAACAATCATTATTTGCATTCAGTTTAGCCATATGCATTTCTAGCAATTTACCAAACGTGATCACCATTCTATTTAATTTACCTGCCAAAGCATCAAGCTTTGCGTCTCTGTCCATGTTTGGATCCATGTTTACTTCAAAGAAGGTCACTGTAGCTTTTCAACCAGTTCAGATATTTCCACCAGTGGAGTCATTAGGTCTTTTTTGGATTATAGGGAGTGTGGAGTCACCAGGTGGATGAATTTTGGATCTTTGTAATAGGCTGCTATCCACCATCAGCATTGAAACCAATCTAGAGGCATTGGTCTGAAAATACCGATGTTAGTGGTTAAGGAATGTCATATTTCCCCCAGTATGGTCGCCATTATGTTGGAGCTCCCATGTTTCGCTAGATTGGAAAGACCAAAGATGAGACAACATCAGAACCACTTTGAGGCCCTAGGATCTAGCCCTCCTGGACCTGCAGAGGGATCTCTCCAATAAGACAAGGAATGATATGTCTTGAAGCTCAAAAAGAGTTATTAGGTTAGGTATGAAGCGCAAGGGGGGTTTAAAATGATTGGGTCGGTTATCTATTGTTTCATGAGATCATAGACCAAGAAGGTAATGGGAAAAAATGAGCAGAGTAGTAGGATGTTTCGACAAAAGAGGATGGGTCAAGACTGTGCCATCCATTGGGATATGGAGTCATGAAAGGAAATTACTAGCAAACAACTAGCCAAGGCTTTCACAGGGAACGTCATCTATACTAAAGGATATTTGATATAGATGATGGAATGGAATAATAAGGAAAGAAAGGTGAAAAACAAAAGGCAGCCTTGAGATCAGACCAGAGGTCATCTAACTCCAAATCTGCTTTGGCATACCCAAGAAGGAGAAACAAAATATTCAAACATAGAGCCAGGTTTGAGATCAGAGAAGGACTTTTAACCTTCAATGCTTCGACACCGGCTCACGGGATCTTGGAGAGGTCAATCTGTCGAACAAGGACTCCAGTGGACAGGGCTCACACTAAATCCCCGGTATCCCAAATCCTCTATATTGAGTCTCAACAAGAACAACTGAGTAGAAAACTAGTCCATACATCAGCTAGCAGGGAATTACATCTACTACACCGGTTAAACCATGGGAATCCGCCCTCAGATTTCACTATCAGAAAAAAACATTGAAGGTAGGGAGAGTAGAAACATAGGGTACCATGCGAGGGTAAATCCTATGCCATATTTCTGATGCATACCAGAAGAAATGAACAACATGAAAAAATGTAATAAAACAATGTAAAGAGAAAACATCAACTGTAGTAATAGACCGGGATCCTGGGAAAATTTCTTGATTAATTGATGCAAAACCAGTCACATACACTGAGCTCAATATTTGATTACAGACTCAAATTTCTCCTCCCTACCTACTACATTATAGACTACTCTGCTACTCTTTCCCAAAACTATTTCTAACAGTAAAAAATGAATCCCTACAACTACAACAGTGATAACGCAATCCAACCCTTTACAATGTGTTCTCTGGGATTCTTTATAGGAAAAACAAATAGTAAGAGTAGGTGATACACATTAAATCGATTTATTAAGACAGATTGGAGGAGGCATTTCACGCCACTCTGCTTAATAGCTTTGCGCTGTACTTGGTGGTCTGGTCTAGAGTCTTTGTCAGGTCGGATTTGACCTCTGATGTTTCTTTGAAGTTCTCTTCTAGCTGTAAAGCTCTCTGTTTTGTCTTCTGAAGAAAGTAAGGTGACCAAAGGTCTTCTGAGCTTCCATACCTCCATTATTGTTGTCCTGATAGTTGTTGGAAGCTTTCTGTTAGTGAGATGGCCTTTGGGAGCTCAGGGAGGCATGGAGACTTCTGTCGGAGGGCGTACTATTCTGAGAAAATGTCCTGTTGATGCTGAGAGAAGATATGGCTCGTTTCTTGTGCTCTTTAAATCTTTTGGTTGCACCTTAATCTTTTGATGACGGGATTAGGAGTCGAATATTCAATTAACTATCTTTAATCTTCCTAATCGGTGTTTGCTATTTTACTGAGCCATTGCTGTAATGGCCTCTCTGTGTTTCGATTCACGGTGACTGCGATGGAGTGAATTCACCACCCTGTATACCCTGCACAGTAAAATAAACCGATTATAAAATCTAGGGGTGGTGAAAGAGATGCTGTGGGGCCTAGAAGAATAGTGGCACAACTATGAAGACGGTGGTTGTAGGGAAAATAGGTGGAAATGTGGTGAAATGGAGGTTTGGTGGAAGAAAGCATGTGGACCATTGATCTGGCTGAGATGGATGACTAGGATCCAATAGGAGGGAATGCGATGGGGGGACCTAAATCAGATGGGCGGTGGAGCGATTGTCTTTGGACCTTCGGATCTGTGAGAGATCGACGACTGCAATTGAATCGGAGGATACCAATCGGGGAACACATGGTGGAATGAGGGTGGATCCTGGCCGTTGGTTCTTGTGGATTCAATGGCTAGGATCTTTTCAGAGAATCACAATCAGGAGGGATAGAGGATGGCACAGTTTAAGACTTGTGATTGCGATTAGAGCGATGATGCAAGGGCCATCGGATTAAAGGTGAATCGATGGTGGGCATGCAATCGGAGGGATGACAAAAGGGAGATGCAGGAGTGATGGGATTTGCGACGACCGTCGGATCTATTTCGATCGATGGTGGAAAATAACTCAAAAGCCAACAAAATAAAATACCATCGCATTGGAACTTCGGGCTTTGTAATGGAAAGCATGTCCCACTCCAATTCTCTAATGCGATTGGCGCTTTGGACTAGCATTTGGTCTTAGCACCCGGGCTCATGGTGGGGAATTGGTTAAGGGACTAGCCGAAAGGGGCTAAGCTTTCCATAGGGTAAAATATGGGTTTTTAGCCAAAAAGAGGGTTCTAAGGCTAAAGAGGGAAACGGTAGATAAAATAAGGGGATATTAAACCAAAAAAAGGATATTTGAAAGGTTTAAGGGGAAATAGAAAGGACGAAAAGGTGATGAAAATAGAGGTTTAATAGGGCTAAGATGAAAGGAAAAGTTGAGGCCTTTGGCATCTTCTTCACAACAGAGAGGCTTTAAAACTGGGAACAACAGTTGGGATTTATGAAAGGGTGAAGGCACAGGAGGCTTCAAGGATGATGTGTTTTCAGAGGAGATGCATTCCTTGAAGGCTCAAAAACATTTTAGCCCCCTGTTTGCTTGTCAAAAAATTCATAGCGGGATAACATGGTCTAAACAAACAATATATCAAAAGATCATATGATGAAAAACCTCCTCATGCTGCCTTCCCCTTCCTTTTATAAGATGAGAGTGTGCAAAACCCTAAACCACCTTCAATGGACTCATCCCTTTCACACAAGCAACTAGAATTACGTTGTGCCTTATTGATGAGCACTCCCCCAATAAAGTGTTGTAGATTTGGTCAAATTTGACCCAGTCAAGATGATTAGCCCCTTTCACACCTAAGGGTGCTTATTTACATAGCCAAGATTTATCCTTTTTCATATTTGGGATTGATTTATTCTTCATTAGGAGTTTGATTAACCTCCTTTGCACATTTATTTATCTAAATAAAATTTTTAGGCAAAAATAATATCCCTATTAGCTGCATGCTAATTTAGGAATATTACAGTCTTCCCCTCCCAAATGTTGCTTGTCCCCAAGAAACTGCAAGGGTGTTGAAAAATCTCCCCTCTTCTTCTTGTGGCCTCCTTCTTCAACAACCTCCACCATTGCTTCAGATTTTCTGCAATAATTCTGTCTCCCAGTGGTTCCTCCCAAGTGTGCAAGTTGGCCTTTGGTAGATATACCAAATGGCTCTCATCATGAAAGAAAGGAAGGTATATATGGAAACCTCTTGCTGATCAATGGCCTCCTCAAGATATAAGTGATGACAATCATGGGGAATTTCATCATCAATGAAGGACTCCCACCTCCATGCTATCATCCAAATGAAATGAATCACCTCCCAGCTTGTTAATTCATAGTATAGCTCCTCCCAATTGCTCATGAGAGGCATGCCCCAAGTGCTCCAATCAATCATATGGTCCACATCATAAAGAGACAAGTGTTCTACTATGGTGGTCATATAGTTTCCCATGCTCCCCTTAGAACATGTAGTGCAGAAAATGTAGGAAATTTATTTCCCTAAGGACAAATCCAACAAATGTGTCTCTCCCCCAACCATGTTCCCAACAAAGATAAGAACATATTTAGCGTATGGGATCATAATTAAGTTCATGCTAGCTTCCATATGCAATAAAGGAGAAGGAAAATGGTCCCTCATGTGCAACCAGCACAGTTTTACTCCTAACTTCCATAGAATATGATATGACAAGTGTTTTCCCCAACACTTGTTTGCTACCCCATCCTTCTTGCAAGATTGCAGAAGGTGTATGATGGTTGGTGTTAATGAATAACACCATGAAGAGTACATTATCTCTCCAAGTTCTCCCAAGGAATGATCAACATCACCATTGTTCATGGCCCAAAGTGGCTCATGAATCCCATAAGAAAAGGTGCCCCCTCTTGGAGCCAAGAACTGCACATGAGTGTTAAAAAAATGCAAGTATATAATAAATACATCATGAGGTTCAGCAATACAATTTTTATCATACACTTGTTTCAAATCAGCAAGGTAGATCGTGGATGAGCTCCCTCTCACACTCAATGAATAAGGAGGTGGTAATGATAACTCTTCCCAAGAGTTATGTTCCTCCTCAACCAGAAAATGATCCATGCACTTCCTCATATGAGAGTGCATATCCTCTTTGAATTTATCCCACATGAATCCATCTAAGATAGTATGATATGCTTTAATGAAACCAGTGCGTTTTGAAAGCAGGATCTCATAGGCTGCATTAAGTAGTTTCTCCGTAAGCTTGGAGTCTCTAGCCAAATAGATCTGATCATGGGAATAAATGACTCCCTCAACTACTTTATACCTCCCATATATCACTTTCCCATCAATAACCTTACATGTGAAAAGGTCCTTGGAGTATTTCATCAAAATTTTGGAATCGCAATAAGGATCTAGGCTCCGCAATAATAATAGTGTTGTAGAAATATGAAATGCAGCCCCTGTCATAGCATGGCTCTCCTCTTTGACATGCTTGATGTCAAATTCACATGTTAGAGTGCTATCAACTTCATTTTTTTTCCTCCTTTGCAGCTGATCTTTCTCAAGACAAGATTGAAGTAGATGGAAGTCAACCTCCCCTTGGAAATTCCTTGTCTTCCAAAACTTCCTCAATGTGGCCCATGCATGCAAGAGTGTTGATATCCTCTTGTCATGTTTAGAAATCTCCTTTGTGAGTGAAAATATCATTTCCTGCCCCAAAGATGTGGAGTTTCCATATGACATCATATCCATGTCATCATAGACTTCTGAATTCTCCTTTTTCAGTGCAAATAATTGAGTGGGAGATAGCAATGTCCAATTCAGAAAATTGCTAATCTCTCTTTTGAATCCATGAAAGTTTCTATGTGTTGTGCTAGTTTCTCCCAAATCTCCCTCCTTAGCCAAGTAAGCATATGCTACCCATAGTTGAGAGAACACTTTAGTTTTCCTCCCATCGGGAGGTCTCCTCGGTGGAATGGCTCCATGTAAAGAGACATCAAGGCATAGAGCAAGATGTGTATGTGTGTGGACAGATTTGTCCTTGCCTTTCTTGCATAGATCCTCTTGCCTTCTTTGTGCATCAAACTTCTGAAACAGGGAGGGGTATATGATCCTCATCATGTTATGCTTGCCCTCCTCTTATCCTTCTTCTACCTTCAATATCTCACCATTTGATGGTGATGGCACATGCTGCACATGGATTGTGCCACAATCTCCATATGTGAGATTCTTTGGAACTTATTGCAAGAATGCAAGAGTTTATCTCCTTGGAGAAAGTACTCCATATTCCTCTTCACGAGGTCCTAAATGTGCTCTTGTCATGACTGCGTTATTATCTTCAACCCTTTATTCCATAGTTGAAATTGCCTCATCATTAATTAAAGACCTTATATATTGATCTTCTTTTGAAGGAGGAATCTCCATGTCTTCCTCTTGAGAAGAAGGATCTTTATGTAATGGGGACTTTTCCATTGACAAAACATCATACAATTTTCCACCCCCTTGAAATGGATTTGAATGTAAGGACCCTTCTAATCCATGCAAAATTTTTGTTTGATTTGGCTTGATAGACTCCATGGAAGGTGTTTCATGAGACCCTTCATCAAACCTTTCCACTACTCTTTTAATGAACCTTGCATAGGTAGATGTATTTGCATTCTTTAAGGAAAAAGACTCAAACAACCACCAAGCATCAGCTTTACCCTCAAGATTCAGTGTTGCTACTTTGATGGCTTCCTCTTCTGAAACTTGATGTTGCTACACATAGGTGTCTAGCTCCTTCACCCAAGCCCTAGCTGGACATTTAGGTGATCCATCAAAAGTAGATAAGAAGAATCTACTCACACCATGCTGCTTGCTTCTTCCTTCCTCCTTGATATTGAAAAACCCTTGGAAGTTCAAGTGATCTTTGAACTCCTTTGATTGAGCCTCATACTCCTGAAAATAGTCACCAAGAGTCTCTCTCTTTGGCACATCTCCTTCCTTCTTTTTATTCTTCATGAAAAAATGGATGATAGAGCATTGTAAATCTGATGATGTGGCTGAATGCTCACACCAATAATATGAAGTAGTAGGGCTTCCTTCATGTGAAAAACTCAAAATATCTTCTTGCCTTTCATTCTTCATTCCCCAGATTTCTTCTTTCAGTTCATTCAAAGCTTGAGAAAGAGTTTTAGAAAACTCTTTTCTTTCCAAACTTTCAGTTAAAGGGATCTTACCCTTCTCTTTTGTGTCTTCAATGTAACCACATTTGTTCATCGGTATTTTATCTCCATGAAAAGACATATTGGCTTTCCAATAAGCAAAGCACAGGCTGTGCCAAGATAGCTGCTCTGATACCACTATAATATCCCAAAATGGGAACTGCTAGAAAGGCATGATTGGAAAACTCATTTTCCAGGAATGGCTACTACAGAATATGTAATCATCCCTTGGATCCCTTAGATCTGGTAATCTAAGATCCAAATCCAAGAGGAGATCAGAAACAAATCTTTATATGTGGGTTAAACAAATCTCCCACACCTAGTAAGGCTTGTAAACTACCCAACAAGGGACTGCAGCAATACTGCTCAGAAAATAATGCAGTTTCAGTAGAGCAAGAGCAGAAGGCCAATAAAATATCCTTCAAAAGTATTTACAGCAGAAAAACAGATGTATAATGAAGTCCATGAGATGCATAGCTGAAAATACAAGACATATACAGAAGAAATGTCCTCAAAGAGGGGTTGCAACCACATGAATGACCGAAACTGCCTTGATAGCATTGTTTTATTAGGCTACAAAATTCTGTGGATTGCATATCAGATCTAGAGCAGATATGTGCATAAAATGTTATATCCATATCATATCCAAGCACTATAAAGGCTCCTCTTTCATATCCCCTTGGAATTTTGGGGTTTACACCAAGCATAAGTAGTAGATCTGAGATCTAAGAATGCAAATCTGCAGGATGATTCAGAAATTTCGAAGTATTCAGAATATACAAATTAGATTTGAAAGTACATCTCCTCTTGGATTTGGATCATAGATCTACAAAATCTCCCAAGAACTACTCAATGGGAAGAGGAGGAATTCCTAAATAGGAAATTCCAATGCTAAACAACATTTTCAATCTAGGTTAAACAGCCAAATAAAGCTATATGGTCTAAACAGACAATATATCAAAATATCATATGATGAACAACCTCCTCATGTTGCCTTCCCCTTCCTTTTATAAGATGAGAGTGTGAAAAACCCTAAACCGCCTTCAATGGACTCATCCCTTTCACACAAAATATTTTCAACTAGAATTATGTTGTGCCTTATTGATGAGCACTCCTCCAATACAACGCTATAGATTTGTTCAAAGTTGACCCAGTCAAGATGATTAGCCCCTTTCACACCTAAGGGTGCTTATTTACATAGCTAAGATTTATCCTTTTTCATATTTGGCATTGATTTATTCTTCATTAGGAGTTTGATTAACCTCCTTCGCACATTTATTTACCTAAATAAATTTTTAAAGAAAAAATAATATCCCTATTAGCTGCATGCTAGTTTAGGAATATTACATGATCCTTGCCTCCCATGATGTTTATTAATTCAAAGTATGTATAGGTTTTACTCCGGCAACATCAACTTCGACTTCTTCCAGCCTTCCCATTGGTACAATACAGTATTGATTTGCCATTCTGAGTTGTATTGGTGAATATGTTAGTTTTGGTTTCCCTAGTGTGTCCCACGTCTTTTGGGGTAGAATGTTGACATCAGATCTGAGATCAAGCATTGTATATCTGATTTGAAATCCTATGACTTGGGTTTTTACACAGAACTCCTTTCCAGTTATTATCTTGTTTCTTTTCACCCTTCTTATTTACTTTCCATTCAATTCCCTGAGTCTCTAAGTTCTGCATTTCCTTTTACAACCAATTCTAGATTTCGCTTTAGTTGTTCTAGCATTGGTCCATTATTTATGATTTTCAGGAATAGTCAGAACCATTCCTCGATCAATGTGCTTGTATGGATTTCCTTCTCTCTTTCACCATATGGTTGTGGAAGTTCCATAGTCTGAAGTCTCCCTATTTGGGAAAATGTTTCTAATGCTTCTTTAAAATACTGCTTCTGTCGGTCTAGGCTGAAATTTTTGTTTGGGGATGCAGGTTTGTGTAATATTCCAAATTTTTAGAATTCAAGCTAAATGGAATATTAGAGTTGTTTCATCACTAGGTAGGTGAATAAATGGGTAGGGAGGCCCATTAACCTCTTTAGAAGGATCAATAACACTCCTAATGTGAAAGGAGTAAGAATAAGAAGCTAATTTGAGCACCCTTGGGTGTGAACAGAGATGGGATCATGTTGATTCAGTCAACTTTGACCAAGTCAACTAAGTTGTCTAGATACATTGAAACTCCTTTGGACAGCGTAGTTTTGGTGGAGGAAAACTTGCATGAGCTTGGTGGCACATGTGGATGGACCCAATGTGGAGAGGTTCACTTGTTATATATGGAGAGGATGGGAGCCTTTGTTAGACATGCTTTTGTATTTTGATCTTTTGATCTTGTCTGTTTATACTTGACTTCCTCTTGCTATTTAGCAGAGTAGCAGTGTTGTTTAGCACCAAGTGTTCCCGAGTGGGAATCCCACCTCTTCCCTAGAGAGGCCTCTTGGGAGAGCTTGTCCTATATTTCTCCACATCCAGGCTTAAGGCCAAGAATCATTCTTCCGTTCCAGTGTTATTTTTGTAGTATGATATTGCTGAGTTGCAGGGTGTTGCAGTGGAAGATTCTTACACCACTTCCGGGTCTGTTTCTCAATAGAGGGTGCCTTCCTTCTCTTAAGAAATTAGCTAGGAATATTTCTGAGCACATTTCATATCTTGGTAGTAGGCCAAATTTTTTCTCATCTCCTATAGCACAGTCCCTTGCAGGAACTGCATCATTTTTCACAGAGTTGTTGCAGCAGGGTTAAGACCCTTGTTTCTGAGCTAGTTTCCTAGGGAAAGGGCTAACCCTTCTCCCAGAAAGCTAGAGGAAGGGATTATCATCCCTCTTTTGTATTATTCAGCTATATTTCTATAATTTTGTAGTAAGAATACATTTTCTAAGCTGAATATTCAGATTTTCTCTTTTTGTACTTGCACTTTCATGAAACCCTTGTCGGGTTGGCTCTATAATACAATAAGGAGGTCAGATCTTCATTTTCTTGGAATATTATTCCATATAACTCTAGATCCATGCTATTTTATGATTATACTATAGAAACCCTTATAAAATAATGATGTACATGTTTCAGTCTTTTCTGCATAACTCAAGTCATGGGATTTGGCTATTTTTGAGCTGATAGGAAGCCGGGAGGTCTGTCTATCATATCAAAATAGATTTATTTCTGATATCCTTTTTTATGTGAGGTCATAAAATCATATCATAAGGGAACCAAACATTATTTCACCCATTAAAAATGCATATCTTCAGAAATAACGTTTTCAGGGTCTAATTTCTACATTTTCCCCACTTAGGAATGTGTAGAAATTCTTCTTTTACTGTTGTTTCACTCATTTAACAGCTATGTGTTTTTGAACACATCATATGAGTCTATTTTTTGGATCCCAAACTTAAGGATATCTTAAGATATTCCTATTTATGTAGAAAATCCCTGTTTTGGGATATTAGAGTGGTATCAGAGCTTCAATCTTGGCTCAGCCTGTGGAACTCAGCCATGTAGCTATCAAGAGAAGGAGAGATGAACAAAAATAAGACTCCATTATGTGGAGGAAAAAGGGAAGATAGGCTTACAAATCTTCTTCCAAAATCTGTGCAGTGCATCAATGAAAATATTAAGAAGATGAGAGGAGAGATGGAATCTCCGAAGGAGTTTGGTTCTAGAGCCAGATATAGATTGGCACATGATAGGTGTGAGCATGTAGCTACACCCTATTATGCACAGCACAGTCAAATGCCCAAATCTACTATGAAAGAGATGAAACAAGAGGAAATTCCGGGGAGGGAAACTCTTATTAATTTTCTGCAAGAGTATGAGTCTCAGACTAAAAATTTTAGAGATCATATTACTTTCAAAGAGTTTTGCAAGATCAAGGTGGAGAGGAGAAATTTTCATGACATGGATATATTTTCTCTATCTACCTTTTATGGGTCCCCAACTTGCTAAGCCAAAGCTTGGGTGGAGGAGTTGTGTACTTATTTGCAGCAACACCAAGTTTCTAAAGAATAAGCCATCAGAGTTGCAGTGCTGCACTTTGTAGGTAAGGCCTATGCTTGGTGGATGTTTGAGTCATTTTCATTGAAAAATGTTAATACTTCTTCTTTTTCAAAGTTCACTAAAATATTGGTAGAAAGGTTTGATAAAAAACATGAGATAATCAAACCAATGAAACTTTTGCATAAGTTGGGAGGACCTGTAAACTCAAAACCACTTCAGAAACCTATTGGAGGAGATCACATCTTGCATGATACCTTTCTAGAGGCAAGATCCTTGTTTCATAACCTTGGACTAGAGGGCATGAAGGTTCCTTTTGCAAAGAAGGATCCACTTATTGACCAGTTACCTCCTATTCATATTGAAGATGAAGAGAAGGTTGGGGGTTACATCGTTGTCACATCTAGAGCATATCTAGTGCCTCATGCAGAGGAAGGAGGAGCACATGCTCCAATGGGAGGATTTCTTGTGTCATTTCAAGAAGTTCCCCAGGATCTCACATATGAAAGGCAAAGTAAAATCAATGAGCAGCATGATGGTGAGATGATACTGATGGAAGGAGAAGGTAGGGAGGAAAGACATCATCATTTGATGAAGAGCACACACCCATATCTATTTCAAAGATTTGGTGCAAGGAGGAGGGAGACTGGTTTGCATTGTGAGGGCAAGGGCAAGGTTTCCCAACCATATGAAAAATTTTCTCTTGCCATGGATGTCTCACTACATGGAGGCATTCCACTGGGGAGGCCACCAGATTTGAAGTTGGTAAGAGGAATCTTGCCAGTTGGTTCACCACTCTTGGATTTTGAGAGGTAGAGAGTTTTGATGGAAAATTTGGCATGGGGGATGTCAAAGTAGCAAGCAGCAACATGAGGGGAGCTTCACATGCCTGATCACCAGCGCTGTCTCTTGGGAGGATTGATCCATACTAGAGGTCTCAACTCTTGGTAGAGTACTCCAAGGATCTTGGTGCTTTCCTGATTCTTGATGACCCGGATGGAGATGATAGACACATGGTGGATGATGTGGTCATCTATTCTCATTGTAGAGTCTTCTTGACTTGAGCTTCTAGTCTTAAGGAGAAGTTGTTGCATGCAACACATGAGGACTTCTTTTATATTCACTTTGATACATATTTTTCTTTGATGGAAGAGTTCATTTGGGAGGGCAATCAGCATGACATATTTCAGCATATGGAGAGATGCATAGCCTGGATGGTGATATAGAGGATGTCACAACCACTTCCCTACTCTTTGGAGGTGAGGGAGAATTTCTAGTTGAGCCATTTCAGCTCAAGACCTCGAGTACATGATGGAGAATGTACAATTTCACTTTATGTTTTGTAGTTCTTGTCTTTATATGTGCAGCATATTGTACCAAAGGGGATTATTCCTTCTTGCATATTGTATAATGATGTACTTGAAGCCATTTGTAGTATTGAGATTGGCTATCTCATTGGTTGTTTGTGGGGGAAGCCACATGATTTTTGGTGTGCACCATTGGCACCCTTTTGTACTTT
The DNA here is from genome assembly GCA_034641835.2 of Pinus albicaulis. NCBI lineage: Eukaryota > Viridiplantae > Streptophyta > Pinopsida > Pinales > Pinaceae > Pinus > Pinus albicaulis. The sequence goes on along the minus strand of CM076584.1, from coordinate 500,036,476 downwards.
CATGTTTATATCTTGTAAGATGATTGTGGCAGCAAACAAGTGGCTGGAAAAGCACTTGTTTTTGTTTGATTTGATGCAGGCACAAGATGCACTACGCTGGTTCCTTGTATGGGACCTTGATCCACTTTCCGGTTGTCATATGACAACTTGTTTCTATTGGGTTTTGCTTCCATGTATTTCTGATATTTCTATGTCCATGGGAAGCTTTGTTTGGAGATTTGGATGTGAGTTAGAAATTCCCATTGGGAGTATTATTCTCCCTACTTTGCATGATGCATGTTTCAGGAGAAGTAATGGGAAACCCATGATTGCCAAATTATATCTCTCTTCTTCATATGGGAGGAAGCATTTGGAGAATTTGAGTTTTTGGAGGAGGCACTTCATGGTTTATTTGTTTTATGGGGTCATTTGGGCCACTCTTGGAGGTCATGACATTTCAGCCCAAGATCAGCAGCAACCCCATACTTATCACAAATGGATAGAGAAATCACTTGGTTGGGAGGATTAAATCTCTCCATGCAGCCCCAACACATTGTATGAACCGGGGGTTGAGGATATTTTTGAGCTAACTAGATTGGCTCATTTAATTTGGATGATAGCATGGGTGTGGGAGTAACTCATTGGGAATCATATTCCCCATGTTCGTCATCACTCCTACCTTGAGGAGGCCATTGGACAGCAGGGAGGTTTCCACTTACATCTTCCACCTTTCTATGATGTGAGTCATATGGTTTTGCATGCTTGGGAGGAAACATTGGAGGATATATTTGTAGCAGATCATGTTGAGCAGTGGTGGATACTTTTGATGAGGAGGCCACAAGAAGAGGAGGGGAGGATTTTTATCTCCTTATATAGTTGCTTGAGGACAAGCAACATTTTGGAGGGGAGGACTGTAATATTCCAAATTTTTAGCCTTCAAGCAAAATGGAATATTAGAGTTGTTTCATCACTAGGTAGGTGAATAAGTGGGTAGGGAGGCCCATTAACCCCTTTAGAAGGATCAATAACACTCCTAATGTGAAAGGAGTAAGAATAAGAAGCTAATTTGAGAACCCTTTGGTGTGAACAGAGATGGGATCATGTTGATTCAGTCAACTTTAACCAAGTCAACTAAGTTGTCTAGATACATTAAACCTCCTTTGGACAGCGCAGTTTTGGTGGAGGAAAACTTGCATGAGCTTGGTGGCACATGTGGATGGGACCCAATGTGGAGAGGTTCACTTTCTATATATGGAGAGGATGAGAGCCTTTGTTAGACATGCTTTTGTATTTTGATCTTTTGATCTTGTCTATTTAGACTTGGCTTCCTCTTGCTGTTTAGCAGAGTAGTAGTGTTGTTTAGCACCGGGTGTTCCCGAGAGGGAATCCCACCTCTTCCCTTGAGAGGCCTCTTGGGAGAGATTTTCCTGTATTTATCCACATCTAGGCTTAAGGTCAAGCATCATTCTTCAGTTCCAACGTTATTTCTGTAGCAGGATATTGCTGAGTTGCAGGGTGTTGCAGTGGAGGATTCTTACACCACTTCCGGGTTTGTTTCTCAGTAAAGGGTGCCTTCCTTCTCTTGAGAAATCAGATAGGAAGATTTCTGAGAACATTTCATATCTTGGTATTAGGACAAAGTGTTTCTGATCTCCTAAAACATAGTCCCTTGTAGGAATTGCGTCATTTTTCACAGATTTGCTGCAGCAAGGTTAAGACCCTTATTTATGAGCTAGTTTCCTAGGGAAAGGCCCAACCATTCTCCCGGAAAGATAGAGGAAGGGATTCTCATCCCTCTTTTGTATTATTCAGCTATATTTATATAATATTGTAGTAATACTAAATTTTCTAAGCTGAATATTTAGATCTACTCTTTTTGTACTTGTACTTTCATGAAACCCTTGCCGGGTTGGCTTTATAATACAATAAGGAGGTCAGATCTTCATTTTATTGGAATATTATTCCATATAACTCTAGATCCATGCTATTTTATCATTATACTATAGAAACCCTCATAAAAAAATGATGTACATGCTTCAATATTTTCTGCATAACTCAAGTCATGGGATTTGGTTATTTTTGAGCTGATAGGAAGCTGGGAGGTCTGTTTAACATATCAAAAGTGATTTCTTTATGATCCCCTTTTGTATGTGAGGGCCTAACATCATATGATAAGGGAAAAAAGAATTATTTCACCCATTAAAAATGAAGATCTTCAGAAATAGCGTTTTCAGTGTCTAATTTCTGCATTTTCTACACTTGGGAATGTGTAGACATTCTTATTTTGCCGTTGTTTCACTCATTTAATGGTTATGTGTTTTTGAACACATAATATGAGTCTATTTTCTGGATCCCCAACTTAATAATATCTTAATATATTCTTATTTTTGTAGAAAATCCCTGTTTTGGGATATTAAAGTTTGATTAACTTTATCGGGTCCATGTCTCAGAATCCTCTCCTATTTTCTTCCCTCCCCATGTTACTATAGCTAAACCTTGCATGGGATAAGATTTTTTTATTCTTGGTTCTGCATTAACCAGGTTAGCTCCTCTTTGTCTGGCTCTTTCTTCCCATCTCTTAATCAGATCTGGGCAGTCTTCAGTTGCATGTGCATTAACTCTGCATTGATAGAACCATGCTCCCATGGGTAGCAAACATTTCCTTGGTACATTCCCTTATTGATCAAAATTACAACATCTTACTGGTCCTCTTCCTCCAGTTTTTCTACCTCTCATTCCTCCTCTCGCCCCCTTGTAGTTTCATTCACTCTATAAGATGACCTATCCAATCGTTCTACCAATGCATCGATGGCTCTACATTGCTCTATACTATGCGTTGTAGAGGCACAAAATTCACAGTATATACTGTTTGTAACATTAGAAATTTTTTGAGGAATTGGACACAGTCGTGGAGGATGACCAATACCTTTGCATATCTCGCAACACTCGGTTGCTGTTTGGTTTTGCTGATTGGGGAACCCATGGAAGTGGGGTTGCGGTTGGTATAGTCCTTGAGTATTTATTTGTGCAACTCCACCGACTGGTGGGGACCCCTTTGTTTCGATCGCCGAAATTCCAAAATTTTCTCCTTGCAACCTCGAACATTCTGTGGTAACATGTCCATCCATCAAGCAATGTCTGCACCACACGTTGGGCCTCGTAGGTCATACCAATTTAATTTCTTTCAACTTCTCCATTAAACTGGCTATTTGATGTTGTAGTCCTAGTATGGAAGGATCTTGTACTTGTTGGAGTCACGATTGTCATTAGACCAAAACCCGCAGGCATTAGTCTCCGTTACAATTGCCAGAGTTAGGATCCACAAGAGGTAGTTATTCCATGTCGCGAAACACATGGGGAGCATTGAACCCAATGTCCAACAAATTCCCCCCCATCGCTAGTCGAGTGAGTTTCAAACTCGAGACCTGTCGCTCTGATACCACTTGTTGGAATCACGATTGTTGTTAGACCAAATCCTGCGGGTGTTAGTCTCTGCTACAATCGCCAGAGTTAGGATCCACGAGAGGCGGTTAGTCCATGTCACGAAACACATGGGGAGCATTGAACCCAATGTCCAACAATACTGCTGCCCCTCCTTTGAACTCTTGCAGGTAACCCACCATAGCTTCTATTTTCATGGCTTGCTTGAGAGCATCCTGAAGGGTATCAATATTCTTTTGCGTCAGTGGTGTCCTTGTCAACAGTAGGAGTGCTTTGATGAATCAATCCCACTGGTGATTCAGATCAATTGGGTAACTTAGCTTTCTAATCATGTTTTTAAATATTCTCATTAAATCCCAGGTAGTTTCTCCTTCTTGTCGTTTGATTTCCCACATCTCGGAAAATCCTTGCTGATTCGTCCGAGGCAATTTGAATTCTTGGAAAAAAAATTTCTTCACATCATCTATTGTTGGGTTCTGGTGTGCTTTTGACCATTTAATGAACCAATGTAAATCTCTTTCTCTAAATGTGGTTTCAAACTCAATTAACTTGATTACATCTGGTGTCTGTCAACCTCTCTAGATTGCTTTGCATAGATACCAGTGCTGCTCTACATCATCGTTACCTTTTCCAGAAAATTCTGGGTATCAAGTGAATGATCCCACCATATTTCCTTATGTTGGTGGTACTAAAAAAAAACCTGTACTTCCCGGTTGAGAGATTGTACTACCAACAATATTGCTAGTAGATATTTGTACTATGGATTTAGTACTACTTAGCTTGCTAAACTCCCTTAACTTAACAAAGAACTTATCAGGTGGATGATGGAGTACCAAGGGAAGGTTAGGACTTGTGCTACTTGAAACTTGGGGAATAGGATTACCTTGCGTTATGGGTGCCAGCCTCTCTTGGAATAGTTTCTTGGGGCACATGTCCTCCTCATTGGACTTCTCTCACTTTTCTCTTCGAGATGGGCTCCTATAAACTTGCCTAACTTCCTTAATGGTCCCTCCCATTCCTTGGGATCCCATCTGACCTTCTATTCCCTCTGTCATCTGCAGTGCCTTCTCCTTGTTCTATCAATTATTTCCTTGCTTCTCAAACTCTTTCATCGCCATTTCCCGTCACTTCTCAACAATATGCGCCCTCAGATGTGCTCTCCGCTCTCTCAAGCTATTGGAAATTTCAGCATCAATATCCCTATTCCCCCCTTTTCCTTACTCATAGAATATTTCCCTCAACTCCTTGCCCTAATACTAGAGGTTTAGGTCTCCATCTCAAGGCTTTGTAGTGCCATCAGTCCCTCGTCCACCATTATAGATTTAATACACAATGGGATTTATTTCAACAATTTTTCTCACAAACCAGATCTAAATATGACTTCATCTTTTGTAAAATATTGGTAACACTTTGCTACAAACTCTACAATGTACCCCTCCAAGGTATATTGTACCTAAAAATCTACTACTTGGGTTAGATATGTATCTAACCGATGGAGTGCTACTAGATCTGTGTGCGTCCAATGAACAGACTCTATGAGATCCTCTTGGGAGTGACTTGATCTGAAGTATTTGCAACCAATTGTAAAGCTCTTCGGGAAAATTTCCCCAAAAAAATTCATACAGGTCACTCACAGATTCAGAAAACGGGACTTGATCTTTGACAGTATTTTCTCTCTATGCCGAAGTTCCGCTTGTTGCGATATGAACTGATCTATGTGTTTATACCACCAGTTTCATAGTTCCTTCTCGGAGATCCATGGTACAATGATCTAACTTCTAAATAAGTTTTCAAGTCCCAACAATGGAACCATTTTTTGGAGAAAAAGGAGTTCTTTGGGCAAGACCTAGGTTCAGGTTTGAGGCCAATAGGTTTGCATAGTAGTCTAGAACAATGTCAGCATTTTCAACTTGCTCAAGGGAGTAGGTGTTGGCATGTGTTGTCCTTGATGGCAACCTACTTGATGAAATAAGACTGTCGGCGATATGATGCAATGTGTTGTCCTTGATGGCAACCTATTTGATGAAGTTGTTCTTGATATAAACATGTTTGATGAGTTGCCTATGATAAGCAACCTTGTGTTAAATAAGGAAGGATGATGTATCTACAGATCAGTTCAGAAGTAACATAAGAAAGAATTGCAGTAACTGTCAGAGAAATGATGAATATGGTATGTCACAAGGCATACACGGGTTTTTAAAGGCTAAGTCGCGTATGTACACGAAAAAGTACGTGCCAAGTCGCGTATGCCCTATTGCCCTCTAAATTTATATAAACAGGGGTATTTACAATGGTATTGAACCATTGTATTGAGCGCTGGATTATCTATTTGATCCCCTCAGGGAATACCATTAGAAGTGGTGTGGTTTTGACTCATGGTATTGATAAAGGCTAAACCTATATAAGGAGAAGAAGATCATTGTTCAAGGTGTGCATGAGTAAGGGTTGTGAATGAATAAATCTCTCTTAGGAATATCTGCATGGATGAACTCTGCTCTTGATTGATAGATCTGAATCTATGATGCACCTATGAAGAAAATGATGAAGATGAATCTCTAGATCTGAAATGTATATGTACTTCCTAGATCTGTTTATGGATTTTTTAGATCTGTGATGAGGCGAAATACTTTTTGAAGTAAGGGATGAAATCTGAGTTGTTTATCTGATCTAAAGAGCTGCACAGTCCTGAAAAGTTACATATGTATACAAAGGTTCGCTTCAGTAAAAGTGCGTGTATACGCGGGTCTGCTTAAGGAAAAGAGCGTATGGGTAGAAAGGGTTTTCTGAATAATGCACTGAAGTATACGTGGTTTGGTCTGCATGAAAGCGCGTACATACACAGGTTCGGTGAACTAAAAGCACGTATGGAATCTAGGGTTTTACTGAAGTAAGTGGTATGAAATATCTGATCTGTTTTGTTGTTTTACTGCTATCTGTCAATGATGTATTAATAAAGAGCTGGGTTGCTTGAATGATGAATATGCTGTTGATTATGTTAATTGAAGATCAAGTTGTTGGTTGATTGGTTGATGATTCATTGAATGAATTGATGGGGTTGTAAGTTTTAGTTTGATGAATGTTGAGCTTAAATGTGTGGAGTGGGTCCAGTCTGAAAATATGATGAAAAGTGGCCTACAAGTTGTGTTGTATGGAAGCTGTTGGATCCAGTATGAAAATTGATAAAACGTGGTCCGCAGAGGTGTTGAAGGTGGAAGCCTTCAGTGAGGGGGTTGTAGCTCCCTTCCAGTGGTAGATGGTAAACAATTGTAGGGGGTAGTGGCTCCCTTCCAGGAGAGGCTGGTAAACGAGAGCAGGGGGTTGCAGCTCCCTTCCAGGAGAGGCTGGTAAACAAGTGAAGGTTGTAGCCTTCTGCAGGTGGGTGCCTACGTGCTGGTATGAGTCTGCACCAGTACATGGTTGTATGATGTTTTCTTTATAATAAAATATTGAAGACTGAGACGACCGCAGCAGTGGTTTTCTCCTGACTTGGGTTTCCACCTTAAATCCTAGTGTTCATGTGTGTTGCCTATGTGTGATGGTTTATTCTGGTATTACTGCACATGCTTACTGCTAACTAAACATCTGATGAATAAATGATGCACAGATCCAAGTAAATAATTAAATGCATAATAATATCTCTGTGTATACGCGAGTTTTATAAAGGATATCCGCGTGTATACATGAGTTTGCTTCACTAAAGTAGCATATGGGTTTTAGAGTATGAAAAAGTAAAAAATTTTGAGTATGCCCTAAATACTGATTCACCCCCCCCCCCCCCCTCAGTATTTTTCCCAACAATTGGTATCAGAGCAGGTCCTTCTGGAGAAGCTTGATCGCTTAAAGGAGATTCGTCGCAATGGGAAGGAAGCAAAAGAAGAAGGCTACTCAAAAGGAGATATCTCAGAAAACATGTGCAACAGAAAATGAAGAAGATAAAACAGGTAGTGAATGTTGTTCTTGTGATTCACTTTCTTGTGCAAGCAATGGTAAAGATAGTGAAAGTAATGTTATGGATCTAGAAGAAGCTCTCAATATTAAAGTTGAAGAACAACAAGAATCATCTAATAAGCAAGAATCTATCTACAAAGAAATGACCTCTAGAATGAAAGAATAGATAGATATGATGAATGGTCAGATGGAAATGTATCAAAGACGGATATAAATGTATCAAAGACAATACAATAATGTAACCAATCGAAGTAAAGGACCTGAAGCAGAAATCGTCTCCCTCAAAGAAGATCTGGAAAAATAAAATAAGAAGAATGAAGAACTTCTACAAATATTTGAAGAAAAAGAAAATGGGTTGACAGAAGAGATTTTAAAATTGAATGATCAAGTAGAAGAAGGAAAAAGGGTTGAAGAAAGTATGAAGAAGCAATGCCAAAGATTGGAGGTTGAGGTAAATATTCTCAAAGGTAAATTAGAAGAAAAGGATAAACTCTTGAGGTTTCAAGATAGTAATAAGATTCTGGATAATATTCTTAGTAGTCAAAGGTCTCCTTCTGTTAAATTTGGTCTTAGTTTTCATGAAACTGTTAAAGGAGAATCTAGTTCACAAGGAAGTGCTAAAGATTCAAAGGATATCAATGCAAAACCTGATGTGTTGGAAGAAACAAAAGGTCAACCGACAATCATGAACTCTCAAAAGAAATCTTTCCCTCCTAACTATAGAAGCATCAATAATATTGAATGCTTTAAATGTAAAAATTATGCGCATGTTGGAAATAATTCGAAGTAGATGTTTAATCACAAACAAGCGAGTTCTACTTAGAAAGTCTTATGGTTTCTTCAAGGGATATTGTTTTTCATGTAACAAGTATGGTCATAAAGCAGCTGATTGCAATAGAAGAAAGAATAGAAAAACACATTATGATCCGTATGATTACTTTTCTGGTCACATAAGATGTTATGCTTGTAACAAGTATGGACATGTAGAAAACAAATGCAGGATGAACAGATCTGAGAAATTGGAGAATTTTCAGCACACAATAAGAAGCTTCAAGCAAAGCTGGAAAAGGAAGGAGGACCAGTCAGAAACGTAGGGAATATTGACCCTACTGCAGTCATCCGCTTCTAAAGCTTACTTCTCATAATGACTGCAGAGATGATGTGAGATACATCATATGGATTAGTAATGTATCATCACAAGGGGAGCAATGTATGATGATTCCCATGGTTGATTTGGTAATTCTGGTTATGTTTATTTCTGACAGTGCATCTGATGTGAAGAAGACAGGTACAGGTGGTACAAATTCAGGGGGAGATGAAGGTGTGAAATTTTTAGTATTTCACTTTCCATACGTGGGTTTCGTGAACCAAAGCCGCGTATACATGCAAGTTCCTTTGGAGAAAGAAGCGTATGCTTTTCTATTAAGGAAAACAGTGATTCAGCTCAAGAACAGGAGTACAGGTTCAGGGGAAGCATCAGTCTAACAACTAATGATTACATTGTTGGCATTGTATCTGCTTATTCCTTAGTTTTCTTGCTCAAATGATGATGAAATGATACTTGGTTTCTTATGATGAGTTTATGTATTAGCTCTGTTTACTCTTGTTGAAGAGTATCTGTTGTTTTCACACATGGATAAGATGGAAGTCTTATGATTCAGAAATAAGGATAGATCATGCAGATTTTGTTGATGATGATTTTTGTCACGGTTGAAACCTTTTCCTACACATATTAAATCATGATGAATCTTGAATATCTTGGTGATATTAGATCACCTGGATGATTTTTTGACACATATTGTCTGTTGAAGAAGTTGTTCTGATATGATAATTCCTCTTGGGAAGAATTTTTTGATGCTGCAACAATTCTGAAGGCTTGGCTACTGATGCACTTATGCTACAAATGGTGGATGACACTTAAAAACATAGCTATATTTTTCTATCTTTATTCTCTCATATATCCCAGGAAAGAATTCAAATATCTCAGACGGAAGCTGGGAATTGTCTCTGCCATGTACAAGATCAGAACTACTTAAATTCAGAAGATTAAATTGGATACGCGGGTTTCCTGAAAGACAGTCGCGTATATACGCGAGTTTATACAAAGAAAACCGCGTATGGTTAATTGCTGAAAAATTTTACTTGGGGTCAACATTCTTCAGCATAGCTGCAGTGTTGTTTGGTATCTCTGATGATATTTCAGCTCTTACATTTCTGTTTCATTCTCTGATATTGGGTGAAGATGCCTTGATGATTGGCTGTTGAAAGTTTTCAGGTTGCACAAGCTAAGGAGGAGTTTTGGTCATATGGAAAGGATGCATTGGATGCACAGTTTCAGGGGGAGCATTAGCCTTGCTAAATGTAATAAATTGTTGGCAGTATGATGATTCTGAAATATGATCTCTTTCTTGAGGTCCTTTTGGTATTTGTTGTAAAAAGTCATATTTGTAATTTGATGAAAAGGTCATGTTGAGACCTATGATGTAAAATTGTAACATTCAGTCATGTAAGGACTTGAGTCAAATGTGTGAACCCACTTGGTTGGGTACTTGATTCATATATGTAAATCTACTTGGTTTGATCCTTGATGTAAGTATGAGTCCTTGGTGATAGGAAAGGTCATAGAGTCATGTACTTCATTGAATATTATGTTGAAGATTCAGCATGAACTCAAGGGGAGCATGGTAACTTCAATGCACATCAGATCTACAAAGCTCTTCTTTCTACATGTGGAGAAAAACATTGTCTTGGCTTTGATCCGCCCTTTACCCTTGATGTCAAAGGGGGATAATTAGCATGGTGTTTGAATAGGGGGAGAATATCATGATGGTTACATAATGGTTATAATCAATGAATCTATCTATTGTGGTGATCAAACACCATCATGGTTGCCATCAAGTCCAAAGGGGGAGATTGTTGGCATGTGTTGTCCTTGATGGCAACCTACTTGATGAAATAAGACTGTCGGCGATATGATGTAATGTGTTGTCCTTGATGGAAACCTATTTGATGAAGTTGTTCTTGATAGAAACCTGTTTGATGAGTTGCCTATGATAAGAAACCTTGTGTTAAATAAGGAAGGATGATGTATCTACAGATCGGTTCAGAAGTAACAGAAGAAGGAATTGCAGTAACTGTCAGAGAAATGATGAATATGGTATGTCACAAGGCATACGCGGGTTTGTTAAGGCTAAGTCGCGTATGTACGCGGAAAAGTACGTGTCAAGTCGCGTATGCCCTATTGCGCTCTAAATTTATATAACCTGTGGTATTTACCATGGTATTGACCGATTGTATTGAGTGCTGGATTATCTATTTGATCCCGTCCAAGAATACCATCGGAAGTGGTGTGGTTTTGACTCATGGTATTGATAAAGGCTAAACCTATATAAGGAGAAGAAGAACATTGTGCAAGGTGTGCATGAGTAAGGGTTGTGAATGAATAAATATCTCTAAGGAATATCTGCATGGATGAACTCTGCTCTTGATTGATAGCTCTGAATCTATGATGTACCTATGAAGAAAATGATGAAGATGAATCTCTAGATCTGAAATGTATATGTACTTCCTAGATCTGTTTATGGATTGTTTAGATCTGTGATGAGGCAAAATACTTTCTGAAGTAAGGGATGAAATAGAAGTTGTTTATCTGATCTGAAGAGCTGCACAGTCCTGAATATTTACAGATGTATATGCAGGTTCGCTTCAGTAAAAGCGCGTGTATACGTGGGTCTGCTTAAGGAAAAGCGCATATGGGCAGAAAGGGTTTTATGAATAATGCACTGAAGTATACGTGGGTTGGTCTACATGAAAGCGCGTACATACGCAGGTTCGGTGAAGTAAAAGCACGTATAGAATCTAGGGTTTCTTAGCCTGTGATGCAGGAAATAATAAGTACATTGGTGTTTCTTTATCTGTCAATGATGTATTCATACAGAACTGGGTTGTTTGAATGATGAATATGTTGTTGATTATGTTATTTGAACATTAAGTCGTTGGTTGATTGGTTGATGATTCAATGAATGAATTTATGGGGTTATAAGTTTCAATTTGATGACTGTTGAGCTTAAATGTGTGGAGTGGGTCCAGTATGAAAATATGAGTGAAAATTATTTTCTAGGTTATTATTTGTATGGAACCTGTTGGATCCAGTATGAAAATTGATGAAACGTGGTCCGCAGAGGTGCTGAAGGTCGAAGCCTTCAGTGAGGGGGTTGTAGCTCCCTTCCAGTGGTAGCTGGTAAACGAGTGAAGGGGGTAGTGGCTCCCTTCCAGGAGAGGCTGGTAAACAAGAGCAGGGGGTTGTAGCTCCCTTCCAGGAGAGGCTGGTAAACAAGTGAAGGTTGTAGCCTTCTGTTGGTGGGTGCCTGCGTGCTGGTATGAGTCTGCGCCAGTACATGGTTGTACGATGTTTTCTTTATAATAAAATATTGAAGACTGAGACGACTGCAGCGGTGGTTTTCTCCCGACTTGGGTTTCCACCTTAAATCCTAGGGTTCATGTGTGTTGCTTATGTGTGATGGTTTATTTTGGTATTACTGCACATGCTTACTGCTAACTAAACATCTGATGAATAAATGATGCATAGATCCAAGTAAATAATTAAATGCATAATAAGATCTCTGTGTATACGCGAGTTTTATAAAGGATATCCACGTGTATACGCGAGTTTGCTTCACTAAAGTAGCGTATGGGTTTTAGAGTATGAAAAAGTAAAATTTTTTAGTATGCCCTAAATACTGATTCACCCCCCCACCCCCCCCCCCCCCTCTCAGTATTTTTCCCAAAAATTGGTATCAGAGCAGGTCCTTCTGGAGAAGCATGATCGCTTGAAGGAGATCCGTCGCAATGGGAAGAAAGCAAAAGAAGAAGGCCACTCAAAAGGAGATATCTCAGAAAACATGTGCAACAGAAAATGAAGAAGATAAAACAGGTATTGAATGTTGTTCTTGTGATTCACTTTCTTGTGCAAGCAATGGTAAAGATAGTGAAAGTAATGTTATGGATCTAGAAGAAGCTCTCCAAAATTAAAGTTGAAGAACAGCAAAGGATCATCTAATAAGCAAGAATCTGTCTACAAAGAAATGATCTCTAGAATGAAAGAATAGATAGATGGGGAATGGTCGGTAGGAAATGTATGAAAGGCAGACAGGAAAATGTATAAAGACAATACGATAAAGTAACCAATCGAAGTAAAGGACTTGAAGCGAAATGTCTCCCTTAAAGAAAGATACGGAAAAAATAAAATAAGAAGAATGAAAAACTTCTACAAATATTTGAAGAACAAGAAAATGGGTTGAAAGAAGAGATTTTAAAATTGAATGATCAAGTAGAAGAAGGAAAAAGGGTTGAAGAAAGTATGAAGAAGCAATGCCAAAGATTGGAGGTTGAGGTAAATATTCTCAAAGGTAAATTAGAAGAAAAGGATAAAATCTTGAGGTTTCAAGATAGTAATAAGATTCTGGATAATATTCTTAGTAGTCAAAGGTCTCCTTCTGTTAAATTTGGTCTTGGTTTTCATGAAACTGTTAAAGAAGAATCTAGTTCACAAGGAAGTGCTAAAGATTCAAAGGATATAAATGCAAAACCTGATGTGTTGGAAGAAACAAAAGGTCAACCGACAATCATGAACTCTCAAAAGAAATCTTTCCCTCCTAACTATAGAAGCATCAATAATATTGAATGCTTTAAATGTAAAAATTATGCGCATGTTGCAGCCAATTGCAGAAGTAGATCATTCCAATCACAAACAAACAGATTCTACTTAGAAAGGTACTATGGTTTCTTCAAGGGATATTGTTTTTCATGTAACAAGTATGGTCATAAAGCAGCTGATTGCAATAGAAGAAAGAATAGAAAAACACATTATGATCCGTATGATTACTTTTCTGGTCACATAAGATGTTATGCTTGTAACAAGTATGGACATGTAGAAAACGAATGCAGGATGAACAGATCTGAGAAATTGGAGAATTTTCAGCACACAATAAGAAGCTTCAAGCAAAGCTGGAAAAGGAAGGAGGACCGGTCAGAAACGTAGGGAATATTGACCCTACTGCAGTCATCCGCTTCTAAAGCTTACTTCTCATAATGACTGCAGGAGTAATGTGAGATACATTATAGGGATTAGTAATGTATCATCACAGGGGGAGCAATGTATGATGATTCCCATGGTTGGTTTGGTAATTCTGGTTATGTTTATTTCTGACAGTGCATCTGATGTGAAGAAGACAGGTACAGGTGGTACAAATTCAGGGGGAGATGAAGGTGTGAAATTTTTAGTATTTCACTTTCCATACGTGGGTTTCGTGAACCAAAGCCGCGTATACACGCAAGTTCCTTTGGAGAAAGAAGCGTATGCTTTTCTATTAAGGAAAACAGTGATTCAGCTCAAGAACAAGAGTACAGGTTCAGGGGAAGCATCAGTCTAACAACTAATGATTACATTGTTGGCATTGTATCTGCTTATTCCTTAGTTTTCTTGCTCAAATGATGATGAAATGATACTTGGTTTCTTATGATGAGTTTATGTATGAGCTCTGTTTACTCTTGTTGAAGAGTATCTGTTGTTTTCACACATGGATAAGATGGAAGTCTTATGATTCAGAAATAAGGATAGATCATGCATATTTTGTTGATGATGATTTTTGTCACGGTTGAAACCTTTTCCTACACATATTAAATCATGATGAATATTTAAGATCTTGGTGATATTAGATCACATGGATGATTGTTTGACACATATTGTCTGTTGAAGAAGTTGTTCTGATATGATAATTCCTCTTGGGAAGAATTTTTTGATGCTGCAACAATTCTGAAGGCTTGGTTACTGATGCACTTATGCTACAAATGTTGGATGAAACTTAAAAACATAGCTATATTTTTCTATCTTTATTCTCTCATATATCCCAGGAAAGAATTCAAATATCTCAGACGGAAGCTGGGAATTGTCTCTGCCATGTACAAGATCAGAACTACTTAAATTCAGAAGATTAAATTGGATACGTGGGTTTCCTGAAAGACAGTCGCGTATATACGCGAGTTTATACAAAGAAAACCGCGTATGGTTAATTGCTAAAAATTTTTACTTGGGGTCAGCATTCTTCAGCACAACTGCAGTGCTGTTTGGTATCTCTGATGATATTTCAGCTCTTACATTTCTGTTTCATTCTCTGATATTGGGTGAAGATGCCTTGATGCTTGGCTGTTGAAAGTGTTCAGGTTGCACAAGCTAAGGAGGAGTTTTGTTCATATGGAAAGGATGCATTGGATGCACAGTTTCAGGGGGAGCATTAGCCTTGCTAAATGTAATACATTGTTGGCAGTATGATGATTCTAAAATATGATCTCTTTCTTGAGGTCCTTTTGGTATTTGTTGTAAAAAGTCATATTTGTAATTTTATGAAAAGGTCATGTTGAGACCTATGATGTAAAATTGTAACATTCAGTCATGTAAGGACTTGAGTCAAATGTGTAAACCCACTTGGTTGGGTACTTGAGTCATATATGTAAATCTACTTGGTTGGATCCTTGATGTAAGTATGAGTCCTTGGTGATAGGAAAGGTCATAGAGTCATGTACTTCATTGAATATTATGTTGAAGATTCAGCATGAACTCAATGGGAGCATGGTAACTTCAATGCACATCAGATCTACAGAGCTCTTCTTTCTACATGTGGAGAAAAACATTGTCTTGGCTTTGATCTGCCCTTTTCCCTTGATGTCAAAGGGGGAGAATTAGCATGTTGTTTGAATAGGGGGAGAATATCATGATGGTTACATAATGGTTATAATCAATGAATCTATCTATTGTGGGGATCAAACACCATCATGGTTGCCATCAAGTCCAAAGGGAGATATTGTTGGCATGTGTTGTCCTTGATGGCAACCTACTTGATGAAATAAGACTGTCGGCAATATGATGTAATGTGTTGTCCTTGATGGAAACCTATTTGATGAAGTTTTTCTTGATAGAAACCTGTTTGATGAGTTGCCTATGATAAGAAACCTTGTGTTAAATAAGGAAGGATGATGTATCTACAGATCAGTTCAGAACTAACAGAAGAAGGAATTGCAGTAACTGTTAGAGAAATGATGAATACTGTATGTCACAAGGCAAACGCGGGTTTGTTAAGGCTAAGTCGCGTATGTACGCGGAAAAGTACATGCCAAGTCGCGTATGCCCTTTTGCGCTCCAAATTTAGAATACCAAGGGGTGTTACCATGGTATTGACCCATTGTATTGAGCGCTGGATTATCTATTTGATCTCGTCCAGGAATACCATCGGAAGTGGTGTGGTTTTGGCTTATGGTATTGATAAAGGGTAAATCTATATAAGGAGAAGAAGATCATTGTGCAAAGTGTGCAGGAGTAAGGGTTGTGAATGAATAAATCTCTCTAAGGAATATCTGCATGGATGAACTCTGTTCTTGATTTATAGATCTGAATCTATTATGCACCCATGAAGAAAATGATGAAGAAGGATCTCTAGATCTGAAATGTATATCCTTCCTAGATGTTTGTCCATGGATTGTTTAGATCACATTGTGACGAAATACTTTACGAAGTAAGGGATGAAATGAGTTGTTTATCGATCTGACTTACTGCACGATCCAAAAAGTGCATATGTATACACAAGGTTAAGCTTCGATAGCAGCGCGTGTATACGCGAGTACAGCAAGAAAAAGCGTATATGGGCAGAAAGTTTTATGAATAATGCAGTATACGTGGCTTGAGATATGATAGCGTGTACATACGTAGGTTCGATGATAAAAGCGCATATAGAATCTAGCGTTTCTTTAGTGTGGTATGAAATGTCTAATGCATGTTGTTTTACCGCTGTCTGTAAATGATGTCATGACCAGGTTGTTTGAATGATGAATATGCTGCTGATTATGTTTAATTGAAGATCAAGTTGTTGGTTGATTGGTTGATGATTCAATGAATGAATTGATGGGGTTGTAAGTTTCAGTTTAATGAATGTTGAGCTTAAATGTGTGGAGTGGGTCCAGTCTAAAAATATGATGAAAAGTGGCCTACAAGATGTGTTGTATGGAAGCTGTTGGATACAGTTTGAAAATTGATGAAACGTGGTCCATGGTGGTGCTGAAGGTCGAAGCCTTCAGTGAGGGGGTTGTAGCTCCCTTCCAGTGGTAGCTGGTAAACGAGTGAAGGGGGTAGTGGCTCCCTTCCAGGAGAGGCTGGTAAACGAGAGCAGGGGGTTTTAGCTCCCTTCCAGGAGAGGCTGGTAAAAAAGTGAAGGTTGTAGCCTTCTGCAGGTGAGTGCCTGCGTGCTGGTATGAGTTTGCGCCAGTACATGGTTGTACGATGTTTTCTTTATAATAAAATATTGAAGACTGAGACGACTGCAGCGGTGGTTTTCTCCCGACTTGGGTTTCCACCTTAAATCCTGGGGTTCATGTGTGTTGCTTATGTGTGATGGTTTATTCTGGTATTACTGCACATGCTTACTGCTAACTAAACATCTGATGAATAAATGATGCATAGATCCAAGTAAAGAATTAAATGCATAATAAGATATCTGTGTATACGCGAGTTTTATAAAGGATATCCACGTGTATACGCGAGTTTGCTTCACTAAAGTAGCGTATGGGTTTTAGAGTATGAAAATGTAAAATTTTTGAGTATGCCCTAAATACTGATTCACCCCCCCCCCCCCCTCTCAGTATTTTTCCCAACAATTGGTATCAGAGTAGGTCCTTCTGGAGAAGCTTGATCGCTTGAAGGAGATCCGTCGCAATGGGAAGAAAGCAAAAGAAGAAGGCTACTCAAAAGGAGATATCTCAGAAAACATGTGCAGCAGAAAATGAAGAAGATAAAACAGGTATTGAATGTTGTTCTTGTGATTCACTTTCTTGTGCAAGCAATGGTAAAGATAGTGAAAGTAATGTTATGGATCTAGAAGAAGCTCTCAAGATTAAATTTGAAGAACAACAAGGATCATCTAATAAGAAAGAATCTATCTACAAAGAAATGATCTCTAGAATGAAAGAATAGATAGATATGAGGAATGGTCAGATGGAAATGTATCAAAGACGGATAGAAATGTATCAAAGACAATACGATAATGTAACCAATCGAAGTAAAGGACTTGAAGCAGAAATCGTCTCCTCAAAGAAGATCTCTACAGGAAAAATCAAATAAGAAGAATGAAGAACTTCTACAAATATTTGAAGAACAAGAAAATGGGTTGAAAGAAGAGATTTTAAAATTGAATGATCAAGTAGAAGAAGGAAAAAGGGTTGAAGAAAGTATGAAGAAGCAATGCCAAAGATTGGAGGTTGAGGTAAATATTCTCAAAGGTAAATTAGAAGAAAAGGATAAACTCTTGAGGTTTCAAGATAGTACTAAGATTCTCGATAATATTCTTAGTAGTAAAAGGTCTCCTTCTGTTAAATTTGGTCTTGGTTTTAATGAAACTGTTAAAGGAGAATCTAGTTCACAAGAAAGTGCTAAAGATTCAAAGGATATCAATGCAAAACCTGATGTGTTGGAAGAAACAAAAGGTCAACCGACAATCATGAACTCTCAAAAGAAATCTTTCCCTCCTAACTATAGAGGCATCAATAATATTGAATGCTTTAAATGTAAAAATTATGCGCATGTTGCAGCCAATTGCAAAAGTAGATCATTCGAATGACAAACAAACAGATTCTACTTAGAAAGGTACTATGGTTTCTTCAAGGGATATTGTTTTTCATGTAACAAGTATGGTCATAAAGCAGCTGATTGCAATAGAAGAAAGAATAGAAAAACACATTATGATCCGTATGATTACTTTTCTGGTCACATAAGATGTTATGCTTGTAACAAGTATGGACATGTAGAAAACAAATGCAGGATGAACAGATCTGAGAAATTGGAGAATTTTCAGCACACAATAAGAAGCTTCAAGCAAAGCTGGAAAAGGAAGGAGGACCAGTCAGAAACGTAGGGAATATTGACCCTACTGCAGTCATCCGCTTCTAAAGCTTACTTCTCATAATGACTGCAGAGATGATGTGAGATACATCATATGGATTAGTAATGTATCATCACAAGGGGAGCAATGTATGATGATTCCCATGGTTGATTTGGTAATTCTGGTTATGTTTATTTCTGACAGTGCATCTGATGTGAAGAAGACAGGTACAGGTGGTACAAATTCAGGGGGAGATGAAGGTGTGAAATTTTTAGTATTTCACTTTCCATACGTGGGTTTCGTGAACCAAAGCCGCGTATACATGCAAGTTCCTTTGGAGAAAGAAGCGTATGCTTTTCTATTAAGGAAAACAGTGATTCAGCTCAAGAACAGGAGTACAGGTTCAGGGGAAGCATCAGTCTAACAACTAATGATTACATTGTTGGCATTGTATCTGCTTATTCCTTAGTTTTCTTGCTCAAATGATGATGAAATGATACTTGGTTTCTTATGATGAGTTTATGTATTAGCTCTGTTTACTCTTGTTGAAGAGTATCTGTTGTTTTCACACATGGATAAGATGGAAGTCTTATGATTCAGAAATAAGGATAGATCATGCAGATTTTGTTGATGATGATTTTTGTCACGGTTGAAACATTTTCCTACACATATTACATCATGATGAATCTTGAATATCTTGGTGATATTAGATCACATGGATGATTGTTTGACACATATTGTCTGTTGAAGAAGTTGTTCTGATATGATAATTCCTCCTGGGAAGAATTTGTTGATGCTGCAACAATTCTGAAGGCTTGGTTACTGATGCACTTATGCTACAAATGTTGGATGACACTTAAAAACATAGCTATATTTTTCTATCTTTATTCTCTCATATATCCCAGGAAAGCATTCGAATATCTCAGACGGAAGCTGGGAATTGTCTCTGCCATGTACAAGATCAGAACTGCTTAAATTCAGAAGATTAAATTGGATACGCGGGTTTCCTGAAAGACAGTTGCGTATATACGTGAGTTTATACAAAGAAAACTGTGTATGGTTAATTGCTGACAAATTTTACTTGGGGTCAGCATTTTTCAGCACAGCTGTAGTGCTGTTTGGTATCTATGATGATATTTCAGCTCGTACATTTCTATTTCATTCTCTGATATTGGGTGAAGATGCCTCGATGATTGGCTGTTGAAAGTGTTCAGGTTGCACAAGCTAAGGAGGATTTTTGGTCATATGGAAAGGATGCATTGGATGCACAGTTTCAGGGGGAGCATTAGCCTTGCTAAATGTAATAAATTGTTGGCAGTATGATGATTCTGAAATATGATCTCTTTCTTGAGGTCCTTTTGGTATTTGTTGTAAAAAGTCATATTTGTAATTTGATGAAAAGGTCATGTTGAGACCTATGATGTAAAATTGTAACATTCAATCATGTAAGGACTTGAGTCAAATGTGTAAACCCACTTGGTTGGGTACTTGAGTCATATATGTAAATCCACTTGGTTGGATCCTTGATGTAAGTATGAGTCCTTGGTGATAGGAAAGGTCATAGAGTGATGTACTTCATTGAATATTATGTTGAAGATTCAGCATGAACTCAGGGGGAGCATGGTAACTTCAATGCACATCAGATCTACAGAGCTCTTATTTCTACATGTGGAGGAAAACATTGTCTTGGCTTTGATCCGCCCTTTGCCCTTGATGTCAAAGGGGGAGAAGTAGCATGGTGTTTGAATAGGGGGAGAATATCATGATGGTTACATAATGGTTATAATCAATGAATTTATATGTTGTGGTGATCAAACACCATCATGGTTGCCATCAAGTCCAAAGGGGGAGATTTTTTGCATGTGTTGTCGTTGATGGCAACCTACTTGATGAAATAAGACTATCGGTGATATGATGCAATGTGTTGTCCTTGATGGCAACCTATTTGATGAAGTTGTTCTTGATAGAAACCTATTTGATGAGTTGCCTATGATAAGCAACCTTGTGTTAAATAAGGAAGGATGATGTAACTACAGATCAGTTCAGAAGTAACAAAAGAAAGAATTGCAGTAACTATCAGAGAAATGATGAATATGGTATGTCACAAGGCATACGCGGGTTTATTAAGGCTAAGTCGCGTATGTACACGGAAAAGTACGTGCCAAGTTGCGTATGCCCTGTTGTGCTCTAAATTTATATAACCTGGGGTATTTACCATGGTATTGAACCATTGTATTGAGCACTGAATTATCTATTTGATCCCGTCCAGGAATACCATCGGAAGTGGTGTGGTTTTGACTCATGGTATTGATAAAGGCTAAACCTATATAAGGAGAAGAAGATCATTGTGCAAGGTGTGCATGAGTAAGGGTTGTGAATGAATAAATCTCTCTAAGGAATATCTGCATGGATGAACTCTGCTCTTGATTGATAGATATGAATCTATGATGCACCTATGAAGAAAATGATGAAGATGAATCTCTAGATCTGAAATGTATATGTACTTCCTAGATCTATTTATGGATTGTTTAGATCTATGATGAGGCGAAATACTTTCTGAAGTAAGGGATGAAATCTGAGTTTTTTATCTGATCTGAAGAGCTGCACAGTCCTGAAAAGTTACAGATGTATATGCAGGTTCGCTTCAGTAAAAGCCCGTGTATACGCGTGTCTGCTTAAGGAAAAGCGTGTATGGGCAGAAAGGGTTTTCTGAAGAATGCACTGAAGTATACGCGGGTTGGTCTGCATGAAAGCGCGTACATACGCAGGTTCCGTGAAGTGAAAGCGCGTATGGAATCTAGGGTTTTACTGAAGTATGTGGTATGAAATATCTGATTTGTTCTGTTGTTTTACTGCTATCTGTCAATGATGTATTCATACAGAACTGGGTTGTTTGAATGATGAATATGCTGCTGATTATGTTAATTGAAGATCAAGTTGTTGGTTGATTGGTTGATGATTCATTGAATGAATTGATGGGGTTGTAAGTTTCAGTTTGATGAATGTTGAGCTTAAATGTGTGGAGTGGGTCCAGTCTGAAAATATGATGAAAAGTGGCCTACAAGTTGTGTTGTATGGAAGCTGTTGGATCCAGTATGAAAATTGATGAAACGTGGTCTGCAGAGGTGCTGAAGGTCGAAGCCTTCAGTGAGGGGGTTGTAGCTCCCTTCCAGTGGTAGCTGGTAAACGAGTGAAGGGGGTAGTGGCTCCCTTCCAGGAGAGGCTGGTAAACGAGAGCAAGGGGTTGTAGCTCCCTTCTAGGAGAGGCTGGTAAACAATTTAAGGTTGTAGCCTTCTGCAGGTGGGTGCCTGCGTGCTGGTATGAGTCTGTGCCAGTACATGGTTGTACGATGTTTTCTTTATAATAAAATATTGAAGAATGAGATGACGGTAGCGGTGGTTTTCTCCCGACTTGGGTTTCCACCTTAAATCCTGGTGTTCATGTGTGTTGCTTATGTGTGATGGTTTATTCTGGTATTACTGCACATGCTTACTGCTAACTAAACATCTGATGAATAAATGATGCATATATCCAAGTAAAGAATTAAATGCATAATAAGATCTCTGTGTATACGCGAGTTTTATAAAGGATATCTGCGTGTATACGCGAGTTTGCTTCACTAAAGTAGCGTATGGGTTTTAGAGTATGAAAAAGTAAAATTTTTTGAGTATGCCCTAAATACTGAGCTGATTCACCCCCCCCCCCCCCTCTCAGTATTTTTCCCAACAGTAGGGAGTCTCACCCGAGGCATGTCGTGACCTTAATAAGATTAGAATCTAGATCATGTAGAAGACAAATATGAACACACATAACAACTATTGCTATTTAGAAGCCACATATATATATTAACTCTAAGAAGGAACTATCATTCATGAGGACATGTTTAGAACGCTGAATTAAAAATTTAATCTAGGCATACATTCACCATAAGCAATCAACCATCAATAACCTTGTGATATCACACACAACAATAACCTGATTTAATCAACAATATAAAAGTAGCATACATGTACTCCGTAGAGTCTATTATAATCTAGTTCAGTACAAAAGATCTCACACAGAGCTCACCTGAGGTTCTCCTTCTCCTCGGCCTCTCGCCGGACTGACTCACTAACTAACAATTGACTGACTGCCTGCCTATTTGTTTCTCCCTGAATGATACTGTTAGTTCTTGCCTTTTTCCTTTCTTCATTGCCTTCTGCTTCTTCTTTTCACTGGGAGTTCTACTGATTGTTCTTGTCTCCCATCTCTACCATTTGCACTGATCTCTGCCAATGATGTGCCACCTGTCTTATGGCTTTCTGCAACCATGATAGCTCCCTGTCTACCTTGATTTAGTTTTGCCACCTTTCCTCCAACTCTTTGCAAATAAAAAATTGTTCTATCACAAAACAAAGGCCCCAACATTTTCTATAAAAGGGCGGTTTCCTCTCCAATTTAAATTTATTTTATAAGTGAGTTGTGGCGAATTTGGAGAGGAGGAGAAGGCCATAAATATTTTAGAGATTGTAGCAAAAAAACCAACCATTGGAATCAGGATCTATGAATTTTAGGAAGGTGGCCTTAATGCTTCATGGAAGGATGGTTCCCGGTGCAGAATCAAGGTAAGAAAAGAATATAGAAATGAACTACTAGAGAAGGTCTAGAAACATCCCCACCCACCAAGTCAAACATGGGGACCAAGTGGAAAGTATGGTATCACCCAAAGTATAATATTTGAATATATGGTATCAAGCATCTACGATATATGGCTCGTCAGAGAGGCTAGTGGGACAACTATCCAAGGAATGGGAGGATAATTGACCATACCTAGATCGGTGGGGTCTTGGCCAAGACTTATGTTAATCAAGTGAGAAGATGGATAGGGGTGCTATCATGCCTAGAATCATGGGATAATGCCCCATATGTAATGGAGGGGGGGTGATCTGGTATGCTAAAGATGGGAATGATGCCCCTATCTAGAGAGTTTGTGGAGCACCATGATGTTCAAATTACTCAAATAATGGATTCAATAATTTGGTCTCACAAGCACTAAATCCTCAAGAGAATGGTGAGAATATATGGGCATAACTGCCCCCAAGAATGTGATGGACATGCCAAATGTATTTAGAATAGTGGAATCTAAACACATTTTAATGGTATGGTTCACCATTTTTTTATGTTATGGTTATCTTCTGAGGGAAGAATGGATAGATACATTTAGAGAAAGGAAATGGTGGATTGTTAATCTCATTTGGAACTGCATATATTAAGAAAATGGACTAAATTTTTGGGTTTTCATATATAGTGTCACTGTACTAAAGGCTAGATTCAAACATAATGAAATTGTGCTCACCTAGAAAACATAGAGGTTGGGCACAAACAATGTCTAAGTGACTAGCTTGTTGATGTAAGATTAATGGACGATCAAGTAGATTATCCTTTAAGTGATCTCAAGTGATATGAGACCCTAGAGTTTCTTCTAAATGGGGAAGAATAATGGTACTAAAGTTGATACTACCAGATGTACTACGAGGTTTGTGGATAATTGATTCTCCTAGACTCTCAAATATGGGTGCCCCCTTACCCAAACATTGGGGGTCAATGTAATGGTCACAATGTTTATGTGGTTTGAATGCATGGGTTAAAGCTAAATAGGTTATTGAACAAATCGAATTCAACATGGATGAATTATTTGAACAAACCAAATGTTGATCATGGGTGTCTTTATGGAAGGAAGTGCGCATGATGGTGCATATCATCCCAAGGAAAATCAGGGGTGGTCATAGCTTCCATAATGTCTTCATCAGAATGAAATATGGGAGGACTAGTGGAAGGGAGACCACTTGATGTGGAGGGGCTACCTGGCGCATCTTCATGAGAAATATGGTTCACATATGCATCGCTACGAAGGGTAAACGAAGAGCTAGTAGATGAAACATCTATCGATGTTGAGACTGTTAGGGTCTCTGTAATTTGCAAGATTGGCAAGAACAAATGCTGCAGAGCCTACATCAAAACCACTTTCGAATCCTAGGATATAGCCCTCCTGGATTTAGAGAGGGATCTCTCTATATGAGTGTTTTCAAATATATTTCTTTAAGGTTTATGCTATGATATTGGGGTAGTTATAAGGCACACAGGTTTTGTTTGATTTTGGTTGGAATGAATATCATCAAAATGAAGGAAGTCCTTTTTGAGGGGTAAAGGTGTGAGCAGATTGACAACATGGTTCAGCTGATAGGATAGGTATGAAGCAGTATCAATCCATTGGGCTATGGAGTCACAAAAGGATTTAATTGCACAACAAGTTTCAAGTATGGTCTATGGGGAAATTCATCTATATCAAAGGATATTTTAAGATTTAGTTATGGTATGAAACATCAAAGTGAGTGAAATAAGTAAACATATGAGAAAACAAAGAATAGCTTAAGATCAAGTAAGGACTTTTAACCTAGCCTACTTTCAACTTATTCTTAAAGGAAAACATTCAAGATAAAACAAAGAATAGCCTAATATCAAGTAAGGTCTTTTAACCTAGCCTGCTTTTGGCATACTCTTAAGGGAAACTTTCAAAACAGCTATTGGAGGAAACACTAGAGGATAGGGCTAACCATAGACTTCCCTAGCTTAACTTTACTTACCATGCTTTTCAGACAACAATCCAGCCATCTAACAGATTACCTTCAGAAAATAGAAAACATATAAGAAAACAAAGGGTAGCCTAAGATCAAGTAAGGACTTTGAACCTATCCTGCTTTTGGCATACTCTCAGGGATCTTTTCAAAGTAACTGTTGGAGATAAACTAGAGGACAGAGCTAACCATAGACTTCCCTAGTTCAAATTTACTTAGCAAACTTTTCAAGAACTTTCAAATACAATATCTCATGCTGTACTCAGGAAACAAGGGCTTACCAACACTTCACTAGTTATACTCTATTGAATTATCCTCAAATACACAATTAGCAAAAAACATGAAGATAAAGATTTATCTGTGAGATTTAGGGTACTTGACAGTAAATCCTAATCTATATTTGCTGTTATTTATCAGAGAAAGTGGACAGTATGGAAAACATGAGAAAAATGAAAATTACAGTAAGAAAAACATCACCATCGACATAAACCAGCATCCCATAAGTCAGCTTGTGTATTTGATGTTCAAACCAGTTACAATCTTCAAGTCCAGTGGGTCTTTTACAACTTCAAAACTCTCTTCTCAGCCTATCCTTCTTCAATTACGAAACAGAGCTTCAGCAGCCTCAAAAGCTATTTACATTAAATGAGAACTCAAAATCCAACAATAATAATGAACTCCTCGCATGATATTTATAGGCAATTTTTGAGGAGGTGGAGTGAAGGAAGAGTTATTTGTCTGATTAATAGTACTGGAATTGTTTCTCGGCCTTAATTGATGGGGTTGTAAGTTTGATTTGATGAATGTTGTAGGCTTAAATGTGTGGAGTGGGTCAGGTGAAAATGATGAAAAGTGGCACAAGTTGTGTTCTATTGAAGTTGTTGGATCCAGTGTGAAAATTGATGAAACGTGGTCCAAGGTGGTGCTGAAGGTTGTAGCCTTCAGTCAGGGGGTTGTAGCTCCCTTCCAGTGGTAGCTGGTAAACGAGTGCAGGGGGTAGTGGCTCCCTTCCAGGAGAGGCTGGTAAACGAGAGCAAGGGGTTGTAGCTCCCTTCTAGGAGAGGCTGGTAAACAAGTGAAGGTTGTAGCCTTCTGTTGGTGGGTGCCTGCGTGCTGGTATGAGTCTACGCCAGTACATGGTTGTACGATGTTTTATTTATAATAAAATATTGAAGAATGAGATGACGGCAGTGGTGGTTTTCTCCCGACTTGGGTTTCCACCTTAAATCCTGGTGTTCATGTGTGTTGCTTATGTGTGATGGTTTATTCTGGTATTACTGCACATGCTTACTCCTAACTAAACATCTGATGAATAAATGATGCATATATCCAAGTAAAGAATTAAATGCATAATAAGATCTCTGTGTATACGCGAGTTTTATAAAGGATATCTGCGTGTATACGCAATTTTACTAAAGGAAAGTAGCGTATAGGTTTTAGAGAGTGAAAAAGTAAAATTTTTTGAATATGCAGTAAATACTGATTCACCCCCCCCTCTCAGTATTTTTTCCCAACTTGAGTGGGGAGTCTCACAGTGTGTGTGACCTTAATAGATTAGAATCTAGATCACATGTAGAAGACAAATATGAACCTACATAACAATATTGCTGTTTAATTGCACATATATATATTAGCACTCTAAGAAGGAAGCTATCATTCATGGTGACATGTTTAGAGCATTTGATGGGCTAACATGCATTAATAGGCACTACCACCACCATAAGCAAATCCAACCATCAATAACCTTGTGATATCACACACAACAACAACCCTGATTGTCAGCAATATAAAAGTAGCATACATGTGCTCAGTAGAGTCTATTATAATCCAGTTGATTACAAAAGGATCTCACCTGAGCTCACAGGTTCTCCTTCTCTCGGCCTCTCAGGATGACTCACTAACTTTCAATTGGCTGCTACTTTTGCCTATTTGTTTCTCCTTTGGACAATCTTGTCAGTTCTTGCCTTTTCCTTGCTTCTTGCCTGCTCTGCTTCTTCTTTTCACTGGGAGTTCTACTGATTGTTCTTGTCTCCCATCTCTACCATTTGCACTGATCTCTGCCAATGATGTGCCACCTGTCTTATGGCTTTCTGCAACCATGATAGCTCCCTGTCTACCTTGATTTAGTTTTGCCACCTTTCCTCCAACTCTTTGCAAATCAAAAATTGTTCTATCGCAAAACAAAGGCCCCAACATTTTCTATAAAAGAGCGGTTTCCTCTCGAATTTAAATTTATTTTATAAGTGAGTTGTGGCGAATTTGGAGAGGAGGAGAAGGCCATAAATATTTTAGAGATTGTAGCAAAAAAACCAACCATTGGAATTAGGATCTATGAATTTCAGGAAGGTGGCCTTAATGTTTCATGGAAGGATGGTTCCCGGTGCAGAATCAAGGTAAGAAAAGAATATAGAAATGAACTACTAGAGAAGGTCTAGAAACATCCCCACCCACCAAGTCAAACATGGGGACCAAGTGGAAAGTATGGTATCACCCAAAGTATAATATTTGAATATATGGTATCAAGCATCTACGATATATGGCTCGTCAGAGAGGCTAGTGGGACAACTATCCAAGGAATGGGAGGATAATTGACCATACCTAGATCGGTGGGGTCTTGGCCAAGACTTATGTTAATCAAGTGAGAAGATGGATAGGGGTGCTATCATGCCTAGAATCATGGGATAATGCCCCATATGTAATGGAGGGGGGTGATCTGGTATGCTAAAGATGGGAATGATGCCCCTATCTAGAGAGTTTGTGGAGCACCATGATGTTCAAATTACTCAAATAATGGATTCAAGAATTTGGTCTCACAAGCACTAAATCCTCAAGAGAATGGTGAGAATATATGGGCATAACTGCCCCCATGCATGCTATGGACATGCCAAATGTATTTAGAATAGTGGAATCTAAATAAATTTTGATAATTTGATTGGCCATTTGTTTATATTATGGTTATCTTCTTATGGGAAGACTGGGTAGATACAATTAGAGAAAGGAAATGGTGGATTACCAATCTCAATTGGCACTCCATATATGAATCAAATGAACTAAATTTTTGGGTTTGCATACATGGTGTCACTATAACAAATATTGGATTTGGAGATAATGAACTAGTTCTCACCGAGAAAACATAGAGGTTTGTCAACAACAATGTCTAAGGGACTGGGTTGTTGATGTAAGATGAAGGAATGATTAAGTGGATCATCCCTACAATGATTTGAAGTGATATGGGACTCTAAAGTTTCTTATAAATGGGGAAGAGTAATGGGACTAGAGTTAACACTACCAGATACACTAGGAGGGTTGGGGAGAATTGCTTCTCCTAGACTCTCAAATATGGGTCCCCCCTTACCAAAACATTGGGTGTCAATGTAATGGCCACAAGGTGTACGCGGTTTGAATGCATGGGTTAGAAGCAATAGGTTATTGAACAAATCGAATTCACTATGGATGAATTATTTGGACTCAACAAAATATTGATCATGGGTGTGCTATGGAAGGAAATACACACGATGGTGCATATCATCCCATGGAAAATGAGGGGTGGTCATGGCTTCCATGATTTCTTCATCTGAATGGAAGATGGGATGACTAGCAGAAGGGAGACCACTTGATGTGGCAGGGCTACCTGGTGCATCTTAATGAGAAATATGGTTCACATATGCATCGCTACGAAGGGTAAACGAAGAGCTAGTAGATGAAACATCTATCGATGTTGAGACTGTTAGGGTCTCTGTAATTTGAAAGATTGGCAAGAACAAATGCTGCAGAGCCTACATCAAAACCACTTTCGAATCCTAGGATCTAGCCCTTCTGGATTTAGAGAGGGATCTCTCTATATGAGTGTTTTCAAATATATTTCTTTAAGGTTTATGATATGATATTGTGCTAGTTATAAGGCACACAGGTTTTGTTTGATTTTGGTTGGAATGAATATCATCAAAATGAAGGAAGTCCTTTTTGAGGGGTAAAGGTGTGAGCAGATTGACAACATGGTTCAGCTGATAGGATAGGTATGAAGCAGTATCAATCCATTGGGCTATGGAGTCACAAAAGGATTTAATTGCACAACAAGTTTCAAGTATGGTCTATGGGGAAATTCATCTATATCAAAGGATATTTTAAGATTTAGTTATGGTATGAAACATCAAAGTGAGTGAAATAAGTAAACATATGAGAAAACAAAGAATAGCTTAAGATCAAGTAAGGACTTTTAACCTAGCCTACTTTCAACTTATTCTTAAAGGAAAACATTCAAGATAAAACAAATAATAGCCTAATATCAAGTAAGGTCTTTTAACCTAGCCTGCTTTTGGCATACTCTTAAGGGAAACTTTCAAAACAGCTATTGGAGAAAACACTAGAGGATAGGGCTAACCATAGACTTCCCTAGCTTAACTTTACTTACCATGCTTTTCAGACAACAATCCAGCCATCTAATAGATTACCTTCAGAAAATAGAAAACATATAAGAAAACAAAGGGCAGCCTAAGATCAAGTAAGGACTTTGAACCTATCCTGCTTTTGGCATACTCTCAGGGATCTTTTCAAAGTAACTGTTGGAGATAAACTAGAGGACAGGGCTAACCATAGAATTCCCTAGTTCAAATTTACTTAGCAAACTTTTCAAGAACTTTCAAATACAATATCTCATGCTGTACTCAGGAAACAAGGGCTTACCAACACTTCACTAGTTATACTCTATTGAATTATCCTCAAAACAACGATTAGAAGAAAAAATAGAGATAAAGATTTATCAGTGAGAAATAGGGTACTTTATAATAAATCCTAATCTATATTTGTTGTTCTTTATCAGAGAAAGTGGAAAGTATGGAAAACATGAGAAAAATGACAATGACAATAAGAAAAACATCGCCATTGACATAGACCAGGATCCCATAAATCAAGCTTGTATATTTGATGTTCAAACCAGTTATAATCTTCAAGTCCAGTGGGTCTTTTACAACTTCAAAACTCTCTTCTCAGCCTATCTTTCATCAATTACAAAACAGAGCTTCAACAGCCTCTATAGCTATTTAGATTCAATAAGTATTCAAAACCCAACAATAATAATGAATTCCTCACATGATATTTATAGGTGATTTTGAGGAGGTGGAGTGAAAGGAAGAGTTATTTGTACAATTAATACAGAGTAATTGTTTCTCAGCCTTTGGGAGGCCTAAGGGACAAAATTTTAGATGTTTATCTCTGTTTTAATTGATTTTACATTAACTTTCATCAACTTCAGTCACTTTTGTTGACTTTGGAGGCTTTTGGTAGGCTTGTAATTACTTCTGAGCTGTCTTTGGAAAAATATTTCTGACTGTGCATTAACTGTGTATTCTTTTGAGAAAATAAGTCTGGCAGGTAGCATTTCTAGCTTTAATTGCCTCACTGAGGTGGCATTTGGAGGCTTTATTCATTGATTTGTTCTGATTTGGCACTTTGAACTTCATTAGGCCATTGGTATTTCTTTTTTGCCTTCTTTAGTCATCTTTGAGATTTAAACGTTATCTGCTGACTGTTATCAATGTTAATCATCCTTTTTCTTTGGTTTTCTGCCTTTATTTCTTCCTTTAATTGCTTTTCGGGCTTTTTGTATTTAATCCACTATATTAACCTTTAATCCCTATGATTTATCCAATATTTTTCTGTTTTAAACCTTGGAACCTTTATCTTTATTCCTAAACCATATTTGGCCTTTTGCTGTTGTGAACAGGTGTCTTCGGTGTGCTAAGGGTTTCATGGTATAATCAGTGCTCACAAAACACCGCTAAAACCATAGGATTAACCCCTTAATGCTCATGTTTTGGTGATTGTGTAGTTGTTTGGGCTTCATAGGCAGTGAACCTCGGCCCTGCTTCTTATTGAACCATAAAAAGGCTTTTGGCCTTAAAAATGCCATTGAACAATTATCAAATCTTTTGGTGAAAATCAAAATGGAGAATTTTGTGTCGACGCGTTTCGAACCAGCCAGTGTGGTTCATCATCAGGACAAGACAACAATAATAAAACCCTGCAGTATTTGGAAAATTGCTTGCAGAGGCTGGAAGAGGGCGGGAGGAGCAGGATATGCGGGGAAATTGTATACAGGAAGAGGTTTCATGGAGGAAACCTGCAAAAATAAGGTTTAAATGTGAATTTGGCACGAAAAATGGCTTGATGGTTTTTCGAAAACCGTGGACGGTTTTTGCGCGACTCTCAGGTGGTAAATGGTTTTAACCAGAGGGAACGAAATTCAATCAAAAGGAGATGTGTGGATTTTTCAAAACCAACGGTCTCATGTGATTTTGGATTGTTAAACCCTAGCAACAAAATCTACGCAAAATATGATGAGAACCATTGGATCTGGAGGCGTAGATCCAACGGTGGGGGAGGAGCGCGATGGAGAGAGGTGCATGGGAAAAGATTGAAGTGGGAGTCAGGTGGCAAGAAATGATTTGGAGAGGTAGCTGGGTAGTGGGAGGTGGGTCCAGAGGGGTTGGATGTAGATTTAAATGAGAGTCGTTGGATTTCACAGATCGACGACAGGGATATGTTTATGGGGGTGAAGGATTTATACCAATTGGGAGGATGAAGGGTAGGAGGGGAGGCATGGTGGCCGTTGATCTTTGAAGATCAATGGTGGGGATGGTGTGAGTTTTTAATAAGCCTATTGGGGGAAAAATATAAAGGGATGGGGCTTAAAGAATAAAGAAAGGCAGGGTCCGATGGGGGGATAAGGTGACCTAAGGCGGAGAAAAATTGGCTAGTGGATAGGATTTTTAGCGCCAGGTCATGGGTGTGGGTCATATGACCGGGAAGGAGCTGGGGGAAAATCCAGAAGGGGCTTAAAACCCAAAGTTTTAATATGAGCGAAAAAAAAGTCTTAAATGAGGCTTTTTGAAGTGTTTTTTAAGATTCCAATAAGGAAAAAGGGACAATTTAAACCATAAAAAAGGATTTTTTTATGAGTTTAAAAGGAATTTTTGAAGGTTTTTTAGGATAATGAAGGGTAAATGAGAAGGATAAAAGTGGATTTTTCAAAGGAAAATGAAGGATAATAAAAGGGAATAATGAGTGAAATAGGCTTAGAAAATGATGGAAAAAGGACTAAAAAACAGTCTCTTTGGATATCAACATGGTTTTTTGGTGGATTTTTTTGAATAAAACAGTAGTGAAGATTACTATTTGAGTTTAGAAAGCATCAAAAGGCTTGAAGAATGAGAAATTTTCTATGAAAATAATCTCTTTAAGGCTCAAGACTTGTTTTAGCCATCATTTTCTATGACACAAATTTACTGATGGCTAATAGAAACCAAGGTGTTCGACGAGGGAGGTTCAACCGAAACTGAAGTGTAAGCCCCAGAGGGGTCTTTCTCTGTGGATCTTATGGATGATGACAGATAGAGAATAGTGACCAAATATTTAGTCAACTCGACATCGGGGGGAGATATCACAATGGGTGCAGAGCTCTTCTTTGGTTTTGGTGAAGTAAAACTCACAAGTAGAGGAGTACATGATCCACTACGATCAACATCTATTTTTTAAATTTCCTCAAGGTTATCACGAAATTTTTTGAGATTGGGACAATGATGAGAATAGTTCTCGTAAAGCTTGCACAAAGAATAAGGGTGGTTCATGCGCAATTATTTGAGTTTCTTAGCTGAATCAGGTAAGGTAACATGGACATACGGGATGTCAGATTCAGGAAAAGTTTCGTTGAACACAAGTTTGAGATGAGGAATTTCAGGACAGTTATGGGTGGCATGCCCAACAACATCACACAAATCGTAGGGAGGTGTTGACTTGGGAGGCTTAAGTGGAGCTGGAGTTGTTTGGGGAGCCTTGTCTATAGGTTCCTTCTTTTTGGATTCCCTCCCCCCCCCCTCTCACCGGATGCAATTGCAACAAGAGTGGGTTCCTATTGAGGTGGTTGTGGCACTAAATCAAATGGAGGGGTCATGGTGACCGGTTGAAGCAAGGTCAAAGTAGTATATGGTTTAAGTTGACCAGGTGGAGTGTTTTCTGGGGGATCAATGTACTAGAATGGGATCCCTAGGGTTAAATTGGGTAGACTCAACGTAGCCATAAAAGGCACCGAAAATAATCCAAAGGGGCGAACTAAAAACAGTATTTGACCAAAAGGGTAATAGCATGGTGGAATGGCTCCCAAATGGTTAAGGCTTGGGGGGACCATTCCTGGTTGAAAAAGATTGGGAGAGACACCAATAGAAGGATAAGGTCCTTGAGGAGATGGTCCTGATGCTTGTGTTGAGTGAACAAAAATAGGTTTTGAAAGTGCTGGCTACTAGCTAGTCGTACCAGGCCACTTTTGGCTAGCCCAAGACACTTGCAACATGAAAACACTCGATGAGTTGGGCTCATTGATAAGAGGACAGGGACTGTTGTGGATCATCTACATATAATTTTAATCTCATATTAAAAATAAATAAAAAAATCTGAAATTGAAAGAAAATCAAAGATGTTAAAGTATTATAGTTTTATACTTTGGCATAAAAAGAAAATGTTTTTAGTTTGATGTATTAAATTTTAACTGTTTTAAACTTTGTACAAATGGGTTCTGTATCAAAAGGTTAAAGGCCAATGAATTCAATCAGCGGAGAGTGCTGATTTTCAAATTCTAAACCAGATTACCCAACCTGCTAGCACTAATACCACGAGAGTTAACAGAAAGGGTGCCTCCTCAGTTGACTGGATTGATTGCGGAGGCAATGAAGATCAATGGTGGATATCGACTGCGGGGGCACCAGCCGAAGTTTTCAGCCGTACCTCAAGACCCCCCATAGTGACATCATATGCTAAATGGATAACAGTTTTTTTTCATGTCAAATCAATCCAACGGTTAAGTGACATGTTGAATAGGCATTTAACACAAAAGTCGCGCCACCTATTTAGGGGTGTTTTTCATTTCGTTTTCAAAATACTTTGCAGTTTGTCGCGTTTTGACCTATTGCTTCCTCTCGTCACCTTTATGTTTTAGTCACCTTGTAAGAGTATTCCTTTAGCACCTTTTCTAATCATGGCTAAAATGTCTTCTTTGTCTGGTTCATCGAGCCACATTCCTCTCATGGATAATGAGAGAGACATTCAAGATACTGCGTCTTCAGTAATTCATCTTCCATTCTATCAACAAGTTGTATTGAAAAATGCTAATTCCAATGTCTATTCTACCATGAAAGAATCTAGGGTCCTTTCTGCATGCATCCTGAAGACACATTTATTCCCAGAGCTTATCTATTGCTTGGTTTCCACATTATATCCAAGAAAATGTTCCGTGATGAATTCTCAAGTGGAAAATGTTCTGTAGGTGTCTACGCAATTAATCTGCCAAGCCTTGTGTTTTCCTGAAGTGGAATCATCAATTCAATTTTTAGAAGATTCACTGGTTACTTACTATGAAATCCTTGCAAGAGAAGAATTCAATCGGTTTATGTTCCATTTGAAGCCCAATATGAAGTATTTTCAGCCAGAATGTGGAGAATTCACTATGGGAGTTTTCAACGAAGACACTTGACCCGTTTTAAGCAGTATTGCTAAAATCTTGGGCAAAGAAGATGAAGTTACAGTGGAAAAGTTAGTCCTAGGAATGTTCGCCATGATGATGAAGCCAGGAATGGTCCTGGATATTCCATCCTTTTGGCAAGAAGCAGTCAATTCACAGTTGATGAGTCTTTCACTGACAGGTTCTTTTAAATTTCCCTCACTGATTGTCTACTTATTTTTATACCAAAATGTTGAAGAATTAATGCAGTTAGGTCTAAATATATTGGATGTAAACAAGCAAAGACAGTCATTTGTATTAGACAGATATAATCATAAGGGAGCAAAATTAAGAGGGGTTATTTGATTTTGCTAGTCAGTATATGCCCATTGCATATAAAATATTGAATGGAGTTCATCCCCCTTGTTTTTTACCCAAAGCCCAAAATTTTCTACATTTAGGAACTAGCTGTAAATTTGGGGATTGATTTGTATTTGAAGAATATTCAGAAATAAGGTTGTATGGAGCAAATTTTGAACCTTACAGGCTCCCAACGTTTGTACTAATGAGGCTTTTCGCCTTAGAATTTACCAGACAGAGCCTGAATTTTTATCAGGTGCACTTTGTCCCTATGAAGAATGGTCATATGTATAAATTTCCTATGAGTGTGGGACCTTTCATAGTTAATATGAGGCAGGCGTTTGAGGAAGTAAATTTTTTTTTGGAGGAAACACATATGCTACTAGGAGAAAAATGGGCTTATGATCCCCATGGTATAATTTCACATAGAAGAATTGAGAATGGATACTCTGCTTTCATTCATGAAAGTAGACCTGAGAAGGAAAAGGTAGCAAACAAAGGTGAAATAAGTTCAGTAAATACCAGCATTCAAACTCCTGTTATAACTGAAAAAACAAATAAAAGAGGTAAAGAAGCTTTTATTGACATGGATGATGAGGCACCAAGAGGTGAGAAAAGGACAAAATTTGCTGAGGATCATTCTTCTAATTCACCTGGTTTTTCCTTGCATTTGGGTGAAGAGAAGAATGCTCCCTCTTCCCCTGGAGGTCATGAATCCTCTCATGAAAAAGTACCCTTAATCAAACAGGTGTTTTCTCAAATTGAAGAGAGAAATCAAAGAATGAAGGCCAGTATGGAGGCCCAAGCAGAACATCAGGTTACTACCAATCAGACAAGGCTATTGACTATAATGGATCTTGAAAAAGATAAATTTAGGATTACTCTGTCACATCCCACAGGAATGTCAATTAGGTCCTCAAACAGTTTTGATACTGTAAATGTGACTATGGATGTTAAAAATATTCCACTAATGGACAAAATGAATTTGCATGTGCAGACTGGGCAATTGATTGTTAATGATCTCACAAAAACAAATGCAATGGCAGTTAAAGATGAAAACATGTTAGGGAAATTTATCAAACAATTGAAGCTGGAAAAGGCCAATCCAAGAGCCTTAAGAGTCCAAAATGAAGAGTTGAAGAAGATTATTGTTAAGATTGGTGTAGACCCTAGTGACAAGACTGTTGTGTAGAAATTCTTGCAAAGTGATGAAGTAGAGATATCTACATTAAGGAAGAAATTGAGCTTACCTACTGGTGAACACTCAATGGATGCAAATGTTGCAGAGGTAGAGAAGAGAAAAGAGAAGTTTTTGTAGAAACTTATGCAAAAGGATGAAGAACTTTCCAAAGTGAAGCAGACTGCAATTTCTTTACAAAATCACATTGATAATCATAACTGTACTTTTGTTTTTCCTACAGGTGATGCAGATCCTCAAGCACAAATTATTCAATTAAATACTGAGTTGAAGATGGTTGAAAGAGACAGAAAGAAGGCTCAAACAGATTTGGATACTGCTACGAAATTGATGAAGGTCTTATAAAACGAAGCAGATAAGTACAAAATGGATTTCAGAAATGTTGAAGCTGAGATAAAGAATCTTAATGAAATAATGAAAGGTAATTTGTCATTAATACAAGCTAAGGATATCATTTGGACTGATATCATCACAGAAATGAAGTCCAATTGGTGCTTCCTGATCATTATTACGAAAGAAAAAAGCCTTATTATGGAGTGTGAAGAACTGATTATGTCTGATAAGCAAAAAGGGATTAACAGAGAAATTTGGGCTAGAAGATTTATTGATTATATCAATTCCAAATCAGATCAGGAATTAGAGGAGAATGATATGTAGGATATAATGTTGTATGCAGTGGAAATTAATAAAATGATTATCAGGAATGATCTCAAAAAGGCTGCAGAAAAGAAATTAATAGAAATCAAAGAAGCAATAAGTGAATTTGATAAATCTTTTGATAAAATGACAAGGGTAGGCCTACCATCATGTTAGGGAGTTGAGGGGAATCTTCTACCATGGAGCTCTTATGAGAATTTACTAGTGATGAAAAAAATCAAGATTGACAACAGGAATGAGAAGACTCAGGTACTTAAAGGAGAGACAATGGTCAACTTCTTGCAAAGACATTTTCAACTCTTGTGTATGGTAAAAACGCTTTTCTCTAAAAGGCCATCTTATGACCAAATTACTACATTCAGATTGGAGTATCACATTCTGACACATTCATCCAAGATGAAGGTAGAAATATGGAAAAAGTGAAGAGCTTGGACTATTGACTTGCCAAAGGGATCAACAACAAAGAAAGACAAATAAGTTGATCAAGGAAAAGAAGCCACTTCATTAGCAATTCCTATAGATTAGGATATTTACTTTATGTTATTTCCTCAAGTCAATGTAATCGTAAAAAGACATTTTCAAGGCATGTAATAGACAGCCTTCGAAGTCATGAAGTAGTTTTGGTAGTTAGAATTGGTTAGAGTAGTTCCAAAATTCTTTTTATTGTATTTAATGTAATTTCCAAGAGGAAGGAAGGCTCCGAGTTTTGGGCCTTCAAAGCCAAATTTTTGTACTCAGAGATTGACAAGTTAATGAATGAGTATGCATGTTTCTATCATTTTGTTAATGTTGAAATGTATTATCAGTTTATGTTATGCTTTTTCATCTATGAATGAAACAAAGTTATGAGTAGCAGACCTCTTTATACTTATGTATTTCAGAGTTAAAAAACCTTAATTTGCGCTTCTCTGTTTTAACTATTTCTTCATATACTTCTTCTGGATTTTGAAATGGTATTTTCTGTATACAACATCATATCAGTTTGAAGTTCTCCCTTCTAATTCTTCTGATTCTTTCATTCAACATTGGCTAAAGATAGCATTGCAGATTCTTCATATATTTGATATTTAAGGGTTTGATCTTTAATATTTGAGGGTTGATAAGACAGAGACAAATATATACATTCGTGACATAATCAGATAGATGTATGAAGCACTGATTCCTTATTACAGCTAAGGGATTGTCTATTAAGGTACAACATTAATTGGCGTCGTTGCCGGGGTGCGAAGATTTGAATTTTTCCCTGGGTTTTGTTCATATTTCCTCTGGTTGTTCAAAGAGGAGGAAATACTAAGCTTCGCTTCTTTAAAATAATTCTGGCTCCTAAGAAGCCTCACACGACGTCAGATACCTCTCAGCAAAAAGCTCCTGTTTTGTCTGATCCAGAAAAGCTATTTTCAAAGAAGGGCCATAAAACAAAAATATTTTTCGACACCTGATTCCACACTACTTGCACCAGGCAGAAGTTCACATACATTTTCATCCAAGGATATTTCTCGAAAACTCATTTTTCCGGAAAAATAATCCTCACCTTCACCCATTCATTTGCAAGAACCAATGTTAGAAGAACAATCTTTTGAGTTTGTATCATTTCCTCTTACATAAACTCAACCTCATACAATTTCTAGTTCTTCTACTATTGTTCATACACCTATCCCTATATCAGTTGTTCCACCTCATTCATCCCCACCTAAAACTGGTATCCATTTTACCTCTGCTCAAGGGGCAGTCAATCAGGGCATAAACATGGCAGCCCCTGCTTTCTTGATGAATAGATATGCACCATTAAATCTACCCCAAAAAATGAATGCAATGCCTCAAGAGTATCTCAAGTTGCTCCCTAGATTTACTGGTGAAGATGAAATAACTGTAGAACAACACTTGCCCTTGTTATACACATTTGCTGAAAATTTTAATGTAGAACATCTAGATGTTGTGATGAGACTTTTTGTTCAGTCTCTAAGTGGAGAGGCAATAAAATGGTTCAAAGGATGACCAAATGGTTCAATAAATGATTGGGATGAATTATAAATACATTTCATCCAGAGATGGGGAGAAAAAAGGGACCATGGTTATTCTTTAACAGAATTCAATGCAATAAAGAAGAAATCAAATGAAAATATGAATGATTTTGTCAAAAGGTTTAATAAGTTGTATAATAGTTTGCCCCTGGAAATGAAACCTCCTCCTATTGGAGCAAGGGTTGTTTGTGCTAGAGAATTTGAGCCAGATTTCATTTTTACATTAAGAGAAAGAAGATTCCCCACCCTTGAACAGATTCAAACTAATGCCTTAGAGATTGAGGAAAATATGTCTGCTGCTGGGAAAGTTCGAGATAAAGAAAAAGCCAGAGAAGAAGCCTCATCTCAAGATCATAGGATTGATGATATGACTAAGATCATCAAAAAATTGTCTAAAAAATTAGTAAAGATGGAAATAGACAAAAATAAACCTGCAAAACAAAACAGAGGGGTTTTTAATCCCCAGTTTAGAAAATAGCCCCTGTAGATTTTGCAAAGAGAAAGAAAGGATCAAGATCAAGTGCAAGCACCTTTATATATAGAGGAAACACCTTCATGTTCTGTTGATGATAACAAAAAGGAAGATGAAGATCAAATTTCTGCTGTGTATATGGAGGATGGTGAATCAGAAGAAGAAATTGAGAAATAATATGAAGAGGAAAGTAAAGAAACTGATATCTCATTTGATCAAGAAGAAATGGATGATTACTGCAAACAATTTACTGATTTTATGCAATCATAATTGCATAAAAATATGATTTGAGGTCAAAGAAGAGATTGAGAACTCAAGATTATGAAGAGAAAGAATCATAATCAGTACCTACTCCAATGGCGACTCCACTATAGAAGAACCAAATTAAAGAATCAGACAAGCGGAAACAGCCCATGAATCAAGATAAAGAAAAAGAAAAATAGCAAGCTGATGCTTCCCAAATAAAACATAATGATCCTAATATGTTGGAGAAGATTGTTACTGTTTCTGATTAAACTGCAAATCCAAACAGAAACCAAGAGGAACCTGAAAAGTTGAAAAAACAAAATCAAATTTTTAGTTTGTCAAAAGAGTTAGAAAAAGTGAAGATTCAAGTACCACTTCTCGAGTTGGTCAAAACCCCTGGTTATAAGAAGGAAATTGCAGAGTTTATTAATTTATCTCAGTCTGACGAGGTGGGTGATACAATGAACCTGCAAGAGGAGAAACCAGTGGTTACTTTTGGACCTCATGTTGAAGAGGTAGATTCTTCTATTCCACCTTTTTATATATTAGTTCTGCTACATGATTTCATTTTGCATAATTGTATGCTAGATTCTGGTGCATCACATAATCTAATGCCACTGTCTGTGATGAAAGAGTTAAATTTGAAAATTACCAAGCCATATAGAGACCTTTATTCCTTTGATTCAAGAAGTTTAAAGTGTGTGGGTCTTATCAAAGATATGGTTGCTTCCTTAGCCCAAATTCCAGCTAAGAGTATTATGATGGATGTGGTAGTCTCATATATTCCAGCCAGATTTGGTATGTTGTTGTCTAGATGTTGGGGGGGGAAACTTGGAGGATTTGTGAAATTATATTTCACATATGCCATCATTCCTATTTTTAATGGGGAGGAAAGGAGGTTATATAGAGAAACCAAATTTTTGAAAACTACTACCAAGAAAGATGCAGGTAATTCCCCCATTTATGGTTAAGAGAAGGAGGATCTCTCTTGTTTCATGCTACATGAAGATGCAGAATTTGTTGAAAATTCACAAAAGCAGCTCCCTTCAGCCATTGTACATAAGGAGCTGTAGTCAAATAATATTTGGAAGTGCTATTTCGAGGGTGCATTTTCAAAGGAGGGCATTGGAGCTGGATTCATATTTGTATCACCTGAAGGTAACCTTCTACCTTTTCTTTCAAACTGGAATTTGAATCCACTAATAATATAGTTGAATATGAAGCATTGGTTTTAAGTCTGCAAACAGCTAAACAGATGGGAATTTAGTCTATTTCTATTTTTGGTGATTATGAATTGATCATAAGGCAAATTAAAAATTGGTGTTAGACTAAACATCCCATATTAAGGTCCTATAGAAATGAGGTATGGGATCTAGTTGAAAATTGTTTTGAGGCCTTTAACTTACAGTTCATTCCAAGAGAGGAGAATAGAATGGCAGATTCGTTAGCGCTTGCAGCCAATACATTCAAACCACCAATCAATCCAAGGTTGAGGTATGATATTGAGTTGAGACACAGGGCTTCAGTTCCTGATAATGTAAAGCATTGGTAGGTCTTTGAGAATGATGAGTAGATTAATCAGTTCTTGACGATGATTGGAAATTTTGAAGACAGTCAAATTGATTTAGAAGTGAATGAAAGTGATCAAAGTGAAATGTCTAAAAATCTGAAGCAGACAATTGGAGGCCAGAAGATAATTCAGTTGAAAGATAATATTTTTCCCAGAGGTTTGGAATCTCTTAAAAGATTTTTTGATGCTAACAATGTGGCAGTAAACCATAAAAAGGTTTCCCAAGATGGAGAAATGGAGGACTGTAATTTAGGAACTCAACATGAGCCTAAAATAGTCAAAATATTCAAAGGAGTTCCAAAGGAATACAAAGAGAGGCATGTAGATCTTTTCAAGTAGTTTACTGATGTATTTTCATGGTCATATGAATATTTGAAAACTTATGATAAAAGTATTATTCAGCATAAAATTCCATTGAAAGATGGGATTAAGCCTCATAAACAGAAGCTCAGACAAATTAACCCATTATTGCTGGCTCCAATTGAAAAAGAGGTAAAGAAAATTTTGTAAGAAAAGATTATAGTTCCTCTAAGATATTCAGATTGGGTTTCCAGTCTTGTACTGGTCAGGAAGAAAAATGGAGAGATAAGATTATGTGTAGATTTCAGAAAATTGAACAGAGATTCACTGAAGGATAAATATCCTTTGCCAAAGATGGACTTTGTCTTGCAGAAAGTAACTGGAGCATACAGGTTATCCATGGTTGATGGTTTTTCTAGGTATAATCAGGTTGCTGTGGAGAAGGAAGATCAAAAGAAAACTGCTTTCACTACACCCTGGCGAACATTCATGTATTCCAGGATGCCATTCAAACTCATGAATGCAGGAGATACTTTCCAAAGGGCAATGGATATTGTGTTTGTAGGGGACAAATTTGTTGTTATTTATCTTGATGATGTTACAATTTTTTCAAGTTCTAATGATGAACACCTACGACATTTGGAAAAATCCTTTTTAAAATGCAGGAAATATGGATTATCATTGAATCCTAAAAAATCCTTGTTTTCTCTAGAAGAAGGAAAATTTCTGGGCCATATAGTTTCAAAGCAAGGAGTGAAGATTGATCCAACAAGGGTTGAAGCCATACAGACAATCCCACTACCTCGAAGTAAGAAGGATATTCAAATATTTCTTGGAAAAATCAATTTTCTGAGAAGATTTGTCCCAAATTATGCTGAGATTGTCAGGAAAATAAAAGATATGTTGAAAAAGGATGCTGAAGTAAAGTGGGAAAAAGATGCAAGGGAATATTTTGGAAGAATTAAAGAAGCTCTCCAAGAAGCTCATGTTTTAATCAGTCCAGATTACTTGAAGCCATTTCAAATTTTCTCATTTGCATCTTCTTCTATAATTGTTGTTGTACTGCTACAAAAAAATGAAGAAGGAAGTGAGCAACTTGTAGCGTTTTTTAGCAAAGTCCTTCGAGATGCGAAACTAAAGTATAATATCTTAGAGAAACAAGTATATGCTCTAGTTAAATCATTGAAGGCTTTCAGAACTTATATATTTCATTCTAAAATTGTAGCATATGTGCCTAATTTTGCTGTAAAGGATGTATTAGTACAAAGTGATGTTGAAGGGAAAAGAGGGAAATGGATTTCTAAAATCCAAGAATATGATTTGGATATCAAACCAACAAAGCTAGTCAAAGGACTGGGACTGGCTAAATTGTTAACAGAATCTAATTTCCAAGCTTTGGGAATCAATTTACTTGTGTAGAAATTTGAATAACTGATATATTATTCACCGAGATTCTCCTGATCACACACTATTTTAGCTTCATGCATAATACAGAATATCTTCTACCATTGATCATCACATGCGAAAATAAAATCAATTGCATGCATACATTAAAACCACAAACAATCACACATATGAACACAGTATTTAATGGGAAAGCTTAAAGCTGAAAACCCAAACTATCTATATATTATATGTCATGGAGATCATGTAACAATCATAGTACAAAATCTCCTCACAAGCTCTCATGCACACCCTCAATTGCTACACACTATCAAGCTAGATCTAGTAAAACACATGCTCCAATCTTTTGCCACTTGATAGCCAGCCTCTATTGCGTAATCAATGCTATGGGATGGCTTCATTAAATAGATAAACCACCTAGCTTGTACTGCGCAATCCTCATGGGCTTCTCCACCTATCTGTGTGTTGAAAATAGCAACAGTATAGTCACAACTGATAGTTAACCTGCTCTTTCACCTATCTCTGCACTGGTCTCCACTGAAACTGTCCATGCACTGAAGTTAACTGATGCATTCTTTAGTTGATTAATTAGTTTATAATTAGTGAATTAATTAATAATTAATTCACACCACTCTCACTAATTGTATCAATCAGTTAAACTAGATACAAATAGCTCAACTATGTTTAGATTAGTTAAAGTGAACACAACTCCATTAACTTCCTCAATCAACTCCACCAAACTCTGTCACATGAGTTCTAACTGAAGTATCCATGCAATAGCTCCACATAACCCTCAGGAATAGCGTAATTCCTTCTGTCAGCTCCTGTGCCACATCTGTGCACTTAAATGAAGTGCTCCAAGAGAATAAGATAATGTTTATAGTCCAAATATTATTA
Organism: Pinus albicaulis; assembly: GCA_034641835.2. Taxonomy (NCBI): domain Eukaryota; kingdom Viridiplantae; phylum Streptophyta; class Pinopsida; order Pinales; family Pinaceae; genus Pinus; species Pinus albicaulis. The sequence goes on along the minus strand of CM076584.1, from coordinate 499,992,959 downwards.
AGAGCTAATAATATTCGACATATCTATTTTTAGACTGGCAATCTAAAAATAGATTCTGCCCAGTATGTCTAAAAATAGAAGTCCGTCTATTTTTTCTGACTTGACCAACCATCCACAAATAGCATCCTACAACTCATAGAACATGATCCATATGTCTAAAAATAGACTTTGCGCCAAAAATAGCCTGCGGGCCCACTTAGTGAAGGCGACTTCTTTCCACTAAGCTCATCATCTTATTGCAATCTCAACAACTTGCACCTGTATAAGAATTCATTGAAGAATCAAATCACATTCAGACAAAAGCAGAAATTAAGTATAAATTCCTCTATTCAAACTGGTACAAAGATATTATTCATTATTTGTATTTCCTTTCTTGTCCACGTTCAATTAACAGAGCTAGGTATAGAGCCCTGAAATTTAAAGCTCGGCCTTATGTTATAATTGAAGCTAAGTTGTATTGAAAAGATCTTGCTGGTGTGTTGCTGTTATGTCTAACAGAAGAGGAAACCATAGAAGTGATTAAAGAGTATCATGAGTGCTTATGTGGAGGTCATTACAGTTGGAAAGTAACTGTTCATAATATTCTTAAATCAGGTTTTTATTGGCCCTATTTATTTGCGGATGTATACAGGACTGTTAGAAGTTGTAAAAAATGCCAGTTGTTTGCAGAAAAGAAAAGGTTAGCTCCTTTACCTCTTCTCCTTGTTTTTGTTGAAGAACCTTTCAGACAACGGGGATTGGATTTCACTGGGGAAATAAATCCACCATGAAGTGGGAAATTTAAATGGATTTTGACTACAACAGATTATTTTACAAAAAGGGTAGAGGAAGTCCCTTCCAGAAGAGCAAATGACTTGGTTGTAATGAAATTTTTGGAAGAAAATATTTTTAGCAGATTTGGATGTCTAGTGAAGATTGTGACAAATAATGCTCAAGTTTTCAACTCAGTTAGGTTTATAAACTTCTGTCAAACTTATAATGTGATATTGTCTCATTCTACAACATATCACCCTCAAGGAAATGGATTAGTAGAATCCTCTAAGAAAACGCTGGTGAAAATCTTGAAGAAGACAATAAATGAGAACCAAAAGAATTGGGATTCAAAGCTAGTTTTCACTTTGTGGGAAGTGAGGATAACTACTAGGAAATCCACTGGGAAGTCACCTTATAAATTAGTATAGGTACCCAAGCATTGTTTCCCACTCAGTTAGTAAGGCCAATAATATCTTTTCTTCAAGATGCTCAGGAGGAACCTAATGCCTTGATTAGAATAATGAATAAGGTGATGGAATTAAATGAAGGGAGAAATAAGGTTAGGGAAAATTTGGTCACTTATCAGGAGAAAATGAAGTCCATGTTCGACAGGAAAGCAAGAGAAATCATGTTTCAAAATGGATATTTAGTACTGATATGGGATACAAGAAAAGAGGATAAAGGGAAGCATATAAAATTTGATCCTTTATGGTATGGTCCATATAAAATCATTGAAGCCAGAGAAAATAACACTTTCATGTTGGAAAGTCTTGATGGAGAAGTAGTAGAAGCACTATTTCCAGCACTAGAAGTAGCTATTTCATCGTTTTACATATCCGGTTTCTTATCATTGTATATTTTTCATCAAGCAATTTTTGACTCCATACCTGAAGTGAATGCACTGATCTATAGGTTCTTAGTGTTTCATGGCAAAAAACACTATCCCCAGGTGGAGCCAGATGTTGTGGATCATTTGCATATCCTTTTAATTTTATATTAAAAATACAAAAAAATCTAAAATTGAAAGAAAATAAAATATGTTAAAGTATTATAGTTTTATACTTTGGCATAAAAAGAAAATGTTTTTAGTTTGATGTATTAAATTTTACCTGTTTTAAGTTTTGTACAATTGGGTTCTGTATCAAAATATTAAAGGTTGATCAATTTTTATCGATGGAGAGTGTTGATATTCAAATTCTAAACCAGATGACCCAACCCACGGGCACTAATAGCGCGAGAGTTAATGGAAAGGGTTCCTCTGCAGTTGACTGGGTTGACTGCGAAGGCGATGAAGACCAATGGTGGATATCGACTGCGAGGGCACCAGCCGGAGTTTTCAGCCGTACCCCGAGACCCCCCACAGCGACGTCATATGCTGAATGGAGAACAACTATTTTTCGTGTCAAATCATTCCAACGATTAAGTGACACGTTGCGTAGGCATTTAACACAAAAGCTGCACCACCTATTTAGGGGTGTTTTTCATTTCATTTTCAAAATACTTTGCAGTTTGTCGCATTTTTTCCTATTGCTTCCTCCCGTCACCTTTCTGTTTTAGTCACCTTGCAAGAGTATTCCTTTAGCACCTTTTCTAATCATGGTTAAAAGTTCTTCTTTGTCTGGTTCATCGAGCCACATTCCTCTCATGGATAATGAGAGAGACATTCAAGATACTATGTCTTTAGTAATTCATCTTCCATTCTATCAACAAGTTGTATTAAACAATGATAATTCCCCTGTCTATTCCGCCAGGAAAGAATCTGGGGTCCTTTCTGCATGCATCTCGAAGACACATTTATTCCCAGAGATTAAATATTGGTTGGTTTCCGCATTGTATCCCAGAAAATTTTTCGCAATGAATTCCCTAGGGGAAAATGTTCTGCAAGTGTCTACCCAATTAATCCACCAAGCCTTGTGTTTTCCTAAAGCTGGATCATCAATTCAATTTTCAGAAGATTCATTGGTTACTTACAATGAAATCCTTGCAGGAGAATAATTCAATCATTTTATGTTCCATTTGAAGCCCAATATGAAGCAGTTTCAGCCAGAATGTTGATAATTCACTATGGGAGTTTTCAACAAAGACACTCGACCCGTTTTAAGCAGTATTGCTAAAATCTTGGGCAAAGAAGATGATGTTACAGTGGAAAAGTCAGTCCTAGGAATGTTTTCCATGATGATGAAGCCAGGAATGGTCCTGGATATTCCATCCTTTTTGCAAGAAGCAGTCAACTCACAGTCGATGAGTCTTTCACTAACAGGTTCTTTTAAATTTCCCTCACTAATTGTCTACTTATTTTTATACCAAAATGTTGAAGAATTCATGCATTTAGGTCTAAATATAATGGATGTAAACAAGAAAATATAGTCAGTTGTATTCTGGACAGATATAATTAGAAGGGAGCAAAATGAAGAGGGGTTATTTGATTTTTCTAGTCAGTATATGTCCATTGCATATAAAATATTGAATGGAGTTCATCCCCCTTGTTTTTTACCCAAAGCCTGGGAGTTTCTACATTTAGGAACTAGCTGTAAATTTGGGGATTGGTTTTTATTTGAAGAATATTCAGAAATAAGGTTGTATGGAGCAAATGTTGAACCTTACAGGCTCCCAATGTTTGTACCAATGAGGCTTTTCACCTTAGAATTTATCAGACAAAGCCTGAATGTTGATCAGATGCACTTTTTCCCTATGAATAATGGTCATATGTATAAATTGCCTATGAGTGTGGGACCTTTCATAGTTAATATGAGGAAGGCGTTTGAGGAAGTAACAAAATTGTTGGAGGAAACACATCTGCTACTAGGAGAAAAATGGGCTTATGATCCCCATGGTATAATTTCATAGAGAAGAAATGAGAATGGATGCTCTGCTTTCATTCATGAAAGTAGACCTAAGTAGGAAAATGTAGCAAAAAACAGTGAAATAAGTTCAGTAAATAAAAGCATTCAAACTCCTGTTATAACTAAAAAAACAAATAAAAGAGGTAAAGAAGTTGTTATTGACTTGGATGATGAGGCACCAAGAGGTGAGAAAAGGACAAAATTTACTAAGGATCATTCTTCTAATTCACCTAGTTTTTCCTTGCATTTGGGTGAAAAGCATAATGCTCCCTCTTCCCCTGGAGGTCATGAATCCTCTCATGAACAGGTACCCTTAATCAAACAGGTGTTTTCTCAAATTGAAGAGAGAAATTAGAGAATGAAGGCCAGTATGGAGGCCCAAGTAGAACATCAGGTTACTACCGATCAGACAAGGCTGTTGACTGTAATGGATCTTGAAAAATATCAATTTAGGATTGCTCTGTCACATCCCACAGGAATGTCAATTGGGTCCTCAAACAGTTTTAATACTGTAAATGTGACTATGGATGTTAAAAAGATTCCACTAATGGACAAAATGAATTTTCATATGCAGATCGGGCAATTGATTGTTAATGATCTCACAAAGATAAATGCAATGGCAGTTAAAGCTAAAAACATGTTAGGGAAAGTTATCAAACAATTGAAGCTGGAAAAGGCCAATTCAAGAGCCTTAACAGCCCAAAATGAATAGTTGAAGAAGATTATTGTTAAGATTGGTGTAGACCCTAGTGACAAGACTACTGTGCAGAAATTATTGCAAAGTGCTGAAGTAGAGATATCTAAATTAAGGAATAAATTGAGGTTACCTACTGGTGAACACTCAATGGCTACAGAGGTTGCAGAGGTAGAGAAGGAAAAAGAGAAGTTGTTGCAGCAAATTATGCAGAAGGATGAAGAACTTTCCAAAGTGAAGCAGACTGCAATTTCTTTACAAAATCACATTGATAATCATAACTGTACTTTTTTTTTTCCTATAGGTGATGCAGATCCTCAAGCACAAATTTTTCAATTAAATACTGAGTTGCAGATGGATGAAAGATATAGAAAGAAGGCTCAAACAGATTTGGAGACTGCTACAAAATTGATGAAGGTCTTAGAGAACAAAGCAGATAAGTACAAAATGGATTTTAGAAATGCTGAAGCTGAGATCAAGAATCTCAAAGAAAGAATGAAAGGTAATGTGTCATTAATACAAGCTAAAGATATCATTTGGACTAATATCATCTCAGAAATGAAGTCCAATTGGTGCTTCCTGATGATTATTGCGAAAGAAAAAAGCCTTATTGTGGAGTGTGAAGAACTAATTATGTCAGATAAGAAGAAAGGAATTAACAGAGAAATTTGGGCTAGAATATTTATTGATTATATCAATTCCAAATCAGATCAGGAATTAGAGGAGAATGATATACAGGATAGAATGTTGTATGCAATGAAAATTAATAAAATGATTATCAGGAATGATCTCAGAAAGGCTGCAAAAAAGAAATTAATAGAAATAAAAGAAGCAATAAGTGAATTTGATAAATCTTTTGATAAAATGATAAGGGTAGGCCTACCATCATGTTAAGGAGCTGAGGGGAATCTTCTGCCATGGATCTCTTATGAGAATTTGCTGGTGATGACAAAAAGCAAGATTGACAACAGGCATGAGAAGACTTAGGTACTTAAAGGAGAGACAATGGTAAACTTCTTGCAAATACATTTTCAACTCTTGTGGATGGTAAAAACTCTTTTCTCTAAAAGGCCATCTTATGACTGAATTACTGCATTCAGATTGGAGTATCACAATCTGACACATTCATCCAAGACGAAGGTAGAAATATGGAAAAAGTGCAGAGCTTGGACTATTGACTTGCCAAAGGGATCAGAAACAAAGAAATACAATCAGTTGATCAAGGAAAAGAAGCCATGTCATCAACAATTCCTATAGACTTAAGATATTTACTTTATGTTGTTTTCTCAAGTCAATGTAATCGTAAAAAGACATTTTCAAGGCATGTAATAGATAGCCTTCGAAGTCATGAAGTAGTTTTGGTAGTTAGAATTGGTTACAGAAGTTCCAAATTTATTTTTATTGTATTTAATAAAATTTCCAAGAGGAAGGAAGGCTCCGAGTTTTGGGCCTTCAAAGCCGAATTTTTGTACTCAGAGATTGACAAGTTAATGAATGTGTATGCAAGTTTCTATCATTTTGTTAATGTTGAAATTTATTCTCAGTTTACATTATGTCTTTCCATCTATGAATGAAACAAAGTTATGAGCAGCTGGCCTCTTTATACTTATGTATTTCAGAGTTAAAAAAACTTAATTTGTGCTCCTCTATCTTAACTATTTCTTCATATACTTCTTCTAGATTTGAAATGGTATTTTTTGTATACAATAGCATATCAGTTTGAAGTTCTCCCTTTTGATTCTTCTAATTCTTTCCTTCAACATTGGCTAAAGATAGCATTGTAGATTCTTCATATATTTGATATTTAAGGGTTTGATCTTTAATATTTGAGGGTTGTTAAGACAAAGACAAATATATAGATTCGTGACATAATCAGATAGATGTCTTAAGCACTGATTCCTTATCATAGCTAAGGGATTGTCTCTTAAGGTAAAACAGGGACCAAGGAATGAACCAAGGTGGAATCTTTATAGACTCTTAGTGAAACATTGGTGAGAGGTGTGACTGATTGGATATCAGTCATCGAAGATATAATGGACTCAGGGGAGGTTTGAGACTTTAGTTTGTAATATGTCAATTGATCGACAATGAAAATATTTATATTGTGGGGGAAGCACATATTACGGTGTACTGCAGATGCGAAAAATAACATCGCATAGGTGTAGCTATGACCCAAGAGGATTTATAATCCAAGGGGGCATCAATGAATTCTATGTTAATACAAACAGTCTTTCCTGCAAGTGTGACTGGACAATTGTGGAACATGCTAAGGGGCTGAGAAGGGTGACTGTCCTAAGCACGTAAAGTGATTGTGGATTGGGACAAATCAGGGGATTTGAGTTTCTTCCAAACATATGTGGACATCACATAGATGGATGCGCCATCGTCAATGATACATCTCTGAACATGGGAATTACAGATATGGACTGGTATTTGGAAGAAAATAGATGAGGGTAAAGGGGGATGTTATGACTTTTCAACATCAAAGACGATCAAACGATCATCTGAAGGATCCACGATGCCCAAAGGAGATAGTAGAGCTTTGTAATATTCCCAAATGGGAAAAGCTAGAATATAGAAAAAAATGCTTGAAATAGTAGTGTATAACATCAGATCAAAATATGATACCAATATGGAGCTTCTTTATTAATAATAACATTAGCAAACATGTACAAAATAATTGGGCACAAATCTTATAGCATGAACCAACAAGCCTCCAATAGATAAATCCCCTTAATGATGAGGTGCTACTACTACAAAAAATTCCAGAAGACTCCTAGAGTGTAGTCATAGGAGCACTTCTATAGAAAATGAACATACAAAAGATAAAGGGCTGATATATGCCTCAAGAGATACAAAAAATGAAGATCTAGGCTCTATAACAACCTTCCAAGACAACCCAAGAGGGTTTTCGGGAAATACACCCAATAATACAATATGAGCTACAACCCTAGGGCTGAAAGTATGCTGCAAAAAATTAACTGAAGAGTTATCGCTAAATTTGATATGAAAATAAGTATGCTCTCCTCCAATGGATCCTCTGGATGAAAGGTCGGCCCCTTCACTAAATAAATCACCCACTACAACTACCCCTGCAACTCCTCCCTAGAATAATGTAGATCCAGGCTGATACTATACTGTAGGGGATTAAAACACCATGGCCTGGTGCCAAATATATCAATGATGCTCAAGGGCCTTGATTACTAGCCTCCCAATGGAAGGAAACCTTCCTCTAATGAAATCTAGCTCAGAAATCACCAAAATCAACTCTCCATAAATTCTGCCCTTCAACATAACACAACCTCAACAGGAACTTCATTGTACCATAAGAATGAATCTTTTTCCTAATTATGGAATGTGGAAATGAAGTGAAATCACTTCTCCTGAGTAGGCACTTGAAGTCCCCCGAGGATGTAGGTGGGATTCCCATTTGGGAACACCCTGTGCTAAACAGCAATGCAATCTTAGCTAAACGGTTGAAGAGAGAAAAAAAGTCTTAACAGACCATATCAAAATAATAATCAAAAAATAACATAATGATCTACGACTTCCATCCTCTTCCTTATATAAGTGGTGAGCTTCCTCACCCTTAGACCCACTCAGTAAAGTCACTATCTCCATGCATTATATCTCCCTCCAAAACTGTGATGTCCCTTAATAAATCTCCACTCCTCCATAACAACGTTGTTAATATGGTAAAATTTGACCTCGTATTCATGCTCCGACCCCTTTTCACACACAAGTGTGCTTAATTAAGCTGCTAAGATGACCTCCTTTCACACTAGGAGTGATTTTACTCCTATTAAGGAGATTTATGGGTCTCAATACCCTCTTATTCATCAAACAAAGAAAAAAAAAGCAAAATTTAATATTCCAACTATCTCATGGCTAATTCGGAATATTACAGTCCTCCCCTCCCAAATGTTGCTTGTCCTCAAGCAACTGTAAAGGTGAGTGTTGCAACTCTTCTCCTCCTTCCTTGGTGACACCTCTATGTGATAAGCTCTCCTCATAAGCCAAGTGTCTCCCAATCGATCCCTCCATGAAATTCTCCTCCCAAGTACTCATGAGATGTAAATGAATCATCTCATAAGGAAGAAAAATATCCAATGTAGAAATCATGGTTTTCCCGATGCTCTCCCTGAAACATGAAGCATAATAAATATGGAGAATCTCTCTCCCAAAGGGCACATCCAATCCTTCCATCCCCCCTCCAATCATTCCCATAAAATGAATAAGGATATCATTAATGTATGGGATCAAAACCAAGTACATATAAGCTGCCATATGCAATAATGGAGGTGGATCATAGTCCCACATGTGGAACTAGTGCAATGTATCTCCTGACTGCCTTAGATAATGATATGGTAAGTGGTTTTCCCACCACTTACTTGCTGCCATAGTCTTCTCACATGCTTTGAGAAGGTGAGAAATTGTTAATGCCTTTGGAGTGCACCCTGAATGATATGTCATCTCCCTATATCCTTCTAGGGAGTGGCCATGCTCAACATTGTTTTTCGCCCAAAGTTGACCATGAAGCTTATAAGGAAGAATGTTCCCCCTTGGAACAACGACTTGCATATGTATGGTAAAGGAATGAAAATATTCATCAAGTAAATCATTATACATAAAAACATGTTCCTTACCATATAATTTTCTCACATAAATGGAGTGGATCATAGATAGATCCCCTCTCATTCCTAAAGGGGAAAGAGGTGGTTGTAATAACTCCCTCAAAGATTTATGTATCTCCTCCATCTCCACATGATCCATGCATCTCCTCAAATTATGATATATCTCCTCTTTAAAGCCTTCCAAAGTATATCCCTCCATGATAGTATGGTATGTTCTCATGGAATAGGTATGGCTGAAGAGAAAATATTCATGTGTTGTTTGTAGTAACTTCTCCTTGAGCTATGATGCTCTAGATAAGAAGATGCTACCATGATAGTAGATGACCTCATCTATGACTAAATACCCATCCTCTAATATTTTGTCATCAAGTATCATGCATGTAAAAATATCCTTGGAATTTTTGGGGTCCTGTGATTTGGCTGATTGGCAAACCAAATGATAAGGCAACATATAAACCAAGCTTTAGAGCTCTAGGATCTAGCCCTCCTAGTCTCAGAGAGGGATCTCTCAATTTTTTGCAAAGATATATCTTTATGCTTGTAAAAGGTTGATTTTAGGCTAGTTATTAAGTGCAAGTTTGTTTGTTTGGGTTTGGTTGGTTGAACATGAATGATCTAGGAAGCATAGATATAAAGGGGAAAAATCAGAGCCATTGCGCAATGGAGTCAAGAAGAAGTTGTAACAAGATCAATCAATGGATATGGGATATCAAAGGGAAAATCTAACTTGGCCAGTGGATCTTGGGTTTGGTGGATGAAATGAAATGGACATTGAGGATTTAGAAGGAGAAGTAGAACTAAAGAAAATTAAGAATCCTTAATTACATGTACCTCTCAACAAAGGGACTTAAAACATTATCTGAACATGAAGAGGCATTTCGTAGATAGGGCTAACCATAAATTATAGAAGCCACACTTCACAAAATAATAATTCCAAGACAAAATTTTTAAATGAAATCTAGGAGTCGAGGAACGCTCTATTTCATCCACAGATTTCACCTTCAAGGAATTTAGAAAACATTCAAGATTCACAAATAACTGCATTCATAGAATAGGGAACTCCTAGACATCTAAGAATTCAATTATAAAGACCTTCAAAACAATTATCTTAGCAATAATATAGGGTATTATCAAAATGGACCTCTCTGGAAAACTGTAAACAATGGTACTTTAAAGGGAGACTTCAGAAACAGTTTTCAAGTGACAGCAAGTAAGCAGGGAAAACCATAAATCATTATTGGGACCAACTGTTTGAACTATTTTTGAAATAAACAAGCTTAAGGGTTTGAAAAGCAGTCAAACTACTCAATAAAACCTTCAGTAGATGAAAACATAAAGGTAGTGAAGAGTAAACATGCCTAAGGTGCTTCTAGGAGACATTTCTTAGCCTAAGCTTTTTACCCTACTACAAGTATAGAATGATGGAAAAAAATGGAAAACAGGAAATAACATTAACAAATAAGAATACATCACCAACAACCATGTTCAAGGATCCAATGATAGAGCCTTCTCATTAACAAAACATGTCAAAACATCATCAGTCTTCCAAAACTTCAATTTCTTCTTAATCTTCAGCCAGACTATGTACAACTGCAAAGAGTTTGAATGCCAACAACCAACCCCTAACAAAGAGCTCCTCATAGATTATTTATAGAAGAATGAGGAGGTCGAACTCTTTTAGGTTTCAAAATTTTATTAATTAGAAAGTAAATGCATTCCTAGCCTTGAAAACCACGCAGGACCTAAGGTAGGAATGAGTTGCACTACTCTATTTTAATAACTCTGTCTTTGCTTCCTGAGGATAAAGTAGGTGAAAGGAATGGGTTTTAAGGTTTTCCCATGTCTTAAAATAACTTTTCTGACTATCAAAAGATGTTCTGTCAGTGTGATAACTATCAGAGTGTATTTGTAGGTAAAGAACATGCTATAGGTGGCTTCAGATATTTTGATGAATTAACTGCTTTGCTCTGTCGTGCACGAGGCCTTCTGCCTTGTTGATCTATACTTGCCGACAGATTTAGCTTTGATTTATTTTTCTGCATGCTATGCTTTATCTTTAATATTCATGAGTTAAGCTCTTGATCTTCAACTTTATGATTAATCCCTTTATCTTTATTCTTCACTGATCTTTCCTTCTGTTCTGTGTGCAGGTGTTCTTGGCGTGCTGGAAGGTTTTACGGAATGACCAGTGTTCATGATGCACTGGAAAAAACTTGGAATTTTAACCCTTCGGCCCTTTCTACATTGAATTAGGCCCTGAGGATTGTCATCCTCGGCTTCTGCAACAATTTTTCTCTGGGACGACTTTAATATTTAACCACCATGAAAACCCGCAACCAAACAATAAAAAATTAAATAAAACCTACGTTTTTGGGTTTAAACTGCTTTCAAAGGCTCGGTGGAGGTGAAGGAGATGTGAGGAGGCGGTGGATGCAGCGGAAAAGGGTCTCATGGCACAAAACCATGAAAACCAGGGTTCAAAACTAAGTTTGGCGTGAAGAACTGGAAAAGTGGTTTTGCGGAAAACTACGAGTGGTTTTCGCGCGGGGTCGAGGCGGTAAATGGTTTTAGGCTGATTGAACATGATATGGGTCATAGGATGACACGTGTCCTATCAAAACTGCCTATTTCATGTTCAAAGTGCACATAGGGGGAGGGGGAGAAAAATGGAAGCAAAATGGGATCTGGGCCGTTGGATCTGGGGGGTACAGATCTACGGTTGAGAATGAACACAGAGGGATGAGAGTAGCATGGCGGGAGGAGATGGTGGGGCTAAGCTAATGCATGTCCAGGGAAAAAAATGCCTCTTTTGTGTTGAAAATGGGTTTTGGATAGCTACGGAGAAACGGGCACAAAGACAACTGGGGGCCGTTGGATCTGGGGGGGGCAGATCAATGGTGGAGATTTGAAGGAAACACGACGGAAAGCCCCAGCATGTTCGGGTGGCACCAGCGGGTAAAATGAAAGAAAATATGTATAGTGGCGGCACTTAAGGTATGGATGGGTTTTGTGGGCCAGGTGCCTCTGCAGTAAATCTGGACCGTTGGATCAAGATCTTATGTGGTCAAACGAGTCAACTGCGGGGGCACTCTTATAGTTAATCCATTTGTAGAAAGTGTAACTGGGTGGAAGAGGAGGTGAATCAATGTGGGCCGTCGGATCTGCGAGATGGATAGTGGAGATCAAATCAGAGGATCAGAAATTGGCGGAAGAGAAGGTCTAGGGAGGAAGAAATTGGAAGGTGCGATGGCCGATGGCCGATGGGAAAGGTCAGTGCGATGGCCAATGGAGGAGAGCGATTGCGATAGTGCGATGGAGCGAGAGCCATTGGATCAGGGACAAGATCAATGGTGGAGATCAAATCAGGGGATCGCATCGGCAGAGAAAAGGAAAGCGGAAGGGAGAAGGGTGAGGCCCGATGCGATGGAGCGATGCGACGTGTGATGCGATGGTCATCTGATCTGGGAGAGATCGATGGTTAGGAATCTGTCGGAGGATCGCCCATCGGTGGAGAAAGGTATTGGGAACTTCGGATGACACGAAGTGTGATGATGCGATAGGACTTAGCGCGTTGGTCGCAAAGCGCGGGGTCATATGACGAAAAGGGGCTAGGGCCTAAGTCGAAAAGTGCTTAAGGCCCAATGTATAAAAACGGGTAGAAAGGATTAAAAGAAAAGGTTTTTAAGCTTTTTGAGGGGTTCTGATAGATTAGAAAAGGTGATTTTAAACCAAATAAAGGGTTTTAAATGGTCTAAAAAGGGGATTTTGAGGAAGTAAAGGATAAATGAGGGGAAACATGAGTGGTATGAAGGGAATTATGAAGCTAAAACAGATGAATGTAATGATGGAGATGAGGCTTTTGAAAAATAGTTTTCTCTTTGGAAACAACAGGATTTTGAAGGATTTCTTGTGGAAACAAAAATGAAGATGATTTGTAAGATAAAAGACACCAAGAAGGCTTCAAGAACTAGTATTTTTCCATGAAGATTTCTTCTTGAAGGCTTAAGAACATATTTAGCCATCATTTGGTATAGCATAAATTAGATATGGCTAACAGTGGCTCCACTTGGGGAGGATAGCTGTCCTTTTAGGTGTCCAGAACCCCAGTTTATCAATCTCTGGCTTTTTAGCAGACCAGTGCCTTATCCATTGGGCATAATTTATTTTTCTTCTTGCTGATTTTCTTTGTATTTTGAAAATTCTTCAATGACCTGTAGCATGAAAACACTTTAAGACAACACCTCTACCTACCCACAGTACTTGTCCTAGCATTTTTTCTTATTTTTGAGTGCACTTGAACTGGAAAACTCTTCTACATATTATTTCTTAAAGCAGAAAGATACAAATATCTAATTCTACCCTTATTTATTCCAAGAGTCCAAATTAAATATTTTGACTCTAAGGCTTCTCTACCTAATCTACTATCTATCAAGGTTAAGCTTTTCGACAGATTTTCATTCTCTATATTCTAAAACAGAAATTTAAACACAGTCAAATCAGGATTAAATAGTCTAATTTGTTGTAGTGTCTATGGCATAAGAAACCAGCTACACATAGACTTTTATTTGCAAAAAATCAAAACAATACTATGAAGGCTTAAGATCTGAGAATAGTAAGCATCCTTCCCTTCTTTTTTAGCTCTGATTTTGATCCTTTTGAGCCATCTTGTTCTTCTTTACCTGGTTCAATTTTTCAGCATGTTAGAACCAGTCTTCTTTATATCTTTGGCTAAGGCTTTGATCTGATTAGAGCCATTCTTTTTGTGCTTTCTTGGTTCAGATTTGAGCTTATTTGAACCATTCTTTCTTCTATCCTAATCTATTCTACTGATAAGCCAAGATTAAACAATTTGGCAAATCTTTTTCACTAACCTATCAGCAGTAAATTGAAATCTATTTAGTCATGATTAGACTGTATGACTAAATAGTAGTGTTCCTTTAAAGTAGTGGCATTTAAGCTTGCACACTTTCATATTTTCTTTTCTTTTTTGGTATGGGGTTGTACCTTTCTTCTTTTAATCTACCCTTTTTTCTCATTTTCTATTGTTTTTGTATTTTTCATTTTTTTTTTTTCAAAGAAAAAACCAAAACTAACTAAATGCTCATAGGCTGAGTTTATTTTATTTCCTATCTAACCTAATCTAACTTGGAAAATTTACATGTTTAGCTCACAAATTCTCTTTTCCAATACATCCAGTCAATCAGATGGTTCCATGACTGGTATTTTCTCATCTCTTTGAGCATGCTGGACAAACAGGGCCACTCCCATTTCCCTAGTTCTTTAGCAGCAATGCTAAAAAATCTTCTTGCTTTTGGTAATACATTGCTTCTAAAAACCTTTATCCCTTTTTCAAATGTCTTCAAGAAATGAGAATAGGGATTTTGAAATAATACTTGGTTATGAATATTTGGAAGATAAGTTTCAACCAAGCTCATTTTGTCTTCCAATGGATCAAGAAAAATATTCTTTTGAGAAAGAAAATCTTCCTCATCTTCATTGTGATCTGAACTGAAGGACTCATCATATTTGGCAGTGTTGTCCTCTTACAGTCTTGGTAATATCTGATTCAGTGGACTATACTCTGTGAAGAGGTCATTATATTCTTTAGCACGAGTCTCTTTTATTACCTAAACCCTTTCAGGAGAAGGTGTAATGTTCCCCATTAGCCATTGCTACTTGGAACATTATAATTGCTCCATTTTTTAAATAAGAAGTAGGAATCACAATAAAATATATCCCAGTGTGAAAAGGGATTGAGGTAGGAGGATAAAATAAAGCCTCTTGAGTGTGAAGAGGAGTAAAAGCAAGGAGCTAGCTATAGTTGACCAAGTCAACAACACTATCACAAGGGAGGGAAAGCCACTAGGGCAGCATAGTTTTGAAGGTGGAAACTTCTCAAGGAAGATACATCACCAATGAGTGGGGCCCGGGATGGAGAAGCTCACTTAGGATAAAAAGAAAGGAATAGCAGCAAAAGGAATCATTCATTCATACTTCTTGTTTCAATCTTATGACTGATTGCAAGCTTCAGCTATTTAGCCGGAGTTGCAACACTGTTTAGTGCAAGAGTTCTCATGCGGGAATTCTAGTTTCATCATTGTTGTAGCCGATTGGGAGATATAAGGAGGAGGTCTTGAGTTCCATTCTCATCAAATATATTGAGGAAGGCCATACTCTAACCTTGACAATGCAGTCACTTCCAGTGAGTGTGTTATTTCTGCAGTAGATGCAGTAGCTGGGGTTGTATCTATCTATTTGTGCTTATTTCAGAAGAGGAGGAGGTGATTTCCACTCCAGGAGTTCTATTGAGGAATGCCTTGAGCCAATTATTTTATTGTGTGTCCCCTTTTGAGCATATCATATATTTCTCAATACAGAGTTGTTGGGTACAAATTTATTTTCTGCAATGATGTATCTTGTGTTGCTATTTTGTCGGAAACCCTTGCTGGGAGGTCCTAATGTGTTTGTAAAAGAGGTCAATCCTCTCATTTATGATATTATAATTAATGAAAGCTCCAGATATATTTTATTCCATATATTTCTTTAGTTTTCATAATAAAAATAACGTTTTTTCTACCTCCGGCATTTCTATTTTATGATGTACTGGGGTTGTGATGCTTTTTAGCATATTTGAGTTGGGGAGATATGTTTAATGTAGCTAGATTTATTTATTTTTGATTCCATTCTATATTTAAGCTAAATAAAAAATATTTTAGAGGATCCAAGCTCTGGATTGTATTATTCTTGCACTGGTTTCCTTATACAGCGTCCTCATTGGAGATATTGCTGAAATTCCTGAAAAGGAATATTACAGTGGTATCAGATCTCTGCTCTTAGCTCAGCTTGTGGGGGAAGATTTATATTTAGCATGGAGAAGGAATACATCTCAAGGCTCGTACTTCAAACCCTATAGAACATTGCAAGGGATCTCAAGGAGATGAGGCAGGAAGAAGACTCTTTAGGGTTTTGCCACAAGGCAAGCACCAGCACTGAAAATGGCATGGAACATCCAAATACATAAAAACGCTCCACCATGCCTTCATTTTTAACTGAAGGAGATACAAAGGGTTCTCTAGGGGAATATTTTTAAGAATATGAGCTCCAGTCTCAAAGGTTCAAGGAGCACCTGAGCTTTCAGGAGTTTTGTCGGATCAAGGATGGAAGGAGGAATGATCCTCATCAAAGGGAGGATAACCTGATGCAAGGATCAGCCCTACAGTGCAGTATGGTAGGGTTCTTCTTGCACACATTTGATGGGACACCTAAGTACACAGCAAAATCATGGGTAAAGATGTTGGACACATACTTCCAGCTCCACAAGGTTTCTGAGATAGAAGCTATCAAGATAGTTGCGTTGCACTTGGAATGGGAAGCTCAAGTTTGGTGGTTTCATGGACTGACCACACTTTTTCATCATCATATCACTTCATACTCAGCTTTCACCAAAAATCTAGTGGAGAGGTTTGATCCAAGGGATCCGGAAGCCCACTTTGCCAAGATAACCAAGCTCAAGCAGGAGGGGGATCTTGAGGATTATAATGTTGAGTATCTAAAGCTTTCAGTGATGGTATCCAACCTCACTATGAGCAGGAAGGTATGCATGTTTTTGAATGGGATGGATGAACCATTACAAGGGTTGGTCAAGTTTACCAATCCAACCACCCTCCTTGAAGCTGTGGAGAAAGCTAGAGATCTACAATACATCTTGCTTAGGGCAAGAACCCTTTTACAACAGAAGACCCATTAAAGGAAAAGGGAGACAATCCCTATTCAGGAATTGGAGGAGAATTGTGTTATAGAGGAAGCACATCATATCAAGACCTTCTCCAAGAAGGATGCCAATGTTGTGCAACCCATAGAAGACTTTTCTCCAAGAGGAGGAGTTGTTGCAGCGTTAAGAGGGGTCCCAAAATATCTAACCTTGAGGGTGAGAGGCACCATCATGGGGCAAAGAGTTTTTGTATTGATAGATAATGGAGCCACTCATAATTTTATTGATGCACAGTTGGTACACAAGAGAGGAATTCCCATGGAGGAGTTTGAGGGATTTTCAGTTTTGGTCCTAGGAGCCATGACTCTGCAATGTGCCAAGTATGTTCCAGCGCTGACCATTACTATGGGTACCTATAAATTGACAGACCACTTCTTTGTGGTAGATATTATAGACACCAATTTCATATTGGGAGTCCAGTGGTTAGTCACTCTTGGGAGAGTTACCACTAACTGGAGAACTTTGGAGATGGAATGGACTAGAGGGGAGGATGGCCAGCAACAAAAGATCAAGGGTATGAACACATATCCCCCTCAGGTTGTTTCAGCACATAGGATGGAGGAAGATCTGCGTAGAGGAGATGTTGCATGGGTATTGGAACTAAATATATCTGAGGTGAAGGGAAAGGACTCACTGATGCATCCAGATGCTCAATATCTTTTGGACCGGTATTCTATAGTATTTGGGGATATCCCACCTAGGAGACCTCCTGACCGAGGGATTGAACACACCATTGATTTCGAACAAGGGGTCCAAGCATTGATCAACACTCCTTATAGGCATCCAAAGGCCTATAGGGATGAGATTGAAAGAGATATCCAAGAGCTGCTAGCACTAGGGCACATCCGACCTAGTACTAGTCCTTTTGCTTCCTCGGTGGTTTTGGTAAAGAAGAAAGATAACATATTGAGGATGTGCATTTATTATAGGGCCTTAAACAAGAAGAATTTGAAGAACAGGTACCCTATACCCAGGATTGATGAACTCATGGATGAGCTAAGGAGATCCAAATATTTCTCCAAGATTGATTTGAGGTCCGAGTACCATCAAATCAAGGTGAGGGAGCAAGATATCCCCAAGACAGCGTTCAGGTGTCACTATGGGCATTTTGAGTTTCTAGTAATGCCCTTTGGATTGACTAATGCTCTAGAAAATTTCCAATCGTGTATTAACCATATCTTCTGGGTTCATTTGAGAAAGTTTGTATTGGTCTTCTTTGATGATATTCTGATCTACAACTGCACTTGGGAGGAGCACTTGTAGCATATTGAGACAGTCTTACATATCCTCAAGGAGCAACAATTCTATGCCAAGCTCTCCAAATGTGAATTTGGCCTCACAGAGATGTTGTATTTGGGCCATATCATAGGAGTGGATGGAGTGAGGGTACATGAGGAGAAGATTCAGGCTATCAGAGATTGGCCTGAACCTAGGAATGTTACAGAACTTAGAGGGTTTGTGGGCATATGCACTTATTACCGGAAGTTTTTGAAAGGATTTTCATAGTTAGCAACACCACTTACATACTTGACAAAGAAGGGTGCTTTCCATTGGACACCTACAGTGCATAGAGCTTTTAATAAGCTCAAAGAGGTAATGAGTAGTTGTCCTATTTTGGTCTTACCTGACTTCTCTCAACCTTTTGTGTTGGAATGTGATGCATCAGGTGAAGGTATTGGGGCAGTCTTGATGCAAGGAGGGCATCCTATAGCCTTTGAGAGCAGGAATCTTCTCCCTCATGAGAGGCTATACCCCATATATGATAAATAAATGTTGGCTATCATGCATGCATTAGCCAAATTCTGGAAATATTTGGTGGGGAATAAGTTCAAGGTGAAGACTGATCACAACAGCCTTAGATTCTTTCTTGAACAAAGGAAAATTCAGGAGAGACAATAGAAGTGGGTGAGAAAAATCCAGGCTTATGACTTTGACATAGAATATGTCAAGGGGAAGATAAATATAGTAGCTGATGCACTTTATAGGAGGCCTACAACGTTATCCTTGAGGGGCATGGACGCAGATTGGAAGGCTCAACTCTTAGTTGAGTACTCCAAAGATTACTTTGCATGTGGGATACTTGATGTGGTGGTATCGGATGAGAGATTTAAAGTAATGGATGAGGTCATATATTACAAGGATCGGATCTACTTGGCTAATAATTCTAAGCTCAAGGAGAAGATCTTATTAGCCTCACATGATTCACCACTTGTCGGGCATCAAGGTTTCACAAAAACTTACAGATCTATCAGGGAGAGATTCAATTGGAAGGGTCTCAAGGAGGATGTGCTCCGGCATGTCAAGGAATGCACCACTTGCCAACAGAATAAGGGAGAGCACACTTATCCCGCTGGGTTATTGCGACCACTACCTATTCCGGATGGGAAGTGGGAAAGTATCTCTATGGACTTCATCACCGGCTTACCGACAGTGCAGGGTAAGGACTGTATCTTTGTTGTTGTTGATAGAATAACAAATTACTCTCATTTCTTTTCCATTTCTGCACATTATACTGCTTCACAGGTAGCTGAGCTCTTCTTCAGAGATGTATTTAGACTCCATGGTCTCCCTAGGACCATAGTGAGTGATTGGGACAATCGCTTCATGGGTGTTTTTTGGCAGGAAATTTTCCAATTAGTGGGGACTGATTTGACCCCCAACACCAGCTATCACCCCCAAACTGATGGGCAGACTGAGATAGTGAACAAGTGGCTAGAAGACTACTTGAGGAACTATGTGGTAGGGCAATAGAAAGCTTGGTTGTGTTGGCTTCACTTGGGGGAGTATTGTTACAACACTACTCACCACATATCTATTGGCATGACTCTATTCTGAGCCTTGTATGGATATGAGGCACTTTCATTTGCTGATGTTATGTTTGGGGCAAGTAAAGCTCCAAGAGAAAGGTATTGGATTCAAGAGAACCAGGACATACTCAGGGCACTCAAAGATAACATTGCTACTGCTCAGAACTAGCAGAAGATGTATGCAGACCGTGGTCGGATAGAGAGACAGTTTGAGGTGGGAGATATTTTCTACCTACGCCTTTAGCCTTACAAACAGTCCACACTCAAGGTGAAGGGGGTTGAAAAGCTCAAACCACGTTTCTATTGGCCATACAAGGTGAACAGATTTATCGGTAAGGTAGCATACGAGCTGGAGCTTCCTAATGGGAGAAAGATCCACAATATCTTCCATGTATCTTGCCTCAAGAAGGCCATTGGGAGGAATGTAGTTGCCAACATGGAACTTCCTCCTATTGATGATGAGGGCCATTTTATCTTACATCCAGAAGCAATCTTAGATACAAGGGAGAGTCATTTGAGAAACAGAGTCATTAAAGAATATCTGATTCAATGGAGGAATCTACCAGATGAGGATGCCACTTGGGAGGGAGAGAAGATCTTGCAACATCCTTCTTTACTTTTTCTTGTGGGCAAACAAATTTTTAGCGGGGAGAACTGTAATGTTCCCCATTAGCCATTGCTACTTGGAACATTATAATTTCTCCATTTTTGAAATAAGAATTAGGAAACACAATAAAATCTATCCTAGTGTGAAAAGGGATTGAGGTAGGAGGATAAAATAAAGCCTCTTGAGTGTGAAGAGGAGCAAAATCAATGAGCTAGCTATAGTTGACCAAGTCAACAACGCTATCACAAGGGAGGGAAAGCCACTAGGGCAGTGCAGTTTTGAAGGAGGAAACTTCTCAAGGAAGCTACATCACCAATGAGTGGGGCCCGGGATGGAGAAGCTGACTTAGGATAAAAGAGAATGAATAGTAGAAAAAGGAATCATTCATTCATACTTCTTGTTTTAGTCTTATGACTGATTTCAAGCTTCAGTTGTTTAGCCAGAGTTGCAACATTGTTTAGTGCAAGAGTTCTCATGTAGGAATTCTAGTTTCATCATTGTTGTAGCCGATTGGGAGATCTAAGGAGGAGGTCTTGAGTTCCATTCTCATAAAATATCTTGAGGAAAGCCATCCTCTAACCTTGATAGCACATTCACTTCCAGTGAGTGCATTATTTCTACAGTAGCTGCAGTAGCTGGGGTTGTATCTATCTATTTGTGCTTATTTCAGAAGAGGAGGAGGTGATTTCCACTCCAGGAGTTCTATTGAGGGATGCCTTGAGCCAATTAATGTATTGTGTGTCCCCTTTTGAGAATATCATATATTTCTCAATATATATTTTTTGGGCACAACGTTATTTTCTGTAGTGTCTTATCTTGTGTTGCTATTTTGTCGAAAACCCTTTCCGGGAGGTCCTAATGTGTTTGTAAAAGAGGTCAATCCTCTCATTTCTGATATTATAATGAATGAAAGCTACATATATATGTTATTCCATCTATTTTTGTAGTTTTCATAATAAAAATAACGTTGCTTCTGCCTCCGACATTTCTATTTTATGATTTACTGGGGTTGTGATGCTTTTTAGCATATTTGAGTTGGGGATATCTGTTTAATGTAGCTAGAGTTATTTGTTTCTAAGGCCATTCTATATTTAAGCTAAATACAACATATTTTAGAGGATCCAAGCTCTGGATTGTGTTATTCTTGCACTGGTTTCCTTATACAGTGTCCTCATTGGAGATATTGCTGAAATTCCTGAAAAGGAATATTACAGAAGGTTCCTTATCTTCATCCTGCTCAAGAAATTCCTCTTTCTTCTCAACCTCATCATCACAACTGATAGCTTGCTGACTCCCAATTATGTGAAATATATTTTTGATGGATTGGATTAGTTGATTGTTTCTTTCAAGCTGATGATATTGAAGTTCATGAAACCAATCAACTGTTGGTTGCCCTGCATGATTAGTTTCTGCTTGAAGCTCATAATCATCATCAGACTGATAAAAAATTTGAAATTTATTAGTATAAACAATATCACCATTCAAACATATTGGGTTATTAGTTTGTTTTTCTTTAAGTTTTTCTACAAATTTATTTTTTGGTTCAAGACAACAAGGTTCAGTAGGTAGATGAGCAGAATTGTTTTTTTCAAATGAAGTTTTGAGGGTTGGATGTTTGTTTAGTATTTGATCAATCTCTTCTTCTTTCAAAAGAGGAGGAATTTTTCTTTTTCTTTGGACAGAAGTACAACATTCTTCTTTCTCTTGTGTTGACTGATTTTGAGGTTGGATATCTTCTTGAGCCTCTCCTAGGGGCTCTTTACTTGTGCTTTCAGGGAAAATTTGAGGAATTTCTTCTATTTCAGGTTCCGGGTCTCCTAAGAGGCTTATTTTTTCCTCAAAGCACTGCTAACTTTTTGCATTTTCATTTTGATCGTAAAGTTCCCTTAACAACATAATACAAGATAAAGGTATGCTGTCAAAACTTTCTTAACAACCTTCTTCATTGTTTTCTCTGTAATCCTGCTCATCATACATATTTTTTTTGTTGTATATGTCTTTTAGTGGTTGAGTTTGTGTTTGATTAGGAAAAAGCATGGGTTGTTCTGGATAATCAACATCTGTATCAGCCTCATGCCTTTCCAGTTTCTTTTCATGTATGTACACTATTTTTTCCATTAGGTTTGATAATATGTTTAGTTTAGCTTCTCTGTCTATACTCGGATCCATGTTTGTAAAAAATGGGTCACTATATCTTTTCAACCAATTGAGAGTCTTCTTCCAGTGGTGTCATTAGGTCTTTTGGAGGTTGCGGAGTCGCTAGGTGGAAGATTTGAACTTTGTTGTCCACCAACAGTATGATTGGGTTTGCTAAATGCATTCCTGAGGGAGTTTACAAGGACTGGTAAAGTAATAGGCCTACTATAGGCCAATCTAGTCACCAGGTGGAAATTTTTAGCTCTTTTGGATGTAAAATATTCTATGGTCCACCACCAATGTTTATTATGAAACCAATCTGAAATTTTTTTGGGGTTTTCTGAGTTTCTATGGTTGTTGAAGGACTAATGAGTCTATAAGAGCTTTTTAGGAAACTATGAACTCAGAGGTCCCACCGTGATCACCAAAAAGTTGGGGTCCTGTGATTTGGCTGATTGGCAAACCAAATGACAAGGCAACATATAAACCAAGCTTTAGAGCTCTAGGATCTAGCCCTCCTAGTCTCATAGAGGGATCTCTTAATTGTTTGCAAAGATATAGCTTTATTCTTGTAAAAGGTTGATTTTAGGCTAGTTATTAAGTGCAAGTTTGTTTGTTTGGGTTTGGTTGGTTGAACATGAATGATCTAGGAAGCATAGATAGAAAGGGGAAAACTCAGAGCCATTGGGCAATGGATTCAAGAAGAAGTTGTAACAAGCTCAATCAATGGATATGGGATATCAAAAGGAAAATCTAACTTGGCCAGTGGATCTTGAGTTTGGTGGATGAAATGAAATGGACATTAAGGATTTAGAAGGAGAAGTAGAACTAAGGGCAATTAATAATACTTAATTACATGTACCTCTCAACAAAGGGACTTAAAACATTATCTGAACATGAAGAGGCATTTCATAGAGAGGGCTAACCATAAATTCTAGAAACCACACTTCAAAAAATAATAATTCCAAGAAAAACTTTTTAAATGAAATCTAGGAGTTGAGGAACTCTCTATTTCATCCACAGATTTCACCTTCAAGGAATTTAGAAAACATTCAAGATTCACAAATAACTGCATTCATAGAAGAGGGAACTCCTAGACATCTAAGACTGAAATTATAAATACCTTCAAAACAATTGTCTTAGCAAGAACATAGGGTATGATCAAAACAGACCTCTCTGGCAAACTGTAAACAATGGTACTTTAAAGGGAGACTTCATAAACAGTTTTCAAGTGGCAGCAAGTAAGCAATCAAAAACATAAATCATTCTTGGGACCAACTGTTTGAACTATTTTTGAAATAAACAAGCTTAAGGGTTTGAAAATCAGTCAAACTACTCAATAAAACCTTCAGTAGATGAAAAAATAAAGGCAGTGAAGAGTAAACAGGCCTAAGGTGCTTCTAGGAGACATTTCTTAGCCTAAGCTTTTTACTCTACTGCAAGTATATAATGATGGAAAAAATGGAAAATAGGAAATAACATTAACAGATCATAAAACATCACCAACAACCATGTTCAGGGATCCAATGATAGAGCCTTCTCATTAAAAAAACATGTCAAAACATCATCAGTCTTCCAAAACTTCAATTTCTTCTTAATCTTCAGCCAGACTATGTACAACTGCAAAGAGTTCGAATTCCAGCAACCAACCCCTAAAAAAGAGCTCCTCATAGAGTATTTATAGAAGAATGAGGAGGTGGAATTCTTTTAGGTTTCAAAATGTTATTAATTACAGAGTAAATGCATTCCTAGCCTTGAAAACCATGCAGGGCCTAAGGTAGGAATGAGTTGCACTACTTCACTGTTTTAATAACTCTGTCTTTCCTTCCTAAGGATAAAGTAGGTAAAATTAATGGGTTTTAAGGTTTTCCCATGTCGTACAATAACTGTTCTAACAGTCAAAAAATGTTCTTTCAGTGTGATAACTATCAGAGTGTCTTCGTAGGTAAAAAACAGGCTATAGGTGGCTTTAGATATTTTGATGAATTAACTTCTTTGCTCTGTCGTGCACGAGGCCTTCTACCTTGTTGATCTGTCCTTGCCGATTGATTTAAATTTGATTTATTTGTCTACATGATGTGCTTTATCTTTAATCTTCACGGGTTAAGCTCTTGATCTTCAACTTTATGCTTAATCCCTTTATCTTTATTCTTCACTGATCTTTCCTTCTATTCTGTGTGTAGGTGTTCTTTCCGCGCTGGAAGGTTTTACAAAATGACCAGTGTTCATGACGCACTGGCGAAAACTTGGAATTTTAACCCTTCATACCCTTCTGCATTGAATTAGGCCCTGAGGATCGTCATCCTCGGCTTCTACAACAATTTTGGTATGGGACGGTTTCAATATTTAAGCACCATGAAAAGCTGCAACCAAACAATAAATAATTAAATAAACCTACATTTTAGGGTTTAAACTGCTTTCAAAGGCTTGTCGGAGGTGAAGGAGTTGTGAGGTGGTCGTGGATGCAGCGTAAGAGGGTCTCATGATGCAAAACCACGAAAACCAGGGTTCAAAACTAAGTTTGGCGCGAAGAATTGGAAAAGCAGTTTTGTGGAAAACCGTGAGTGGTTTTCGTGTGGGGTTGAGGCGGTAAATGGTTTAAGGCTGATAAAACGTGATACGGGTCATAGGATGACATGTGTCCTATCAAATCCTCCTATTTCACGTTCAAAGTGCATAGAGGGGGAGGGGGAGAAAAATGGATGTGAAATGGGATTTGGGCCATTGGATCTGGGGGGTACAGATCTACGATTGAGAATGAACGCGAATGAATGAGAGTAGCACGGTGGGATGAGATGGTGGGGTCAGGCTAATGCGTGTCTAGTGAAAAAACTGCCTCTTTCGCGTTGAAAATGGGTTTTGGATAGCTACAAAGAAATGGGCGTGAAGACAATCGAGGGCCGTTGGATCTTGGGGGGGGGCAGATCAATAGTGGAGATTTTAAGGAAACACGACGAAAAGCCCCAGCGTGGTTGGGTGGGACTAGTAGGTAAAATTAAAGAAAATATGTATAGCGGGGGCACTTGAGGTATAGACGGGTTTTGTGGGCCGGGTGCCTCCATAGTAAATCTAGACCATTGGATCAAGATCTTCCGTGGTCAAACGAGTCAACTATGGGGGCACTCTTATAGTTAATCTATGTGTAGAAAGTGCCCGCAGGTGGAAGAGGAGGTGAATCAATGTGGGCCGTCGGATCTGCGAGATGGACGACAAAGATCAACTCGGAGGATTGGCAATCAGTGGAAGAGAAGATCTAGGGAGGAAGAAATTGGAAGGTGCGATGGATGATGGCCGATGGGAAAGGTCAGTGTGATGGCCGATGGAGGAGAGTGATTGCGATAGTGTGATGGAGCGAGAGCCGTTGGATCAAGGACAAGATCAATAGTGGAGATCAAATCGGGGGATCGCATCGATGGAGAAAAGGAAAGTGGAAGGGAAAAGGGTGAGGCCCAGATGTGATGGAACGACGTGACGTGTGATGCGATGGCCATCTAATCTGGGAGAGATCGATGGTTAGGAATCCGTCAGAGGATTGGCCATCAGCGGAGAAAGGGTTTGGGAACTTCGCATGACGCAAAGTGCGATGATGCGATAGGACTTAGCACTTTGGTCACAAGGCGGGGGGTCATATGAAGGAAGAGGGATAGGGCTTAAGCCGAAAAGTGTTTAAGGCCCAATGTATAAAAAGGGGTAGAAAGGATTAAAAACAAAGGTTTTTAAGCTTTTTGAGGGGTTTCGATAGATTAAAAAAGGTGATTTAAAACCAAATAAAGGGTTTTAAATGGTCTAAAAAGGGGATTTTGAGGAATTAGAGGATAAATGAGGGGAAAAATGAGTGGTATGAAGGGAATTTTGAATATAAAATAGATGAATGAAATGATGGAGATGAGGTTTTTGAAAAACAGTTTTCTCTTTGGAAACAGTAGGATTTTGAAGGATTTCTTGTGGAAACAGCAGTGAAGATGATTTGTAAGATAAAAGACACCAAGAAGGCTTCAAGAACTAGCATTTTTCCATGAATATTTCTTCTTGAAGGCTTAAGAAAATATTTATCCATCATTTGGTATAACATAAATTATAGATTGCTAACAGGAATAATCCACCAACAACTGGGATTTCCAATATGGATTTATCCTCCAAAGTGATAGTGTTGATGATCTGTCATGTAAAACATATTTCATGTGGCTTCCCACCTCTACACAACATTTTTTCACTGTCCCTGCAATCCTGAGTGGAGTCTCTAATTTTTTATGTAGGTAAATCCTCTCCACGAACAGAGACGATCCCTCTAGCCCTGGAGTGGGTCTAGAAACAAAGAGACATGCTAGAGTGTTGATTCCTAATTATTGAATGAAAAGAGGACACAGTAGATCGACCTACCTGGAGTCCAATGTTGTCATCATTTCTATAGTGGTGGTGGCCTCTCGCTCCTACCTCGGCAAGTTACAATCCTTTCGCAGTCATGCTCGGATACTTGCACATAGAACAAAAACAAGAACAACATAAAACATAATAATTTCACTCATAACTACTAGAAAGTCAAAGAGGGCTAAAAATATTTTATTAAAAATCTAACATAATACAAAATGGGAACCAAACAATAGTCATGTGTATGTATTGATAGAAGGAAGAGTTACAACCAGTGCTTTGACGTCGCAGTCTCCTCCAGCGGGGTTCAGTCAGAGCATGTGTCAGATGCTCGTTAGGGAATTTGGACTGGGTGAAGGCATGGACTCAAGCTCTCTCAACGTAATTCCTTCTTATTCTATTTTTCTAGTATTCTGCTATTGTATGGTTAATTCTCCAAGTTCAGCTACATCCCCTCCAAGTTCACAAACATATGTGTGTTTCTGTTACATCCTGAGCCACCATGTCTCTCAAAATATGCAGATATAAAGTCTAGGGGTCTAATCGGTGTGATGCTCATGGTAGCATGTCACTGCCTATACAAGCTGCCTCAGCAAGCGGTGAATACGACTTGGCACCTTGATGATATGTCTCTGGTAGGCATGAGGAAAATCGTCGAATCGTGCATATTCTAGGACTCCATGTGTGATCCCCTCTAGGTTGCGCACGAGCTCTTCTTCCTCACCTCCCTCGCCATGGGGGTCAAAATCATGAGGGATTTGCCTCGCTATCGAGGACATGCCTGCAAGTATCTATGGGCCAACATCTACAAATACATGGATTTAATGTCAGAACATACATAGTTAAAAAAAAAATCATAACACTCATGAAAAATAAAAAATGAGTCTTACCAAATCTTCATCCCAATCCTCTCCCTCTGGGAGTGGGAGGTCTAGATCACCAGTAAAATTTGGACGAGAGTAGGGCTAGTACTCCACGATGATCAACTGTCAGTGGAGCCAATCAAAGAACTCCAATCTCTAGGACATTTGTTGACCACCCCCTGCCCTTGGCATCAGAGCCACCCATCGAACCATCCGTGGTTCTCTCACTGGTGGTGTTGGGACTATGACCTCCTGACGTTGAAAAATTGGTGGTCGTTCTAGGAAGAACGATACCAAGATAGACCCATAGCCAAATTGCTTCAATTTGGTCTTCTTGAATTTTGTTAGCTGGTGTTTCATGTTTATTTTCACAACCTCTACCCAATTGTAGATGGTCAGTGTCAAGCAGTCTACAGCAAGAATCAACTGCATTTTTGTTGCTTAGTGCAGTTCTTGCGATCCTGCAACTCGTGTGATGGTATGTAGCACTACTTTTAGTGCCAAGTCTGGGATAGTATGGATATCGACTTTCCCACTCCCTGATCCCTTTCGTGCCCCTAGACATACCCTGTCAATCACCATGGACATGCTCTCCATGCAAGGCTAGGTGCTAGTTAGGATCAATTTTTCTCCCCTCCACGACAATCCTCTGATAAAGTAGACGTCCGAAACATCAATATCAAGTCCCTAGTCTAGAAGGATGAACTTTTCCAGATCCTCATCTCATATGCTGATCAAATACTGTAGTAGCTCCGGTTGAGCACAAAGACATGATTTCAAGAAGAACTTCTCCATTCTGTACTCTTTGAGAGTTTCCATGCATCTCTCATTTCCCATGGCAAGCTCGTCCTCTTCGCCGTGTTCCCGTTCTTTCCATTCAATCACCATTTTGCTGCTTTCTACCTGCAAACACATTCATATGAATATTATTAGCCATTTTTGAAGCTTGGATTTTTAAAAAATTGGGATATATCACTTTTATTTTGCACAAAAAATGGTTTGCATCATTCACACAAATGTTTATCAAATATTTGCGCCAATGGGTGCGCCCTAGTGTAGAAAATTGGGTGGTTGGCAGGACTCCGTGCCTGAAATCTGCACCAACCGCCATGCCCTAATATTCACATTTCCTCCACAAGAATTTAAAATTGGAAATTGAAGGCCGTAAAAAATGACTTAAAATGAAGGGAGAGATCTCATCTCTTACCTGGAATTGACGGATTTGAGATTGGTCTGCTGGATTGTCCGCTATCGTCGCCGCAAAATCACACTGCAAAATGGGTAACTATTGCTCCACAAGAGGTAAAAAGGGAAAAGTAATTATTTTTATCATTTTTGGAATTTTATAACTTTTTAAAACCCTAATTAGGTTTTAAGATATGTTTTTCTATTATTTTATGATATTATTTTCGATAAATGGGTTTTACACGTGTCTCTTGTGTAGCAACAGGTTTTCAGGACATAGTGATAGAGTAATGAGTTAAATTTTATACTTTTTTGATCTTAGTAAAAACAAGAAAAAGTCACTATTAGAGTCATCTTTCAGCTCTTTTATGACTCTCTAAAATTGAAAATATTTTCGAGACTCTTGTCGTTTTGAACTCGTTAAATGGCTGTGAAGCGATATCTACCCAGTATACGTTTACCCCTTTTTTGGGCTAGGATAGATTATTTATGAAAAAATAATATCTTAGCCTATCGCGACTAATAGGTTCTTTTAGATATTGTTTTCTACCTTTTCGAATCTAAGAGACTATTTATGAAAAGGGCCATGATGGATTTTTCTTTTTCACCTTCTTTTCAAACTCTCTAAACATGAAAAGATGCCGAGTTCTCCCTTTGTCAGACTTGTTAAACCCTAATGACATCGGATTTCGTCGCCATGACATTACTCGAGTTCCTCCTTCCTAGGGCTCGTAAAATGTACTAGGTTGGACTTGTCCGAAGGAAAAACTTACAACACAAGCATATGCTATCCCCTTCAAGCTTGTTTTAAAAAATAATTGGGGTACTCGCCAGAAATGGTGGTGAAAATGGAACCAAGTTTTAGTTATGTTGGCAGTATGTCGCTCTTGAACATGGCACTTGTCTGCATTCGTGTCGGGGTGGGGACATCTCATTACATCATTTTTGCCTCCATGGGTTTTGGTATTCTCTTTTGGCCTCTCATCTGCTCTTTTCCACGTCTTCATGACCTCAGATCCTATGATGTCAAATACTGCCAAATCCAATGTCGTGTTGCTGATGTGTTCAAGACAATTTTGCCTCTGTATTTTTCAACCTCCTCTGATTCTCTGTTGATCCTGTTACATCATCATGTTCCTCTGTCTCATATCGATGATGTGGGAAACATTATGGCCCACCTTTGATCAGGTCACTTCTTGTCGACTTCATCTCATTATCCAGGAATTTTATCTGGAGACTCCCTTTTGGTACCTTGGAGCCTGCATGCCTTAATGGCAGGTTCTTCGCATTCAATGCAAGGTCCACAACATTGGCCTTCGATCAAGTGATTCTGTAGATGTTTGATGCCAGATCACTATTCACATTTCGTGGGTTGTATCGGTTTTCCTTGAGAGACATTGTCATTATTGGTGGTTTCTCTCATGCCTGTTAACAGCTTTCATCATTGGTCGGTAATCAGGTGATTTTCTTGCATGTTTGAATTCAGTTCATATATTCGCATGCTTGAATTTGTACTTGTTTAGGTCGAGATGGAGTGAAATACCCTGGGTTTTGTCTGATAAAATCCAGGCTGCGGATTTTGGTGGATTATCATGATTTATTGCATGACTCTTTTGATTGGATGGCTATGACCATACCTGAGTCTATTTGTTGACCCTTACTGCTGGATGGCTATGCCCATACCTCGGATATTAGTTTTATATACTCTATTATGTATGGTTGCACCCATATCACATGTTCATGTATCAAAGATATTAGTTGTATTCGTAATTGCAGGTTTTCCGACAGTGGTGTTTGGTTTGAACGCGTTCTCATAAAGCATTTTTCCCCTCCCTCTCCCTTAGACCTCATGCTTTAGGGGGAATCTTTTACACAACATTTTGTCACGGTCCCTGCAATCCCAATCTTTCCCACTAGAGGGTCATTTCCATGATCAATAAGAAGTGTCATGCCTTGCGAAGACCATCATTATATCCCTTTACATGAGAGTAATATTACTTCTGTTGGAAATTCCTTGAGCAGAGACTCAAAAACCCTTGTTTTTTCCTTGGTGCAAGTAGTCAGTTATGCCCTCGTGCTGAAGAGGAATATTAACACTGGGCCTCGCGCCAGCTAGCGCTCTGTCCCAGTTTGCCACCCGTGCCAAGCTGTTTATGGAATGTTTTTTAAAAATATAGGTAGAGATTCCACTCCAACCACTTCGAGGATGAGTCATTGGGAGTGGTTGAATTGAAAAACCATGGACTCCCTCATTTAGTTTATGGTTTCCACCTCTTATGGGAAATCCCTAAAGGAGAGGCCTCCCACCCACCTTTGTAGGGATCCTAACCTCCTCCTTTTCCTCTATAAAAATAAGCTATCTCTCTTTGCATAAGCTATACGAAAAGCTAAATACCTGAACTTGGAGAATTAACCATACTATAACATAATACTGGAGAGATATAATAAGAAGGAATTATGTTGAGAGAGCTTGAGTCCATGTCTTTTGAGAGAGCTTGAGTCCATGCCTTCAGCCCGTCCGAATTCCCTGACAAGCATCTGAGACGCGCTCCGACTGAACTCCGCTGGAGGAGACTGCGACATCAAAGCACTGGTTGTAACTCTTCCTTCTATCAATACATACACATGACTATTATTTGGTTCCCATTTTTTATTATGTTAGATGTTTAATGCAATATGCTTAGTCCTCTTTGACTGGCTAGTAGTTACGAGTGAAATTATTATGTTGTATGTTGTTCCTATTTTTGTTCTATGTGTAGGTATCCTAGCATGACTGTAAAAGGATCATAACTTGCCGAGGCCACAACCACTATAGCAACGACGACATCATTGGAATCCAGATAGGTCGATCTACTGTGTCCTCTTTTCATTCAATAATTAGGTATCAACACTCTAGCATGTCTCTATGTTTCTAGACCCACTCTAGGTCTAGAGGGATTATCTCTATCCATAGAGAGGCTTTACCTGCATAACACCCATGTCAAAGTCAAATACCAGGATGTTGTTATCCTTCCTCTCCTGCTCCTCTTGTAGTTGCTCATGCTCAAGTAAAGTTTGAGGCTTTTGGAGGTTATTCTTCCATGGGAAGCTATCACCTATCCAAAACTTCCTGATTTTGGCCAAAGCATGCATGAGTGGCCACCATCCTCTACCATGTGTGGAATATTTCTCCCCAAGTGAGAACATATTTTGAGAATCCAAAGTCAAGGAATAGTCTCCTTGCACCATGATAGTGCCATCCTCCATCCTTGTAGCATCCTCTCTTAATGCAAAATGTGGTGTGAGAGTGGGTAATGATGATAGTGGGAGAATGTCTCCATCCTCCTTGAGTCTACCCAAGACTCTCTGCGCTGTATCATAACCTCCCAATGCTCCCACTCATCCTGAATCTATGAGTGGTGCAACATGTTGTGAGAAAATTCCCACCATCTCCTGATCAGGTGGCCTCCCAGGTGGCTTTCCATAAAACAGTAATGTCTCATGGGCCAATCTCATATGCATAATATATGGGACTACCATCTCCTTGCTTCCACTATGCAAATCTAACTTCATTTTCTATGTGGAAGTTTTCTGATATTTGGGTACCACTCTCAATGATGCAAGAGTCCCTCCAATTGGAGAAATTTCTTGATTATCACCTCCTGGTGGTGGTGGATCATCTCCTACTATTCCAACGCTGTGACCCCCTTTTGGTTCTTATTCCTCTTCCTCCTCATCATTTGAGAAGACCTCTATATAATGTCTCTCCTGTTGTACATCTATGTCTAGGTGCCCATGATTCTTGTCATGTGAAGCAAATATTCCTTCTCCTCAAGTCTCTTCGGACATCATCACTAAGAGGTACTTTTTTTTGGCTCCCTTTTGAAAAAGGAGCCTTCTCATCTTTTCCCTTTGATGGAAAAGTGGCCTTTTGCTGAAATGTTTCCTTTTCTTTTGGCAAAATATCTTATAGATCCCTAGCCCTTTCAATGGAATCCTGAAGGGTAGTGGGTTTGGTATATTTAACCAAACGATGAAGCGGTTCTTCTAACCCATCAATAAACATATAGACCCTCCTTGTTACAGATAAATCAGGAACCATAACAGAAAGTTTTAGAAATTCAGAAATGTAAGTTTCTATATTACCTGATTGTTTGAGCTTTACTAGCCCCATGGAAGGTGCCTCTGGGTCTCTCTGATCAAACCTCTCCACCAACCTCCTTGTGAACTTTGAATAAGAAATCACATTGGAATGAACCAATGTATATAGTCCATAAAAACACCAATTATGTGCTTTACCCTCAAGGTGCAACACTGATATTTTGATGGCCTCTGTTCTATCTCAAGAAACAATCCCTTGGTTGTGGTAAGGAATCAGTGCTTAAGAAATTTTATAAATGTATGTCAAAATTACCATATCAAATGGCATTTGTTTAACACCCTTGGAATTAAGTTACTTAATACCCTCAATAATATGATATAATTAAAGCCTTCACAATGCTGTAAACTATTGATATTTGAATGGAATGAAAAGATTAATTGTAAAGGAAACTCTAAATGATATGCTGAAAACACAGAATCTACCACTTCTAAGTTTCAGAGGAAATTCATGGAAAAGAAGAAAATCAAAATAATATGTTGCAATCACATAATCTATTACTTTAAAGTTTCATCAGGAGTTTGTGAAGAGAGAGGAGATGAGATGAAGGAGCGCAAATTAAGGTGACTTAACTCTTACTCATAGATGTAATTAAGAGACTGGCTACTACATATCTTCACTTCTTTCAAAGAGGAATAGACACAGAGTGAAACAAGAAAGATGCATCAACATCAAGAGGTGTAGGAAACTTGATCTTCTCTCATTAATTTCTCAGAGAATTTAGTTCTAAACTAACAGTCCTCTAGAGGTCCAAGACTCAGAACCCCTTTTCTTTATTTCTATATACTTAAATACATCATAGCGGTTCATAACTGCTGAACTTCTTGAAACTATTCGACTCCCTAAACTATTAAGATTAATTATGCAGTCATACCTGAGAAAGAAAATTAAAACTAGAAATTTCGTTCATTTTGCTGAATCAATTGTTGTTGATGCATTCTCCCGAAGTGTCGAGGTGGCCTTTCTAGTCATGATGCAATGGCTGCACAATTCTGAAATGATGCCTCAGTGCCTGATTTGACCCAGACGTCATGCCCTAAACAGTGCCGCTATACACTTTTCTGCCCGACTCTACCTCTTCTCCTTTGTTCTGCGTTGGGTCACTTACCTGAGTTTTTCTGCCGCGTTCTTCCTATTTCTTTCTTGCCAAGGTGTTTCATTGGTTTCACATTATAACGCTCTTTTCTTCCTCCGAAATGGTTTAACACATGAAAATGACTTACTTCTGGATATGAAAACCTTTGGAATTCACCTTTGAAACCATGTCGCATCCGCCTGCACATCACACTTCGGAGACATTAGCAATTATATCCTGCAATTATCCTTTAAAATTCGTGACTTGCGACTTGCGATCGGGCCCCACCGCATCGCATATCGCACTTAAACGCTTCTAACATTTACCTCCACACTTATTCTTTAAGAATTGTGATTTGCGCTATGTGCTTGAGTCCCACCATTATCGCACTTCGGTGAATTTAAATCTTACCTCTGCTCTTATTCATTAAAACTTGTGATTTACGATTGGGCCCCACCACATCGCATATCGTACTCCAATGCTTTTAACATTTACCTCACGTGCATATCCTTTGAAACTTGTGATTGGCTATTTTTGATTTGATCTCCGTTGTTTACCTCTCTTCCCCAGTTCTGCACTTTGATCCCGATCGTCCGTTTTTCCCTTTGCTCCTCCTCAAAAACTCTTAAGTGTCTATGGGAAATATGCAATTTCTCTATCTTCTCTGATTTGAAAGTAAAGGGTGTGGGCTCCAGATATCACCATGTAATGTCTTCATTGAAACTTGAAACCCCTTGCAGGGGCACTTAAGTGGTTTTTGGAATTTTTAGAGAGTATTCCCGTAATTGATGTTAGTTGTCGATTTGCAGGTGAGCAGATTTAAGGAGATTTCTTGCGGGGCACGCCTTGGTATAAATCTCGTGCAATTTGTGCTCATGGGTCACCGTTGGATTTGGGTGCAATTCAAATTGTTCTACACATCAACGAGCCCAACTCAACCCACCTTCACATCTCATCATGTAATGTTAATGTACCTGTTGGGGTTCCCATGTTTTGGCCAGGTTGACAGAGACCAAAAGATGAGACAACATAGAACCACTTTCAGACCTTAGGATCTAGCCCTCCTAGGTCCAGAGAGGGATCTCTCTATGGTAGTCAAAGGTTTAAATTTGAAGCTCTAAGTTGTGATTTTAGGCTAGTTGTAGGCTCATGGTTGTTTTTTTTATTGTTCGTGTTTGGTTGGAGGGAATCAGGAAAAGAAGGACCAATATGTGACAAGGATGAGCAAAGAAGAAGCTTAGGCAGAGACAGATAACTCATAGAACATCAAAGAAATTGGGCTATGGAGTCAAGAAAGGATTTATTTGTAATTAGTGTGCAAGCTTTCAGTTGGGCTAGTCATCTAGAGCATTTGGATCTTAAGGGATGATTGGTGGAATGGGACATTAAGGACAGAAAATGAAAGGAGGAGAACCAACCAACTCTTCCTATAGATCAGGCCAAAGGTCATTTAACTCCAGGCCTGCTTGGACAGAATTAGAGGCAATTATAAGGGATCTTAGAAAGGCTAGCTGGTCGTGCAACGGTCCTAGTGGATAGGGCTAACACTAATCCCCAGTGTTTCCAAACCTTCCAGCTAAATCCTACCAAGAACATCTAAACATGGACTTCATCAATTCATACATCAGAGAGCAGGCAATATCATCCACTACAACTGGTTAAATCAATTGAAATCAACATTCAGATACACATATAAGCAAAAAACGTTGAGGTAGGGAGAGCAGGAAACATAGGGCACCTATCAAGGGTGCGTCCTATATTATACTTCTATTGCCTACCAGTAGAAATGAAATGAAATGGAACATAACATAAGAGCAAGTCAATCACAAATACAGAGAAAGAGGAAACATCACCAACTGCTTTAGATCAGGATCCAAAGAAACATGCTTGTCATATTAAAAACAACACCAATCAGGTACATCATAGCCCATAGCTTGAACATTCAGTCTGAATACATCTAATCTCAGTCTATCTTACTATATACATAGAGAACTTGTCTCAAATAGGAACAATACTTGCATTCCACTGATTTCTCATCAACAACCCTTGCAATAATACCCTTCTGTGCTTTATAGCAGAAGAGACACAGAAGATCGACTGAAGGAGTAGGTGAAAATTAAATGTATCTTTAAACACAACAATGAATGTAGGGTCGAAACCCATTCTGCTTGACATGCTGTATATTTAATCTCTGTCACTTGCTTTGTGAGAGAATGATCTACTCCAGATTTGATCTTGACATCTTTTGGCTGAAGTACTCCTGGTGTCTTGAACCAAAATAAAATAAACTACTGAAAGGTTTGTCACATAAATGCCTCGGTGGTTTTGAACTGTTTTCTGGTGGAAATCTTTTCAGGGATAAGGTGTGTAAATAAGACCGTATGGGTGCCCTGTACCTGATAAAGAAAAACATTCTGCTGACGAAAAACCTTGATATGACCCTTTGCCTGTGCTTCAGGATCCTTTGACTGATCCTCGGGGTCTGTGATCTGCTGCTCTTCCTTTGAAAACACTGATTAAAAGCCCGAAACCTTCGTTTCGTGTTCTAGTCTCTTGTCCTCGTTTTGAACCATTCCTTCTTTTCTGACCTCGCCATACTGCGCTTTAAATGATGCCGGAAAGTTCCTCACGGGGTTTGAACTATGCTCATTTAATGGGAACCCCTGTCTCCACCTTCCCTGGTCCCTCTCCATAAATTCAATCCGCAGCCAAATGGTTCACTGCGATTTCTCATTGTGACAGCGACTGTGTGCTAAGGCGATTTTTTCCTTCCTTGAAAACCCTGCAAAAACAACAAACTTCGTCAAGAAAACACAGATGGGGAGACGGAGGTGGTGTGAATGGATGGGATTATTGCGCAGCGAACGAAATGTGGGCGAAAACATGAAAAACCAGTTGAAAATCCATGAACAGAGGACTAGAAGACGTTGCATGCGGCAGAGCGGAAGTTTACGTAAAAATTATTAAAAATCGCGAAGAATGGAACAATATATGCAACGGAGAGGCATGTGCGTGGAAGGTGCACGTGGGATGCTGACGTGGCGGAACGGGAGGCCGTGGAACAGTCAACGAAGGGAGGGCGGATCTGTACCGTTGATTGCGAAAGAAATCGACGACTGTCAGTGCAGCGGGGAGAGGTGACGACGAGTTAGACGTACGAAGTATGCAAGTTATCGGAAGTGCAACTTCATTGAATCACAGTCGTTAGATGGGGTCCTCCAAATCGGACAGTTCGCAGCAATTCCGCTACCCAGCTCTCATCCGAAGATTAATGCGCGAAATGGCAGTTTTCAAAATAGTGCGCTCGGACACGCGGCAGCAACTGTGTGGAATCGCTGGGGCTCCGGGGAAACCGCCCTGCGCGCAACGGTGGTGCTGAATTTACCGGCGGTTTGGAGGTATGACATAAGGCAGGCGGGGTCCACTATTTTAGGTGCGCTCCACGTCGTTGGATCCGGTGTTTAATGGACGGCGGAGATTCATCGATCAAACCAAACATATTAAAACCCCCAAATGCACGTTTGCAAAGGTTTTTTGATGATTTTTCGCGCGGAGAAAGGTTTGGAGGGGCTAAGCGCCTAGCGGATTTGGCGTTGGTCACGGCGCTGGGTCTTATGAGAGAGGAAGGTGCGGGGGCTAATGGGGAAGGGAGCTAAGGCCCAAACTCATAAATTTCATCATTTTAACTCATTTTGAATGCAATTTCAGGCCCAAGGGAGGTAACGATAAAGGGGTGAAATGGAAATTTGGAGAAATAAAGAGGTGATGGTGGGGTTGAGGTAGGATTTTAGGGGAAATTTAAGGAGATAATGGGGAGATTAAAGGAGAATTTTGACAAAGGGAAAACAGAGGTTGGGATGGGCAAATTTGCAGGATATAGGGGTAAAAATGGGCCTTTTGAGAAATGAATCAGCAGAGGGGCTATATGTTAGGAGCAGCATATAGAGACTTCAAGGAGGACGAGTTTTCAGGGGAAATACATTCCTTGAAGGCTCCAAAATAGTTCAGCCCCCAGCTTGCTTGTCAAGAATTTCATAGGGGGGCTAACAGTGGCTCCACATGGGGATGGCTGCTCCTTAGAGGAGTCAAGAAACCAGAGATGATCTTTGGAGTAGGCCAGATGCCTGCTGTCATAAGCCATCTTTCTTCTTCAATTTTAGCTGCCACAGTATGATAGAAACATCAGCAAAAATATTTCCCAACCAATCTACCTACCCAAACTACAGTTCTACAATTTTCCCTTGGGTGCATTTGAACTAGCAGACCCTTTACATTTTATTTTGCAAAACAAAAACAAACCTATTCTAAATCTACCCTTATTGCTCCATGAGGCCAGATTAGACTGTTGGCCTCATACAATTCTCTACCTAATCTACTACCTGTTGGGATTAAACTGTCCAACAGGTTTCTTCTCCTACATTCTAAGACAAGAAATTTAAAAACAGCCAAGCCAGGATTAGACTGTCTGACTTGCTGGACAGAAACTTGTAGAAGAAAAAACTGTGAAGGCATGGAATTCTGCAACTTTGAAACATTCTTCTTTCTTTCTTGTGACTCAGGTTTTGGGAATATTAGAGCTGGTTCTTCTTTCGCTGCTAATCCAGATTTTGAGCTTATTAGGACCAGCTATTCTGCTTCCTTTGGCTCAGATTTTGATCAGGTTTGAGCCATGCTTTTTACTTCAGAGGCTCATGTTTTGAGCATGTCTGAACCTCTCTTTTCATTCTGTTTTTTGGAACATTTTTTCTATTTTCCTGAAAGTAAAACTGTAATGGTATGTACAATGGAAATGAAACTGGAAATGAAAAATTAGCAGAAATATTGTTTGAGCATCCTGCCATTGACAGGACCTCCAAACAACTATGTACCATCAATTTCTTGTAATAAAAATGCATTAGGACCCACAGTGGCCTGGATGACAAATGGACCTTGCCACAAGCCGGAAAATTTGCCATGTTTTCCCTTGTCCTCTCTTCTTGAATCCCATCTCAGAACCTTATCTCCAACCTTGAAATCTGAAGCTTTGGTTCTTTTGTCAAACTGTCTCTTTATGCCTTCCTGTACTCTGACAGCTCTGTTATAAACCTGCTCTCTTGTTTGCTGCAGATGGATAGTTTCATTGATTCTCCTTACCATATTGTTTTCCTCTGATTGTATCTCCTAGAAAAATTTGATCACTGGAACTCCAAGACTAGTAGGAAAAATTTCTTCAGTCCCATAAACCAGCTGAAAGGGTGACATGCCAATAGATTTCTTTGTAGTGAGCCTGTCTGCCCACA
Organism: Pinus albicaulis; assembly: GCA_034641835.2. Lineage (NCBI taxonomy): Eukaryota > Viridiplantae > Streptophyta > Pinopsida > Pinales > Pinaceae > Pinus > Pinus albicaulis. The sequence continues at coordinate 499,953,806 of CM076584.1, read as the reverse complement.
AGGCATGTATCAAATTTTTATGCCATGACCTTTTGTTCTCTTCCAACAGCTTCTTAATGATTGTAACCAGGCTTTTATTTGATGATTCAGCTAGGCCATTACCCTGGGGGTAATAGGCAGTTGAATGTCCAAGTGCTATTCCGTACCTGTGACAGAAATCAATCATTCTTTTGGATCCGAAAGCAGCAACATTGTCAGTGATTATTTTCCTTGGACAACCAAAACGAGATAAGATGAAGTCTTCTAGGAACCTAATGATGACAGAGTCGGTGGCATTCCTAGTGGGTATAGCTTCTATCCATTTAGTGAAGTAATCTGTAGCAGTTAGGATCCATTTATGTTGTCCAGAGGAGGCAGGATGAATTTCTCCTATGAATTCTAGGCCCCATTGCACGAAAGGACCTTCTATGGTGATCGGTTGCAGAGGGAGGGCTAGGAGCTTTCTTTTTCCCTCAAATATTTGGCATTTGTGGCAGGCAAGAATCATTTTATGGACATCACTAAAGAGTGTAGGCCAATAGTAACCAGCCCTGAGTATCTTATTTGCAGTGGTTTTCCAACTCAGGTGGCCTCCACACTCCCCAGCATGGAATTCTTATTTGATTCTTTCAGCTTCAGTTTCAGACAAACATTTCAGCAAAAGGCCATTCGAATTTTTCCAATATAAGCTTTCATTCATAATGCAGTAATTTCTAGCCTTGAGTTTTATGAATCTGGCCTTTGTTTTGGACAGTTCTGCAGGGGCATTGAGGTTAGTGAGCACGTAAAGGATATCAGTATACCAAGGAGAGTTCTGGAACTGCTCCTCAACAGTTGGATGGGGAAATCCTTCCTGCTCATCTAAGGCATTTATCATGTTAATGTCAAGGGCCTGCAGATTAGATTCAGCGATTAATTGGGCCAGGCCTTGACCATTGATCAGCTTAGTGGGTTTTATTTCAAGGTTGTATTCCAAGATGATAGCAATCCATTTGCCCCTTTTTCCATCAGGGTCTTGGGACAAGATATCCTTAACCACTATATTTGGCACATAGGCAATGGTGTGAGAATGCAGAATGTACACCCTAAAGTCTTTTAAGGCCTTAATCAGAGCATAGGCCTGCTTTTCCATGATGTTGTACTTTAAGGGTGCATCTCTTAAGGCTTTAATGAAGAAGGCTATGGGCTATTCATTACCTTCCGAATTTTTCTGCAGCAAAACTGCAACTATTGTGTGTTGGGAAGCAAATGAAAAGATCAGAAAATCCTTTGAGAAGTCAGGGCTGATAAGCATAGGGGCCTGAGTGAGTGCAAGTTTTACTAACTCAAAATATTTCTTGGCTTCAACAGTCCACTTAATTCCTGCATCTCTCTTTAGCATTTTAGTCATTTTCCTAAGATGCTCGACAAGATTGGGGATAAATCTTCTAAGGAAATTGATCTTCCCAATGAAGGACTATAGCTCCTTGATGTTTCTTGGATGTGTAATTCAAAGTATTCCCTCAACCCTTTGTGGGTCTATCCTGATCCCTTTATCAGATATAATGTGGCCTAGAAGTTTACCTTCTTGCAGCCCAAAGACAGTTTTCTTAGGATTTAGGGATAGACCGTACCTTCTACATTTTTCAAAGACTTTCCTCAGATGTTTCAAGTGTTCTTCTTCAGTTTTAGAAAAGATGGTCAAGTCATCCAAATAGATAACTATAAAATGTCCTATCTCATCTGAGAAAGCAATGTCCATTGCTCTATGGAAGGTAGCTCTAGCATTCATCAATCCAAAGGGAATTTTTACATACATGAAGGTGCCCCATGGAGTGGTAAAAGCTGTTTTGAGTTGATCTTCTGGGAGTACCAGAACTTGGTTGTATCCTGAAAAACCATCAAGCAGGGAGATCCTTTTAGAGCCTACTACCTTCTGTAGGATATGTTCCATTCTAGGCAAAGGGTAGTTGTCTTTCAGGGAGGCTCTATTCAGGTTTCTGAAGTCTATGCATAGTCTGATCTCCCCTGTCTTCTTCCTTACAGCCACTAAGTTTGACACCCAATCAGAAAACCTTACAGGGACTATTATGCCTGCTTCATACATTTTCCTGATCTCTTTCTCTACTGCAGGCAATTGTTTTGGATTGATTCTTCGAAGTTTTTGTCTGAAAGGCTTCTGATTTTCTTTTAGTGGTATCTTGTGTTGTATGATGTTGCTGTCATAGGCCTTTAAGTCTTCATAGCTCCATGCAAACACATCAATGAATTCCTTAAACAAGTCAATGTATTTTTTCTTCATGTTTGCAGGTATAGACTTAGCCAGTTTTATCATTTTGGCTTTTTCTTCAGTTCCAATTTTTCATTCTTCCACATCAGAATCAGCATGTTCAATGGTGGGCTTCTTTGCTACATCATCGAAATAAAAAAGGTCCTATAAGGGTGCCAGGCCTCTGGGTATGTTCTTATCTTTGGCCTCCAGCACCTCTACTTCTTCATTTTCTGTGTTTTCACTGTCTTTATTCAAATCTCCAGCTTTATCAGAAAAAAGGTTTATTGCTATGTTACAGGGTGTTTCTTCCTCATCTGAGGAATCTTTATCTAGGCAGATGTTGTCAGATTTAGAGTTTGAATCAGAAAATTCAAACTCATTTCTACCTATTAGGAAATCCTCAATTTGTTTGTCTCCTTCAAAAACCTACCAATATTTTTCATTATCTGGTACTGAAGGCCTAAATTTGGTCTGAATGATAATCTGTTGGTCAACTGGGGTCTTAGGATATGAGCTAGCTAGGCAAGCTAATCCATTTGCAACTGCGTTTTCCCCTCTAGGAACGAATACTAACTCATATTCAACAAATGTTTTCAGCAAATCTAGAGTATCATTCCTATATGCCCCAAGCCTGGGGTGTTTTGCTGAATACTCACCATTCACTTGTTTGATTATCAACTCTGAGTCTCCTCTCACAGCTATCCTACGAGCTCCTATTTTTTTCAACAGATTTAAGCCCAAGATCATAGCCTCATATTCTGCAATATTGTTTGTGCATTTGAAATGCAGATTGACAGCGTGGCTCTCTGCGTGATCATTTTCAGTGTTACACAGCCACACTCCTGCTCCAACACTCTGCCTCATACAGGACCCATCAAAGTTCATTTCCCACAGGGGTTCATTGTTTACTCCGTCTTCATCCCCTCCCCTACAGCTGGATTCGTCATTATGTTGAGTTGTAAGGTCTGTACTAGGAGAGGGGTTATTCTGTGGTTCATTATGGGCATGGAGATCAGGGAGGTGGCTAGCTTGCTGTTTTTGTTCTGTTTCTGTTTTATTCGGAGTTATATTTTCAGCAGTTTTCCCATGGTCTTCTTCTTCGTATTATTCCAGAGTAGCCATGATGTTGAAATCCGTGGGTTGTATGTTTGTATTTCCATTATCTGATCTCGGCTCTTCTGAGGATTGGTCATTGTAGAGAATGAAAGAGTCTATATCTGTATGTACCGAGTATAATGGTGATTTTTTAGGTTTCTCAGGGCTACTGACTAAGAATTTCATCTGAGACTCTCTATACAGTATTCTAAGTTGGCCAAATATAGGGATAGTGGCATATGAGCCATCCATCTACATTGTCCCTTGCATTTTGGCTCCCCATGATCTTGACAATAGCATGCCATACTTTTGTGGCACATCTGCCACCACAACATCCATGACCATACACTTGGCAGGAATCTGGGTCAGACTCACGCATAAGTCTTTGATCAGTCCTAGGCATTTTACTCTACTAGAGTAAAATGAGTACAAGTCTTTGTAGGGTCGAGTAATTTCCAGGCCTAGCCTTTCCATCACTACCTTAGGCATTAGATTGTGTGATGCACCAGAGTCATGCATGGCATTATGAAGGATCTTGTCGTGAATGTTGAGACTGATATAAAAAGGTGGAACTACCCCTTCTTGAAACTTTCCTTCAATTTTTGGACCAAAGAGTAGGGATGGTTGATCATCATTCAGATTTACAGTATCATTGTTTTCCCCTAGATTCAATGCTTTCAAAATTTGGCCTTTATATCCATCCTGAGTGGCCAGCTCAGATAATGGTACAGAGATTTTGATTTTTGCAAGTTCACCCTCTAAATTGAAAGTGGACTGTGTCTTGGAAACACTTGACTCTGTTTTATTTGATGCCTTGGTGGTTGAGTCATTTGGTGTTTTCTCACTATGTACAAGGTTTGGAACAGTTATATCAAGAGTACTAACCGAAGTGCTAGTACTGCTGGTTGGTTGACTTTGTTTTTCGGTGTCCTGGTTGTCCTTCTCCTTATGTTTACCAGAACTTTCTGCTGTTGTTTTGTTATTTACAGAGGTTGCTTTAGAAGTTTTGTCAGGTCTTTTCTTGATGGTTACCTCAGGAGTCTTCGTTTTGGAAGTATCTTGGCTTTTCTTGCTCCTAAGTTCATATTGTTCCCTGACCTGTAGCATGGCATCTTCAAATCCTAATCTATAATCCTCAGTTTCCAAACATTCCTCATCACAACCAGTGGTGGAGGGTTGATCTTCTTCTGAATCATAATTTAGGATTGAGTCCTCTGCTTCAAACATTTTTATTGTATTCCCTTCAGACTCTTCAATGATTCCCTCATCTTCATCTAAAATTTTTTCTTGAAATGGGGGAATGATTTGTTGTTCTAACTCTCTTTGTCTGTTGGGAGCAGCATTGTTTCTTCTAATGTTTTGGTTATGGTTTCTATTTTGGTTGTTGTTTTGGACAACCATCCTCTTTATCATTTGTTGAAGTTCTTCCACATTTTTTGAAAGTCTGTCATATTTGGGATCAAACGTGGAAGCTACGTTTTCATCCCTATATGTTACCCTCTTTTCAGCTTTTAATCTTGCCCTTTTTTCCATTAAGTTTGCTTCTATGGTTATGGCTCCTTTCTGCATGTCTTCCAGTGTGGTGTACTCTTTATCTCTAAGCTCATAGGCCATGTCAGCATCAAATCCATCAGGATATTTTTCTAGGGCCATACCTTGCGGAGGCTTCATGTGTGGAGGGAGAGCATTATAAATGCTGTTGAATCTAGTGGTGTAATCGTGAACACTCTCTCCTACGTTCCTCTTAAGGGACATGTATTCTGCTAGGAGCTGGCGAGGGTTTTCTCTAACCTCCCACTTGTTTATGAAGGTCTGGTATAATGCAGGGAGATCTTGAATACTGCCAGGAGGCAAACTCTTAAACCATTTCTTTACCTCACCTCCTAAGATTTGGGCAAAGATCCTCATTTTGATTGTTTCATCATCAATTTCCATTTAATCAAAAGAGTCCTCCATTCTATCTACATGTTGTTGAGCTATTATGGACTCTTTATCAGTGAAGTGTGGTATTTTTGACTGATAATCATTGGGTAAGGGTAACAAAGGTTGAGGTAAAAGCAAAGGAGCATACCAGGCTGCCATGATGATGTTCTGGTGGGGTATAGGGTTAGCTTGAGCAGCTGGTATTTGGGTGACAGGGATGTTTGGACCAGCAGAAGTCTGTTGAGCAGATCTAGGGTGAGAGAGCCCCAAGTTTTGGTGGAAGTGAAAATCATGTGGTGTGGAAGGAGGGGTTTCACTGTCCCAAGTGTTTTGACCTCTGTTAGATGGTGTATTGTAAAATTTGAGGTCTTGCTGGTCTAGATGATTGGATGACCTAGTTCTAGGTAATTTGTTTTGAAGGTCTAGGTCGAAGAAAGGGTCTAATAGAGCTGCAAGATCTTTTGGTGCAGAATTAGCTCTAAGAATGTGGCTGGAAATGGTTGGTCTTTTAGATGTAGGAGCTCCTTTGAGGATACTCTCTGGGTTTTCAACTATTTCCGGTGGGTCAAGGTTGGGATAAGCTCTTGTGTGGATGGTTCTGAAAGCCAGAATGGTGTTTATAAGCCAAGCAGCTTAACCCTACTCGTTACTTCTACTGTGTTTAATGTTGTCTCAGGAGCTGGCCTCCTAGTGGAGTCTGATTGTGAAACCAAGATAATCAGCAGGCCTACTGATCACCAGTGGAGTCTTTTCGTTTAGGAACAATGAAGTCGCCAGGTGGAGGGTTTAGGATGTTTCTAAGGGGTACACTGTCCACCACAGTGCTCAGGCACTATCACCTTTCAGGAATCTTCTCTAAAACAACAAGCTCCAACCAGAGATTGACTGGGAGGGCATTTACCAAATATGCCACCTCTGAAGAGAGGATGAGATCTGGAGGCTACCTGGCCCTTTCCAGACTCTGTCTAAGAGTATGGTGGATATTCAATAATGGAGGTCGATTGAAGAAAGGGGTGACTTACTGTCAACCTAACCAGAGTTATAAGCTTCTGAGGTTTTTTTTACGAATGTTTAAGGCGAAATGTACTCAGAATTCCCCAACGGAGTCGCCATTATGTTGGGGTTCCCATGTTTTGGCCAGGTTGATAAAGACCAAAAGATGAGACAACATAGAACCACTTTCAGACCTTAGGATCTAGCCCTCCTAGGTCCAGAGAGGGATCTCTCTATGGTAGTCAAAGGTTTAACTTTGAAGCTCTAAGTTGTGATTTTAGGCTAGTTGTAGGTTCATGGTTGTTTGTTTGATTGTTCATGTTTAGTTGGAGGGAATCAGGAAAAGAAGGACCAATATGTGACAAGGATGAGCAAAGAAGAATCTTAGGCAGAGACAGATAACTCAGAGAACATCAAAGCCATTGGGCTATGGAGTCAAGAAAGGATTTATTTGTAATCAATGTGAAAGCTTTCAGTTGGGCTAGTCATCTAGAGCATTTGGATCTTAAGCGATGATTGGTGGAATGGGACATTAAGGAAAGAAAATGAAAGGAGGAGAACCAACCAACTCTATCTATAGATCAGGCCAAAGGTCATTTAACTCCAGGCCTGCTTGGACAGAATTAGAGGCAATTACAAGGGATCATAGAAAGGCTAGTTGGTCGTGCAAGGGTGCTAGTGGACAGGGCTAACACTAATCCCAAATGTTTGCAAACCTTCTAGCTAAATCCTACAAAGAACATCTAAACATGGACTTCATCAATTCATACATCAGAGAGCAGGCAATATCATCCACTACACTAGTTAAATCAATTGAAATCAACATTCAGATACACATATAAGCAGAAAACATTGAGGTAGGGAGAGCAGGAAACATAGGGCACCTATCAAGGGTGCGTCCTATATTATACTTCTGTTGCCTACTAGTAGAAATGAAATGAAATGGAACATAACATAAGAGCAAGTCAATCACAAATACAGAGAAAGAGGAAACATCACCAGCTGCTCTAGATCAGGATCCAAAGAAACATGCTTGTCATATTAAAAACAACACCAATCAGGTACATCATAGCCCATAGCTTGAACATTCAGTCTGAATACATCTAATCTCAGTCTATCTTACAATATACACAGAGAACTTGTCTCAAATAGGAACAATACTTGCATTCCACTGATTTCTCATCAACAACCCTTGTAATAATACCCTTCTGTGCTTTATAGAAGAAGAGACACGGAAGATCAACTGAAGGAGTAGGTGAAAATTAAATGTATCTTTAAACACAACAATGAATGTAGGGCCGAAACCCATTCTGCTTGACATGCTGTATATTTAATCTCTATCACCTGCTTTGTGAGAGAATGATCTGCTCCAGATTTGATCTTGACATCTTTTGGCTGAAGTACTCCTGGTGTCTTGAACCAAAATAAAATAAACTACTGAAAGGTCTGTCACATAAATGCCTCGGTGGTTTTGAACTGTTGTCTGGTGAAAATCTTTTCAGGGATAAGGTGTGTAAATAAGACAGTATCGGTGACCTGTACCTGATAAAGAAAAACATTCTGCTGACGAAAAACCCTGATATGACCCTTTGCCTGCGCTTCAGGATCCTTTGACCGATCCTCGGGGTCTGTGATCTGCTGCTCTTCCTTTGAAAACACTGATTAAAAGCCCGAAACCTTTGTTTCGTGTTCTAGTCTCTTGTCCTCGTTCTGAACCATTCCTTCTTTTCTGACCTCGCCATACTATGCTTTAAATGATGCCGGAAAGTTCCTCACGGGGTTTGAAGTATGCTCATTTAATAGGAACCCATATCTCCACCTTCCCTGGTCCCTCTCCATAAATTCAATTCGCAGCCAAATGGTTCACTGCGATTTCTCATTGTGACAGTGACTGTGTGCTAAGGCGATTTTTTCCTTCCTCCAAAACCCTGCAAAAACAACAAACTTCGTCAAGAAAACACATATGGGGAGATGGAGGTGGTGTGAACGGATGGGATGATCGTGCAGTGGACGGAATGGGGGCGAAAACACGGAAAACCAGTGGAAAATCCATGAACAGAGGACCAGAAGACGTTGCATGCGGCAGAGCGGAAGTTTACGTAAAAATTATGAAAAATCGCGAAGAATGGAACAATATATACAACGGAGAGGCATGTGCATGGAAGGTGCACGTGGGATGCTGACGTGGCGGAACGGGAGGTCGTGGAACAGTCAACGAAGGGAGGGTGGATCTGGACCGTTGATTGCGATAGAAATCGACGACTGTCAATGCAGCGGGGAGAGGTGACGACGGGTTAGACGTATGGAGGATGCAAGTTATCAGGGGTGCAACTTCGTTGAATCACAGTCGTTAGATGGGGTCCTCTAGATCGGACGGTTCGCAGCAATTCCACTACCCGGCTCTCATCCGAAGATTAATGCGCGAAATGGCGGTTTTCAAAATAGTGCGCTCGGACACGCGGCAACAGCTGTGTGGAATCGCTGGGGCTCCGGGGAAAATCGCATTGCGTGCAACGGTGGTGCGGAATTTACCGGCGGTTTGGAGGTATGACGTAAGGCAGGCGGGGTCCACTATTTCGGGCGTGCTCCGTGCCGTTGGATCCAGTGTTTAACGGATGGTGGAGATTCATCGATCAAACCAAACATATTAAAACCCCCAAATGCGCGTTTGCAAAGGGTTTTTGATGATTTTTCGCGCAGAGAAAGGTTTGGAGGGGCTAAGTGCCTAGCGGATTTGGCGTTGGTCGCGGTACCGGGTCTTATGAGAGAGGAAGGTGCGGGGGCTAATGGGGAAGGGGGCTAAGGCCCAAACTCATAAATTTCATCATTTTAACTCATTTGGAATGCAATTTCAGGCCCAAGGGAGGTAACGATAAAGGGGTGAAATGGAAATTTGGAGAAATAAAGAGGTGATGGTGGGGTTGAGATAGGATTTTAGGGGAAATTTAAGGAGCTAATGGGGAGATTAAAGGAGAATTTTGACAAAGGGAAAACAGAGGTTGGGATGGGGAAATTTGCGGAATATAGGGGTAAAAATGGGCCTTTTGAGAAATGAATCAGCAGAGGGGCTATATGTTAGGAGCAGCATATAGAGACTTCAAGGAGGAAGATTTTTCAGGGGAAAGACATTCCTTGAAGGCTCCAAAACAGTTCAGCCCCCAACTTGCTTGTTAAGAATTTCATAAGGGGGCTAACAGTACCAACAGATAAATCAACATTCTTCTTTGACATACAATATTTTACCTTTTGTAACATATATGATTTTTTTTGTGTTTTTGAAGAATATTTCGAAGGTAAATGAAAATGAACCACAACAACCTCCATCTCCGGTACTTGGTTCAGCTGGAAGTAGATGTCTAGCTTCTCTACCCACGATTTTGCAGTGCATTTAGATGACCCATCAAAGTTGGGTAAGAAAACTCTGCCCATAGTCCGGTGTAGATCATGATTTTGTATGAATCCTCCACCTCTATTGTGATGCCAGGGTCTCCTATTGTCGTTGATCTGACAGAATTCTTGAAAACTTAAATGATCCTTGAATATCTGAGATTGAGACTCATACTCCATGAAATAGTCTTCAAGAGTTTCTTGTTCTTGAAACCCTCCATTTCCCACTGCTAAAAATGTAGGCATTGTAGAGCATTGGGAAACTTGTTGCTTCACTGGTTGATCACTCCAGTGATGAGAAATGTTGGAGCCTTCATCATGTAGAAACCCTTTAGGGAATTCCTTGTGTCTATCCATCCTCATCTCCTTTACTTATCTTTCAATGTCTTGCATAGTTTGAATAAGAATCTTAGGAAACTCCTTCTCCTCATCTCCTCCTGATAAAGGGGTTTTACCCTTGTCTTCTCTATCATCTGTATAATCATACTTCTGGTTTATTCTGAGATATCTCTTCTCTATATCTGTGAGAGGATCTCCTTATTCAGATGATATATTGGATTAAGATGCATAGGCTAAGCCAAGATTATGCTTTGATACCACTGTAATATTCCCATATGGGAAAAGCAGGAATATAGAAAAAATGCTTGAAATAGAAGTGTATAACATCACATCAAAATATGAGACCAATATGGAGCTTCTTTGTTAATCATAACAACAGAAAAAATGTACAAAATAATGGGGCATAAATCATATCACATGAACCAAAAATCCTCCAATAGAAAAATACCATCAATGATGAGGTGCTGCCACTACAAAAAATACCGGAAGACTGCTACAGCGCAGTCATAGGAGCACTACTACAAAAACTGAACATACAAAATATAAAGTGTTGATATATGCCTCAAGAGATACAAAAAATGAAGATCTAGGCTCTATAACAACCTTCCAAGACAACCCAAGACGGTTTCCAGGAAATACACCCAATAATACAATATGAGCTGCAGCTCTAGGGTTGAAAGTATGCTAAAAAAAAGTAACTAAATAGTTATGGCTGAAGCTGATATGAAAATCAGTATTCTCTCCTCCAATGGATCCTTCGGATGAAAGGCTGGCCCCTTCACTAAAGAAATCACTTCCTGAATCACCCACTGCAACTACCCCTGCAACTCCTCCATAGAATAATGCATATCCAGACTGATACTGTGTTTTATGGGATTAAAACACTGTGGCCTGGTGCCAAATATATGAATGATGCTCAAGGGCCTTCCTTACTAGCCTCTCAGTGGAAGGAAACCTTCCTTGAATGAAATCTATGTTGGAAATATAGAAAGGGGGGGGGGGGGGAGGGGTTGAATGAGTATTCCTTTCAATTAGAGCATTAGTTAATCTTCAATTATTATTAGTGTTTGTACAATGATAGCAGTAAACAAAAGGAACACAAATGCACATAGTTTTTAAGGTGGAAACTCACTTCGGGACAAAAACCACCCAATGCTTTTCTAATAATTATTTAATATTCAACTCCAATTGAAAATAAAGCTCCAACTTCCTAGAATCTAGAAAAGAATTCTTTTGCAGCTCCCACTGGATGGATGCTCCAATGCCCAAGATTTTTCAGTAGTCAACTGAACGGATGCCCCAACAAACAATGAGCTACAACTCACCCTAGCACCACCCTAACACCCTATAGAAGAATAAAAGAAGAATGGACTCTCGTACCAGGGAAAATGGTCCACTTTACAATGATATAGAATGATGTAGAAGAAGAAGACACACTAGATCATAACCCTAACTATGACACTGTTGGAGTTCCCATGTTTTGGCCAAATTGGCAAGAACAAAAGATTAGACAACATCAGAACCACTTTCGGACCTCAGGATCTAGCCCTCCTGGGTCCAGAGAGGAATCTTTCTATGTTATATCAAAGGTGTATATGTCTTTGAAGCTCTATGTTAAGATGTTAGGCTAGTTATAAGGCTCGGGATGTGTTTGTTTGATTATTTGTTTGGTTGTTGGTTATCAGGAAAGAAGGGTTTAATGTAAGAAAAAGCTGAGCAAATAAGGATAAGGCAGAGGTGAAGTGCTCCAAAAAATATTCAGAACCATTGGGCAATGGAGTCGGGAAAGAATTTTCATGCTACTCAATAGGCAAGCTTTCAATTGGGCTAGTCATCTGAGACATTGGATCTTAAGGATGATTGTGTGATATGAAAGGAAGGAGAGGAGGAGATAACATAGTTTCAGAGCACAAAGCTAAAGACCAGCTGGTCTCATAAGGATCCTAGTGGATAGGGCGAACTCTAATCCCCAGTGTTCCCAAATCTTCCAGCTAAATCCTTAACAAGAAGACATCTAAGAACAGATACATTTAACTCATACATCAGAGAGCAGGCAATACCATCCACTACACTGGTTAAATTATCTGAAATCAATTCTTAGATAATACATTCAGAAGAGAAACATTAATGGCAAGGAGAGCAGAAACATAGGGTACCTAACAAGGGTAAATCCTATGCCAATATTCTGATGCAAGCCAGTGGAAAACGTAATGAAATGAATGTAAACACAAAGATGGTAAAACATCACCGTTGCTTCAAATCAGGATCCAAAGAAATGTGCTTGTCATATTAAACAACAATACCAATCAAGTACAACAATGCCAATGGCTGAATACTCAGTCTAAAATCATATTCCTCGGCCTATCTTACACTTTACACAGAAACTGTGTCTCTCAAGAAATTACTTGCAGTTCTCTGATAACTGATCAACAACCTTTACAATGTTTTTCTCATGAGTTTTATAGCCGAAGAGAATTAGAGGAGGTAGGTGGAAAACTAAATGCAACATTAACACTCAGAAGAGGAAGAGGGCCGAAGCCCATTCTATTTTAAATCTCTGCACTTATCCCTGGTACCTTTTGGAATGAAGGAGTGATCCTCTTCAGCTTCCATTTGCTCTGGTATGGTCCTGATGTACCCTGGTTGCAGCAGTACTCTATGGTACTGTGGGTGAATAAACAAACTGGTGCATGAATGTCTGAATGGTCTACCATACCGCATTTACAACTACTTTGGTAGCTTGGGCTATGTTCTGGGCAGAAATTTCTTCACTGGAGCATAGCATGGAGTAACAACAATATGGGCACTCTATCCTTCCATGGAGAAAACATATTGCTGATGTGAAAACCTGTCCTTCATTAAATTCTGCACCTCTATCAATGAAAACCTTGCTGTTGTATCCATACTGTGTATTAATGGCGGAGTTTCTCCTCTGTACCCTGCGGATCACGCTACTGAACTTAGACAACAATGCAATGGGAGGGTGGATGAAATAGCAGTGCGGCGGTGGCGGAGCGGTGGCTTTTCACTACAAAATGGTGACAAAATGCAATAAAGTGGTGAAACTTACAAATAATAGGGTTTGGTGGTAATATGCAGCGCAGACCGTTAGATCCTAGTCTGGGGACAAATATCAACGGCTAAGATTGACCCAGCATAATGATATATGGAACGGGTGAAATACATATGAAACGCTAAACTTTATGCACAAATGCAAAGGTTTAAACTTTGGTGGAAATACACAGGAAACGCATGAAATGCAACGGAAATGCGATGAGGTGGGACCCAAACGGAGGCAGAGGGTGATTAGATCTGAGCAGACAATCAGATTTACTTCAAAGCATCACAATCGGGAAGGGAAAGGGTGACACATTAACATACTTCTGATTGCGATTGGGGTGAGCGATGACCGTTAGATTTACCTGGGGATCAACGGTGGAGAATCGTTCGGAGGGCCGAAGGGGAAGAGAGATGGGAGCGAAGCGAGATGAATTGGGCCATCAATTTCACATATGGATGAATGACTGTGATCGAATCAGGCAATCGCGATCGGAGGAGGGACAGGGGTGTCACTTTTCAAAGTTTCGATTGCGATCGGCGGTGGGAGCGCGATTGAGCGCTGACCGTCAGATTCGGAGATCATATCAACAGCTATCGTCCAATCGGAGGGAGATTGTGATCGGGGATCGGAGGGAAAGGCTTGCAATTGATCGGGAATCGGAGGGAAAGGCTTGCGATTGATCGGGAATCGGAGAGAAAGGCTTGCGATTGATTGGGAATCGGAGGGAAAGGCTTGCGATTGAGGTGTGCGATGACCGTTGGATTTATATGGTGGATCAAAGGTTGAAAACACATTGGGGACTTTACACTATAGATCAATCGCATTGGAACTTTTGAATTTTACAAAGGAATTTGACCCTCCGCCGATCTTCCGATCGCGATTAGCGCTCGGGACTTAAGCGCTTGCTTCCAGCGCTGGGTTATATGGGGAGAATGGTCAACGGGGCTAGCGGGAAGGGGGTTAGGCCTATTATATGGTTAGAAAGTGGGTTTTTTAACCTTTTTTAGTGCATTCCAAGGCCTAAGGGGGGTCACGATAGGGAGATAGAGGGGAGGTTCAGGGAAACAAGGGCAAGGGTGATACTTCATGGGGATTTTGGGAAAAGGGGAAAATAATAAGATGGGGGGGATTTGCAGAGACACAAGGGGTGAAATAAGGCCTTTTTTCGGCAAAATTTAGCCATTCAGCAAGGTTCATTGAGAACTGATTAGCAGAGGGAAACATTCAAAGGCAGGAAATTTACCAAGACTTCAATGGTGATGTGTTTTTCAAGGGAAATGCATTCCTTGAAGGCTTATGAAACAATCTAGACCCTTGCTTGCTTGTCAAGAAATTCATAAGGGGCTAACAGACACAACCACCTAATGATGATCCTAGATCTCCCGAAACTACCTCTTCAACTCTTGGCTGATAGACACTAGTACAATTTTTACAATAATGTATTTACAATGACTTAGTACAATGATACCTTTACAGTGACTATATGCAATGCTGCCCGCTTGAAGACTTCATGTGATGAACTTCTTGCTACTGTTCTACACCTTAGTTGCTGCTATAGGGTAAAATGCTTGGGTTGTTGGTTATCGTATATCCCTCTCAGGGCTTTCCGGTGCCCGAGGCAGACAGTAATATTAGCTGTACAGTTCACAAAGATGGCATATACATGTTCATATTAACTTAAAACAACTTTAAAGAATGCGATAGAAAATTACCTCTTTGACGATCTCGGAGTCCCTTGGACAGCACTAGGCAGCGAAGCAAGAGTCCTTCTTCACTGACTCCAAATCTTAGTCTTGCAATCAATCAAAGCACTCGTGTAATTTCTAACACAACATATATCCTATCAATTAAGCCAATATATAATGAACATATAAATTGTACTCATCTGAGCCATTCATATCATAATATGTAAATATTCAAATAATAATGACAATATTAAGCATCGAATGGACAAAACAGATACAGTTCTATTGATTTTAAAAGAAGGAGGATTACAACCGTCGGTTGTACCAAGCCCTTCTCAGCCTTCCAATCTCTCTATCCCTCAAGTAGTAAAGTCTTAGTCAACATGCTCTCTAGGAACCTCTTTGACTCTTGGCCTTCACACTATAACACTATTCTCTACTTCACAAATATTCAGAACATTAGCAATCCTTCGACCTTCAACTAAGAGCCTTCAGCTCCTTTTTATAGGAGAGGGAGAAAGCCATTGTTGCCTTTCTCTTTCCACTAGTTTGGAATACAAAAAACTAAGATGTTTCTTTAATCTCTATGCTTTTGCATCCTTGGGATTTCAGTCTTTTATGGCAATGACCAATAATGAATTGGTGCTTTGCAGTTTCCTTTGTGATCTGACTCTCTTGTGAGGGAAAGCCGGAGATTCAAATCATTCTCTGTGCATTTTTCCCATTTCAAACTCAAAACACGGGTAACGCTTCCCTCTAGTGTAAACAGAGCATTGCCCTAGCCACTAATGCGGCACATTTACTGGTCTCATGCATTATAACGCTCTTGTTTCGTTATATAAAGGCGTTTCCTTGGCAGAAATAGGTTTAATTTAGGTCTTTGTATTCCTTCCATATTTGTTTTCTCCTCTGAGCTGATGAGGAGGTATTTTGACCTGTAACAGATGCCCCCTAAAGTGTGAGGTCATAGATGAAGACGATGGCCGAAATACTTTATAATTTGTGTAGAGATAAAGAGATTGAAACACTGAGGAAAACCTGAAACAACAACATATGTCAGAAAATATAGTATCTGCCTTGAGTCAGGAATTCCCATGCTTAGTAGCTTAAAGAACATGATTTCTCTAGAATAGAGATATGAAGAATCTTTCCACCGATAAGCACAATGTGGAAGTGTCTATCATAACAGGATTAGGCTGAAGAAGTTGTCTCCACAAACAATATCGCAACTTGGGGAAGGAAACACAACTTTAATGATGTAGCCTTTGCCCCAAGGTCTTGACCACCGATTCACTTAGACTGAATATTCCTCTACATGTGAATGAAGGAGTTGTTGTCGAACATGTGAGAAATCATCTGATTTCCAGTCGATAATGAAAACTATTAACAGATGCGAAGGCAGCCACCGATAATGATGATGGTCCCTAAGATGCACAGTACAATCTAGCGAGTGTGAAAAAATGAGTTGAAGTCGAACACTCGTAGAATCATTTGACTAGGAGCCAATGATGAAGACCCCTGATCAAACACAAGACTACCTGCCACTGATGTCTGCAAGTATCCGGGTATTGATCAGTTTCTGGATCAACTTCCTAGATAATATGTTGAAGTCGATAGGAAGAGATCTGTTGAAAGGTAGGCACTGAGGCGTCCTACATCAGTCAACACGAAACGAAAACCAACTAATTTTGTTTATGATTTGAGATAATGAAGAGGAAATGGGGATGTCGGATGACAAATAATTTCTGGCATAATGAATGGTTTGGTTGATAACAGGAGCAGTAGATAGCGAGATCTTCTTGAACAATAGAAGGCACTCTAGCAGGGTACTAGGCAGTTGAAGCTTTCTGAACACCAAAGAGTGTGTTAGGATTTTACCAGTGCAGGGACACTGGGAAATGAAGGCTAATACTCATATATGGTAGGGTTTGGCTAACTGCGAAAGAGTTTTCTGGGAAGTGCCATGTCCAAGAATTTTGCTGCCAAATCGACCTTTTCTGAAATGTAACAGAGGTAGTATCCATTTTGTCCAAATTTTTCCCCGTTTGATTAAGTTTAACGAGTCCAGATGAGTAAACTCGGTGAATTTTTCATATTTAGAGAGTCTGAAAAATGTTAGAAAAGACAACTCTGTGCCCCGTCTGATTAGGTTTAACGAGTCCATACGAGTAAACTCAGTGAATTTTTCATGTTTAGAGAGTCTGAAAAATATCATAAAAGACAACTCCATTGGGGTACCTTTGTCATGTCTTGGTAACCAGGCACGGCAAAGGGATAACAGTAACCCCAAAACAGTTCATTAACTCATTGAAGCCGAAAAAGTGATAAATCTATGTTCGATGGAAATCTACCTCATTTTGTTATGAGTACGAGGAGACGGAGTAATTTCAATACTCTTTGTGAAATTTTAACGAGTCCGAAAAAGAAAAACTCAGTGCCCTCCATGAAATTTTAACGAGTCGCGCGGAGAAAACTCAGTTACTTTTTCAGTTTAAAGAGCTTTGAAAAAGAGAAAAGAATGGCTCCTTACTTTCTGTCGTGGTAGTTTAACGAGCCCGACAAAGGAGACTCGGGGTTTTTTCAGTTTTATGAGCGAGAAAAAGATTCCTAAAAAGAAAGATCAGTGTGTCTTCATAGTTTTAACGAGTCTGAAGAAGAAAACTCTAAGTTTTTTGGATTAACGAGCAAGAAAAAGACCATACAAAAAGAACGCTTGATATCAACTTCATATAAGTTTAACGAGTCCAAAGAAGGGAACTCGAGGTTTTTCAGATTAACGAGCAAGAAAAATACCGTAAAAAGAACGCTCGAAATAACATGAGTATGTGTGCATGGAAATCTTGATCACTCATCCGAAAATCAGTACCAAATCTCAATAGTTGCGACACATGCGTAGCAAGAATTCACGACTTTTGCCGACTAGCGTGAGAGAGTCATGCCCCAGAATTTTCTATAAGAAGGTCGGAAGACCTTCATTTTAATTTTTTTGAATGCTATGAAGGAGCTCTGGGGTGAAAAGGGGTAAAATCTTAAGCTGAAGATTACGGTAAATCCAGGCAATGGTTTTCCTTCTCGCGAGATCCAGGTAAGAGCTCGAACCTCCTGCTATCATTTAATTGTCTTTCTGTTACTTTTTTTTGGGTCAAAATTAGAAAATTTTGAGGCCCTAAAAAAAACTTGCGCCTAACGCGGGGCATAGGTATAACGGTCGTTTTAAACACATAACCCATGATGGGATACCGCGTTAGCACACTCTGTTTTGTACTAGAGCCAGAGTTAGGCACACCATGTTTTCTAGCAACTCGATTTTTGCTGTTTTGAAGTGGTCCAGGCAAGTTTTGATCGGTTGAAAATGTTTCATTTGCAGGTATTGAGCTGTTAATCATGAGTATCTGGCAAGAGAGAGAACATGAATGGGAAGAACGAGAGATGGTGACGGATGCCACAAGCTTGATGGCTCTCCGTAGATGCGGATTGCTAAAGTATGCCCGCTTAGAACTGATGAGGGGTCAAGAGGACCCCCTGAGGTGGCTAATCCAACAATGGGAAAAATGGCACCATGTCTTTCGGATTGGGGGCAATGAGCTCTCAATCGAAAAGGATGATGTGTACCTTTTGACCGGCCTGTCATGCTGTTGGGCAAGGCCCAAATTGACGGGGTCCAGAGCTAACCCACGTTCCACTATTGATTTGATTCGTGCGCATTGCATACGTGACACACAGGTTGTGAGCAACCGGATACCAATCGCCCAAGTGACTTTGCGACCACTGCGGTCTATATTGTGGATGATTGCTCAATTGGAAGGTGCCAAGAGTCAGCATGTGGCCACCAAGGCCCAGATGCTCCTAGCCTTGGAATATATGCAGCCTCAGCTTTTTGACTGGTGTGACGGAGTTGTCCGTCGGGTCCGAGCAGAGCTTACCGCATGTAAGACCCATACCCAGAGAGATTTTGGGTACGATTACTGATTATCTCTTTCATACTGGAGCGAATACTATTGATGAGGCCCAGGATCGTTACAGCGCCATTGGGTCCACGCGAGCCGAGGCAGGCTCGGTGGGCCGCTTTGCTTCCACGGACTGGGGAGGGTCCCGTCCGCCATTGTTTTGATGGTGGATTTTTTGATTGGCTCAACTCATAGATTATTATGATTGAGGATTATCCCTATGCAGGGATGAACTTCACAGGCAATCCAGAGTTAGTGTTGCCCCCTGGCACCCAGTGGGCGCTTGATGGTAAGAAGGAAATGATCAGTGTATTTCAAAGAAGTACTTTGTTTTTTGTCTTTTGAATGTTTATGCAATTTTTTTTTGTTGAAAACAGGGTGAAAATTATGTTTTGACATGAAGCGCTTGTTTGCTTGACACAGATGTGGCACCTATCTGGCCAGTTGGGGCCCCTCGCTATGCACGGCGAGGACTGCAGTTACCCGAGGCTGGCGCACCAGCAGATGATGCGGAAGCCGGCGAGGATGATGATGCCCAAGTTTTACATGAACTCTCCAGAAACCTGGAGGGTATGATTATGGGTATACCACCCCTTCCTATGCGGGAGGTTCCAGTTCGTCTACATCGGCATACTGTAGGTGTGCCGGAGAGATACCTGGTGCCTCTGAGGAGGATAGTTAGAGCAGTTGTGTGCTACCATGATCATCAGGCCTAGATGGTAGAGCGGATGTATTAGTGTCAGAGTGAGGCTTAGTGTAGCCAAATTTTTGTAAAACATCCAAGTTTTGGAAGATTTTTTGATGTAACTATTGTTCTGGACGTGACATATATATATATACATACTTTTTTGGTGATTTTGTGTTTTCTAGTTTTTATGTATTTTCAATGGGATAAAAATATATATACTCATGAGTAAATATTTTATAGTAAATGTGACAAACGCCAATATAACACATAGTTTGCCAAAGAATCGACTAATGTATTAAATTCCCTAGGAACGTGCTCAAATGTAATTGTTTGAAATTGACGTTCTAAACGTCGCACTCTTAAAAAATGACGCAACAATACTGGATGAAGGACACGGTAATGATTTTTTAACTGCATAATGACGAGTTGGGAATCTAACCTGACCACTAAATTGGAGATGCCACGAGATGCCACTTCCATGAGGAGTTGGATCACTGACATGTACTCGGAAAAATTATTGGTGGCGTTACCCAGGAAGATTCCCCCAGAACTGAGGAGATCTGACTCAAGAGTGTAGAGAGCCCAAGAAACTGAAGCAATGCATCTAATGTGACGACTAGCACCATCCACATATCCAATGTATGATAAAGAGGGTGATGGAATATGTGTGAAAGAAAAATATTACATGAGAAAAACACCGTGAAAACCAAAAAACATCCAGAGACATCAAAACAATAAGCAAAACTTATGTACATAAAATTACAAAGCATATGCCTAGTGCAAAACTAGGCAAAATACTTCTTTAAGTAGAGCCCGTTGCGGGGCTCCACGAGTGGAATTCCATTATAGTCCTGAAGTTCGCAAGCTCCTTTTGAGAGGACTTTAGTGACGATGTAAGGACCAAGCCATAATGGTTGGAGTGTTCCTGCCCCCAAGAGGTCATGTTTCTGATCATAAAGTAGAACAAGATCACCCTCTTGGAAAGAACAAGGCTTGACAGATTTGTCGTATTGCACCTTGACTCGGCGCTGGTGAGCTTCGAGTGCTAGTGTAGCATTTTGATGAGTTTCTTCCAAATGATCGAGTGAGAGCAAGCGCTCTTCTGTGGAGGTGGTGCCAGGCAGGAGTTCAACGACAAGTTTGAGTGATGGAATTTCGCACTCGATTGGAAGTACTGCCTACAGGCCGAAATCAAGTTGGAATGGCGTGAAACCTGTGGCAGTTTTGACTGACGTTCAGTATGCCCATAACACGGAATACAACTTCCGATGCCATGTGGTTTTATGGTTTCCGACCAATCGATGAATCATGGTTTTGAGGACGCCATTTACGGCTTCGACTTGACCATTAGCTTGAGGGTAATAAGACGAAGAATGATCTTGACGGAAACCTAACATGGATGTTAATTCGGTCATCATGTGATTTTGGAAGTGGGATCCATGCTCTGTGAGAATAGATAGGGGTACGCCGAACCGATAGATTACCTGATTGAACAGGAAGAGAGCGGCAGTTTCACCATCGGCCTTGAAAGTGGGAAGAGCTTCTGCCCATTTCATAAAATAGTCGGCCGCAACCACGATGTAGTTGTGTCCATTTTCTGAAGTGGGATTGCAGGTGACGAAGTCAATTCCCCATTTAGCGAAAGTACCAATGGAGATAACCGAGTGAAGGGGGGCAGGATGAGCACACATTTTCTTTGTGAAAATTTGATAGGGATGGCACTTCTGGACTGCTGCAATACAGTCTTTAAAAAAAGTGGGTCAATAGTAACCTGCGCGCAATATTTTTTGGGCAGTAGCTATGCGCGAAAGATGACCACCGCATGCCCCTACGTGGCAGTCATTCAAAACGCATTCCGCCTCATCGAAAGTGAGACAACGTCGGAGAATAGTATCGACACCACGACGATATAGTGTATCGTTTAGCACGAGGTAGTGCTTTGCTTGGTGGCAGATACGACGACGGTTGTCGGACGTGAGAGTTGGGCGGAAGCATTGGGTTTGTAGGTAGACCAAAATGTCTCCATACCATGGGTCTGAAGAATCGACCAAGTATATAGATTCATCAGAAAATGGATCATGAGCTACTTCTGCTGGGTCGATTCGGGGAAGATCCGATAATAATTTGGCAAAGACGAGGGATTTATTTGCTTTGGCGGCCGTGAAGACCAAATCAAATTGCTAGAGGATTATGATCCATTTGGAATATTTTCCTCCAATGATTTTTCTAGACAATATATGTCACAAGGGGTTCTCCAAAGCAATGACCATAGTCTGTCGCAGCAATATATAATGTCGGAGTCGGGTGACGGAAAAAAATACCGCCAGAGAAAGTTACTCCACATGTGAATAACGTAATTCAGGTCCGATTAGACCTTTGGACAAATAGTATATCACATTTTCACTGTCTTCATTGTGTACTTGAACCAAAACCATTCCAAGTGAGGATGGTGAGGCTGCCAGGTAGAGAAGGAAGTCGCGTGAGTAATTGGGGGCACTAAGGAGTGGGGCTGAAACAAGTGCATGTTTTAAAGCATTGAATGACTGTTGAGCTTGGTCATCCCACAAATATAGTGTTCCTTTCTTCAATAAACGCATAAATCCTTTCGTCATCTTGACATAGTTAACGATGAAACGATGCAAAAAGTTTGCCTTCCCTTGCAAACGTTGGAGTTGAAGGATGGATTGTGGTGCCGACAATTCAACAATCACCTTAACCTTATCGGGATCAACCCTAATCCCATGCTTGGAGAAAATGAAACCTAATAGACCTCTGGACTCGACCATAAATACGCATTTATGAGGATTCAAACATATATTGTAGAATTTGCACCTAGCAAAAATTTCTTTTAGATGAGCCAGGTGATCATGTTGTTTCATGGAATGGGCCGGAAGGTCATCCAAGTACGCCTGTACAATATGTCGAATGTCGTGAAAAGCATAGTCCATAGACTGCTGAAAGTTTCTCTAGCATTCTTCAAACCGAATGGGAGTTTTCGATACGCAAACATGCCCCAAGGAAAAATGAAGGCAGTTTTATGTTGGTCATCTTTTTTAATGGAAATCTGGTTATAGCTCAAGAATCCATCCATGAAGGAAAAAGATTCGCATCCGGCACAATCGTCGAGAATTTGATCAATGAATGGTGTAAGATAATTGTCTTTGGGACAAGTGGCGTTCAGATCGCGATAGTCGACGCAAACTCGAATGGTGCCTTGTTTTTTATCAATGGGAACCAGATTGGAAACCCATTCTGTTAAAGGAACGAGATAGATGAAACCAACGTTTAAAATTTTTTCTACCTCAATCTTGATGGCGGCTGCTTTGCGCGGGTGGACAGGTCTGAGTCGTTGTCGAATTGGTTTAGCAATGTTATAAATCTTGATTTCGTGCTCGACGATAGAAGGGTCTATGCCGGGCATTTGGTCATAAGACCAAGCAAACACATCACGAAATTCCTTGAAAAGGGATGTGAAGCACGCAATTTCCTTAGGATTGCAGTCGGCTCCAATCTGGATATTTTCCACGATACCCGTTTTGACCGAGATATCAATGAGAATTGTCTTAGAAATATTACCCATGTTCCCTTCTGAATCGATAGTTTGAACAGTCGTATAAGGGGAGGGAACTATCTCAGGTTGGTCAAAGGATGGGATTTCTGTTTTTATCGCCTCAGAGTCAATCATCGAAGCGCGATGGTGAAACTCTCCCCAAGGTCGTTCTTCTAGAGACATGATCTCTCGAATAGATTCATCTGTAAGCAAGACTTCATTGAGGAGATCCTTAGATAGAACTGTGATGGGTGGGAGGTTTGTACCGTTGGTCGAAACGATAGCAGTGGAGCATTCAGATGCAGTTTGGATGGCTTGGTAAGCCAACTCGGCCAGTGAGAGCGGCACCTGATCTCCGTAGGAATCAATGTATGAAGGTGCCGGAATGATCCATGGGTCGATAGAGCCATCCAAAGTGGTGTATATCATTGCAACCGTGTTTGGGATCTATGGCGGCGGGAGAGGAAAACAACCCAGTAGGGAAGATGCCTTCAGAAGACCGGTACCTATACTGACGTAAGAGTCAGGTAAGCCTCCTATTAGGGGTACAGTGCTAATTGGTAATGTGGCATAATCAGGGGTGCAGAGGGATAGCTGATCCACTGTGAATATTTTTCCATCTAATGGAAATAGGATGATTCGGAAGACCGAATACACAATGGAAGTCATGGCATAAGACCAACTGCGACCAAGCAATAGATTATAGTCTAGATGGCACTCTACGACTTCAACGTCCACGTTTACCATTTTCCCACTCAGAGTGATGGGAAAGCTAGCAAGGTATCCTTTTGGGAGTAACGTGTGGCCATCGAAAGCTTTGAGGGAATTTGATGGTGGGGTGAGGGTAGGAGAACATAAATTGAGCCAGCAAGCTTGTGACATAACGCAGGTCGAAGCACCTTCGTCTATGAAAGTGCGATGGATTGGACTCCCTTTCAACACAACCTGCACTTGGAATGTGAGTTGGTGTGAGAGGCGAGGTTTAGCATTTTCCATATCAAATATAGCTAGCATGGAATCCCGGGGGTCTATTCCACCAATGGCCGAAAGAAAGGCTTTCCTTTGTGCTGGACAGGTTTTTAATACTTCGAGAGCAAACATGGTTGATGGTGCCTACGCCAAATCTTCTACAATGTTGTATTTTTGGGCTGCACGTGCAGAGGTGTTATGAGTCATGCGTCGAAGTGTCCCTTTAGGTGGACGAATCATGGGTTCAGCAGTAGGCCGTTCGATATAAAAATCGCTGGGCAGCGGTGGATTTGAACTAGTTCCAGGTTCTTAAGCATCTATGGTAGGGTTTCCATAAAGCTTGGCTCGAGTTTGAAGTTCAACACTCTCAATGCCATAAATGGTAGATGGTCCTTCGCCGGAAGGATGTGAACCACCATTGCCCCATTGATGGGGTTGTGGCGGATTGTCAACCATGTGTTGATGTTGCTGTTGTTGATTTGGGAAAGAATTATGAAGAACGGCAGGTGTTCGCCCAGAATCCTTGTTGGCAATAAAATTGGTGCATTCCTATAGCTGAGGACATTTGTATGTTAAGTGGTCCTCTGCACAGATCTTGCAAGGAAATTTCATGGGTTTATCCTTCCCTTTGTCATTTTTGGCAGCGTTTTTCTGATTAGGGTTATTCTGATTATCCGACTACTCTTCCGAAGAAGATGGCTTTTTCTTGTTCTTCTTATTTTTCCCGCTAGGTTTTTGTGAGGTTTGCACAGAATTCACCTCGGTGGTAGGAAGAGTAGTCGTTTGGTGAGGGGAAGTGGCAGCCGAAGATGGCTGGGAGGTGGCCACACTGGAGATTGTGCCAACGAGACCATCATCATGTGCTTCAGTTTTCTGAGTGGCCGGAGGATTTGGGTTACCAGGGGCATGGGGGAGTAGATCGTATAGCGTTCCAGATTGTGAATAGATTAAATCCAAATTCTGGGCACGACGAATACATTAATCTTCTGTAACCGCACCAGAAAGGCCAATGTCTTTAAAGAAGTGGGGTAAAAGAGACTTGCAAAACCAATTGGCTAAGAGATGATCTGGGATTGGTGCTTTGACTAGCCTCCTCCTACGTCTCCATTCAAGAATATGATCGGAGATGTGGGTGGCAGTGTCTTGGCACAACGAGGTTAAAAATTCCGTTCCGGTTTCAAATCTAATTGGTAATTGGAAGTTCTTTAGGAACTCAGTCGCTAAAGAGGCGAAAGTATTGATGGCAGCGCATGGCAATTCAATGTACCACTTGGCGGCATTGCCTGTAAGGGTGCAGGGAAACAGTCAAAGCCGGACATTATCATCCACCATGGAATTGGATATAGACCATAGATGAAAGGTAGTGTTGTGTGCGGCTGGGTCATCCCCTCGTTTCCCGTCGAACTTCGGGATGTCAGAAGGAATCTTATGCGGTACTGGAGGCCAAAGCGGGTTGTGATTGATGGGGTCGTTAGTCAGTTTATGGATATCGGGAATGTCAAAAGCTGCCAAAAATAGAAATTGTGGATTTTCCCCTGAATCTAACCAAGGCAGTATAGGCTGAATACTTAGACCATAAGGTCCACCCATCAACGTGTTACTAGGAGGATAAGTGGGACTTTGATAGAAACTTCCTATAGGTGGAGGAGTAGGGACATACTATTGCTGTCCATAGGGCATATTGTATTGCGGGGCAACCGGTTGGTTGCCCCCAGTATAAAATTTCCCTCCCATTCCAGATGGAGGTTGGGGTTGGTTAGTCCAAATGGATGCAATAGAGTTACCTGGAGGCATGCTACTACTTGCATATTTTGGCAACGGAATAGACCCTACACCTATATTTGCACCACTTAAGGGAAACGTATTGAAAATAGGTTGTCCCATTTGTCCTAAGGATTGCAGGGGAAGCGAAATGTTTCCTGCTACCTGCGTGCCGGTAACATTGCCCCCTGGTATAGTGGCCAAGGGGTTTGAACTCAGCAGAGGGTTCCAACCGAAAGGGTTGCTAAAAGGCACCGAAGTAGTCATACTCGTGGGAGGAGCTATCGTGGGTCCCAACGTGGTCACGGTAGAAGTAGATGCCGAAGGATTCGGTAAGCTAATTACAGTTGTGATGACCGTAGGGTTGCGAGTAGGTATATGTTGCCTACTGGGGTTACCCAGTGATGGCATAGAACTGACCACCGGTGGGGAGGATGGTGGCGAACCTGGGATGGTTGCCATTGGCATTGAAACAGTGGATGCTGGTGGTGAAATGGATGTTTGTGCGGCTGAAGACATATCTTGGCGTGGTGGAATCTGAATTATCACAGGCCTCGACGGATCAGTGAGCGGAGGATTGTAATGAGGTACAACCCCTTCAATGAAAGGGTCCTCTAGAAATTCCGGATGATATGAGGCTATGTGAAAATCAAGATTAGTCAAAGGAGACTGCTCTTCCATAGAAGGCACGGGTTCACCAAGGTTCAGTTCTTCCTCAATAGTGAGAGGAGGTATACCTTGCTGTCGTCGGGACAGACGGCGTGGGTCGGAGGACGCCACGGTGACCAGTTTAATTTTAACAAATTTTAATAAATTGTGATGTATTATGAAGTCTCAATGACAGTAACCACACACCCAAAAAAGAAAAAAGGACTCTCTAAAATCAATCAGCAAGCAGCCAGAATAGGGTGCCCTGTCTGATTCCGTTTGCTGGTGATGAAATCTAGTATCACAATAGTATACAGAGAGGGTTGGTCGAAAGTACAGTTATGATCACTCTAGAGCTTCACCCGAACCTTAAATGATAGGTGTAAGCACTCTCGTGAAGACGAGTACCCTCCTAAAGACCGAAGACAGAGTGGGTCCGTCTGTTTCAGGTACCAGGACAGCCCGTCCCAGTTGTTAGCCCCTCATAAATTTCTTGACAAGCAAGCAAGGGGCTAGTTTGTTCTGTAAGCCTGTAAGGAATGCATTTCCCTTGAAAACATATCATCCTTGCAGCCTTTTCAATTTCCCTACCTTGTGACTATTTCCCTCTGCTGAGTTAAGTCAATAAGCCTTGCTAATAAAGAATTATGCTCCAAAAAAGGCTTTCTTTCACCCCTTGTATCCCTGCATTTTTCCCCCATTCTATCCTTTTTCCCATTTTTATAAGTCCCCTTTTGTTCCCCCTAATATCCCCATCAACCTCCCAAATTCATCCAAAATCTCCATGAAGTCCCACCCTTGCCCTTTGTTTCCTCAAAATTCCCCTCTATCTCTCTATCGTTACCCTCCTCAGGCCTCAAAATGCATTAAAAAGGGTTTAAAACCCACTTTCAAACCATATAATAGGCCTCAGCCCCTTCTCTGCTAGCCCCGTAAGCTTCCTCTCCATGTAACCGTGCACCATGACTAGGCGCCAAAGCTAAAAGCGCTTAGCGCATTTCGTATCGGGGGCAACAGCAGCTGTTGATATTCATAGAATGGACGGCGATCGCCGCCCCCACAGCATGCACCGTGTAGCTCATCCACCACCCGTCGTTCCATCTCCACCATCCATTAACTCACCAAATCGATGGTCCGCAGCTCATCCATATCGAGCATGATTTAAACCGTTGATCTGTATAGATCCGATGGTGCAGAATCCGCCCGTCACGGTGGTCCCTGCCCGCTTTCACTGTTCCAAAACCATATGGTTTCCATCGCATCGCTTATGGAGGTCAGGCGGTATTTTCCTTTCGGATAGTGATTCCATACAATGGTCGACGCATGGCTCCTATATGGTTTCAAAACCGCTTGCCCATCGCGCGTTAACGTTTGGCATGGGATGCGCAACGATATTCACGTCAACCGTCAGATCTGCCTTGCTCATCCAACAGTCATCGCTCGGCGAAACTGCGCAGGGTTTAACCCATAGTCTCCGTACCCCCGGCCCCCGTTCGTTTTCCCCCGCTGTGTTGCTCAACCTTCGATCTCCTCTCAGATCCGACGGTCCAGATTTGTATCTCCACTGTTGACTATTCCGTAGTCGCTTGGTCCCTCCACGTCACCCCCACGTGCATCCGCCATACATCCGCCCATTCCATATCATATATTCATTCAAAGGTCAATTTTCGTATGTTTTATTTAATTTTTTTTGCTATTCTCTGCACACGTCTTCTAGACCACGTCCCGTTGTCATAACACATTTTCCACCATGTTTATGAGCCTTTCTGCCATCTCACTAGTCCACAGAGCCATCCTCCTCGCCCTCACTGCATCCATTACCCCATCCATGGTTTTCTTGACGATTCTTCGTGTTTTGCAAGTTATCCAAGGGTAGAAAAGCCACCATGATTCAT
This sequence comes from Pinus albicaulis, assembly GCA_034641835.2. Lineage (NCBI taxonomy): Eukaryota > Viridiplantae > Streptophyta > Pinopsida > Pinales > Pinaceae > Pinus > Pinus albicaulis. The sequence goes on along the minus strand of CM076584.1, from coordinate 499,925,635 downwards.
ATACACCATTGTAAAGGCACAGCGCACAGAAAGAGCTAAAATCTAGAGCCTGTTGTTACAGAAAAACGTCCGGATAGGTGTCCGCAACATAAATTTTAGCAAAAGATAGAGTTTGAACTCTACAAACCCTCCAGCGCCATTAAATCTCAGATTGCATGAACAAAGGCAGCACAGGAGCAGCAGAGAGCTCGAGGTAAGAAATACAAGACTTTGAGCCTTTTCAAGCATTTCAGAAGGCAAAGGTACCAGTTCAAGGACATCATGGATTGCACAAAAGGTACAGCACGCAAAAATCAATGCATATCAGGGGTTTTTACAGTAGCAGAATGTTTTTCCCTCCATGAAGGACAGAGCACCCATGCATCATTCAATCTATGCCGTGTTCTGGAGAGATTCTCTACCCTAAAACAGCCCTGGTACTATCAGAGCATTTACGTCATCAGTATGGTAGATTTCTTTATCATTTCTTTATCTTTTGTTTATTCACCAATAGCACCACATAGTACTGTAGTCAGAACACATTAGAGTCATATCAGAGTAATCCGCAATCTAAAGAAGATCATTCGTTCACCCAAAGAACACCAGAGATTAATGCACAGGATTTATACAGAATGGGCTTCGGCCCTCTTTCTTTTCAGAAGTTTAATACTACATTTAGTTCTCCACCTACCTCCTCTGCTCCTTCAGAGCTATAAATTCATGAAGAAATCATTGCAATGGTTGTTGATCAGTTATCAGAGAATTGCAAGTAGTTTTCTATTGAGACACAGTCTCTGTGTAAAGTGTTATATAGGCTGAGGGGATGTTCACAGACTGAGTATTCCGCTATTGGAAACATTGTACTTGATTGGTATTACTGTTTAATATGAAAAGCACATTTCTTTGGATCCTGATCTGAAGCAGTGGTGATGTTTTCCTATCTTTGTGTTTACATTCATTTCATTTCGTTTCTACTGGCTTGCATCAAAATATTGGCATAGGATTTACCCTTGTTAGGTACCCTATGTTTCTGCTCTCCTTGCCATTTATGTTTCTCTTCTGAATGTATTATCTAAGAAATGATTTCAATTGGTTTAACCAATGTAGTGGATGTTGTTTCTTGCTCTCTGATGTATGAATTAAATGAATTCAGTTCTTAGATGTTTTCTTGTTTTAGATTTAGTTGGAAGATTTGGGAACACTGGGGATTAGAGTCAGCCCTGTCCACTAGGATCTTTGTGCGACCAGCTAGTCTATAACTTTGTGCTCTGAATCTGTGTTATCTCCTCCCTTTCTACTTTCCATACCATACAATCATCTTGAAGATCCTATGTTTCAGATGACTAGCCCAATTGAAAGCATGTCTATTGAATAGCAAGAAATCCTTTCCTGAATCCATTTCCCAATGGTTTTGAATATTTCCTGTAATACTTCACCTCTGCCTTATTCCTCTTTTCTCATCCTGGTCTTACACTGAATCCTTCTTTCCTGATAACCAACAACCAAACAAACAAACCCCGAGCCTTATAACTAGCCTGACATCTTAAACTTTGAGCTTCATTGACATAAACCTTTGCTCATATAGAGAGATCCCTCTCTGGAGCCAGAAGGGCTAGATCCTGAGGTCTGAAAGTGGTTTTGATGTTGTCTCATCTTTTTGTCTTGCCAATCTGGCCAAAACATGGGAACCCCAACACCAGTCACCTTGTGTAATTCCTTAAAAAGTATGGCCACTAAAGATACCTCAAATCACAGACATCATTAGGGGGGTCCACAGTCAAGGACAGTGTGCTATATGGGCAGAATACCTAGATCCCTGATCTAGTTTCGACATCCCTGAAGGGAACCCCAATATATAACACACCCACTGGATGTAGTCGAAGGCGGGCTACCTTCTTGTGCACCCAAGTGTTGTCTTGCGCTGAGCTCCGGTAAAGGAACGGTCCCGATAATATGACTGCAGTAGGATTTCACTCGTTAATGACTCTAGTTTCAAGTTTTGAGATCTTGGGTGATTTTCTCACTGTACCTAAACCAAGATCCTAGCCTAAACTATTGTTTGTGTGAGCTCAAAAAATATTAATGTGATTTATTTTATTATCGCTTGATTCTTAGTGTACTTGATTATTAGTCTTGAGGAGGGGGAGTGGACGTATGAAATGTAATGAGACTCTGACTCAAGAAACCATGCAAAACATGCTCTAAATGTTTAATTTGATGAAGAGTATTTCTACAAGGAGAGGTTTCTTTTCAACATCCATGCACTAACATTCAAATAACACAGTTCGACTTTAAAGATTCAGACTTCTATCTACCTCTTCTTAACAGTCTATGAACTGAAAATTTCAGAATTAACTCAAATAGATGCAGAAAAAACTTAAAAATAAAAATAAAAAATTCTTCTCTAAAAATAAATGCTTTTGACACTAAATTTTCAAACGAGAGAAAACAAGTAGAAATGCTAGCTTAGTAAACAAGCACAGGGATTCAGTCAAGGAGATATACTGATGGCCAAAAAATTATGCAGCTAAAACACAATCACAACATTGAACAACAAGTTTTGGCTGAGTAATGCACTGTCTCTGAGTAAAGACAGCGTTAACCGAGAGACTAACGCATTGTATTTAAGCAGATTCAGCGTTATAATGCATTGGAAAACCTATAGGGGTAGCGTTAGCCAAGGAAAAATTCTTCAGATGGTCAAACAGAAACAGGATTGAACTCTGTGAGCTTTTGAAATGTCTACTGGGCATAAGTACTGGTCAGAAGGATCTGTGAACAGAGGAGAGAAGAAAGGAGGAAAGAAATAGTCTGGAAACTATGGGGAAATCTCCCCAGTGGAGTCGCCAATTCTGCTATAGGGTAAAATGCTTGGGTTGTTGGTTATCGTATATCCCTCTCAGGGCTTTCCGGTGCTCGAGGCAGACAGTAAGATTAGTTTTACAGTTCAAAAATATGGCATATACATGTTCATATTAACTTAAAACAACTTGACGGAATGCGATATAAAATTACCTCTTTGACGATCTCGGAGTCCCTTGGAGAGCACTAGGCAGCGAAGCAAGAGTCCTTCTTCACCGGCTCCAAATATTAGTCCTGCAATCAATCAAAGCACTTGTGTAATTTCCAACACAACATATATCCTATCAATTAAGACAATATATAATGAACATATAAATTGTACTCATCTGAGCCATTCATATCATACTATGTAAATATTCAAACAATAATGACAATATTAAGCATCGAATGGACAAAACAGATACAATTCTATTGATTTTAAAAGAAGGAGGATTACAACCGTCGGTTGTACCAAGCCCTCCTCAGCCTTCCAATCTCTCTATCCCTCAATTAGTGAAGTCTTAGTCAACAAGATCTCTAGGAACCTCTTTGACTCTTGGCCTTCACACTATAACACTATTCTCTACTTCACAAATATTCAGAACATTAGCAATCCTTCGACCTTCAACTAAGAGCCTTCAGAACCTTTTTATAGGAGAGGGAGAAAGCCATTGTTGCCTTTCTCTTTCCACTAGTTTGGAATAGAAAACACTAAGATGTTTCTTTAATCTCTATGCTTTTTCCTCCTTGGGAGTTCAGTCTTTTATGGCAATGACCAATAATGAACTAGTGCTTTGTAGTTTCCTTTGTGAACTGACTCTCTTGTGAGGGAAAGACGAAGATTCAAATCATTCTCCACACGTTTTTCCCATTTCAAACTCAAAACATGGGTAACACTTCCCTCTAGTGTAAAAAGAGTGTTTCCCTAGCCACTAACGCGGCACATTTACTGGTCTCATGCGTTATAACGCTCTTGTTTTGTTATAGAAAGGCGTTACCTTGGCAGAAATAGGTTTAATTTAGGTCTTTGTATTCCTTCCATATTTGTCTTCTCCTCTGAGCTGATGAGGAGGTATTTTGACTTGTAACAGTTGCTGCTCTTTTCATGCTAACCTCTGCTGCACCTTGCTTTGATTTGCCTCACTAGAAGGTCTAGTTCTTTGCAGCCCTTAACAACACATGATATAGCTTTTTCTTGCCTTCTAGGAGCTCGATATTGAATCTAGTGTATCTTTGTTATTTCAGATCCCTAATATATAATTTTTGGTCCTGTATTATTCCTCTAAGTCATATTTCCAATTCCACAGGTTTGATCCAATTTGGATTCGTCAAGGGAGATTTATGCCCAATCTCTCACAATGCTCTAATTATGGACTGTTTCAGTAGAGAAAACTTGTACGACGTGCCACGTGTCACTGTTTTGTTTATTTAGCTCTAAAATTTATAGAGTGAAAACTACAGTTCGTGAGCTATCTGTCACTTTTTACACCATTCCAATCTGATACTCAGAGAGAGAGAGAGTTATGATTCTTTTCCCAAGGTCACTTCTTTGAGATGAATTTTACGAGCCCACAAAAACAATAACTTCCACAGATCATATCTCCAAAAATATTGCACAACTTGATTTGAAATTTCTACAGGAGCTTCCTTAGGATTTCAGGTTCACCTCATAAATATTTCAGCTTCTAAACCTTCGTATAAAATAATTTAGAACGAAAATTCCATGATGACCTATTTCATATGGTGAAATCCCTTGCATAAGGAGAATATGAGGATCACAATTTATATAAATGCTTAGGTTGAGAGGGGCTTTAACAAGTGAACGTGGGAGGGATTTTAGGAGCTTAAAAAATATTAATTATGACTTTTCAATGACCCATTCCACAACCCCATGGGGTTTTATCCCACTGACTGGGAGTACAAACTTCAAACATGAATATTTCTCAAACCGTGAAGAATTATGTGGCGTGCCATATATCAACGGATCAATCTCGACAAGAAGAAACCATAAAAAGAATTATTGACCCAAAATATAGTAGTTTGGTAGGTCAAAATTCCCATGCAATATTGGGGTATCCCCTGGTGCTTCTTGGGTTGAAATCAATGACAACTGTGTATCAACAATCTCCCCCTTTAGCATTGATGGCAACACAAGTACACCCCGTGCGATCATGACACGTCTTCCTACAACATTCTCTCCCCCTTTGATATCAATGGCAAAGGGTAAATCCCCCTGACACGTAACCATCCTATGGACCTGTACACACTTCCACTCCCCCTTCATATTCTTAATAAGGAAAATATAATGAGAACTTGGGAGAATCCCAAGCTTCTGGCGAAGATATTCCAATGCTTCATGAGTACTCTCACGATAATAAACACTTCCTGCATAATCTACATCTGTAAAGGCATGAATAATGAAATTTTTACGCTTGGGATACCACAAGCCATATTCTGTTGTTCCCTTTAGATATCGAAGAATTCTTTTGATGACAATAATATGTGATTCTTTTGGTGCTGCTTGGAATCTTGCTACTTCTCCAACTACTTGCATAACATCTGGCCGGGAGGCTCTTACATATAGAAGACTACCAATCATAGATTTGTACAAACTTTAATCCACATCCTTAGATGAATCATCTATGCTCAATTTGCAACCTGTTACCATCGGAGTAAGGATAGGTTTGCAATCTTCCATTTTGAATTTCTTGAGCATTTTATTGATGTACTTGGCTTTACATATAAATATTCCTTTCTCTTTCTGAGATATTTGAAGCCCTAAGAAGTATTTCATCTCACCAAGTAAAGACATCTCGAAATCACTTTGCATATTTTTAGCAAACTTATTACTTAGTCGATTATCATTGCTACCAAATATTATATCATCCTCTTTAGCTATTAGACGTGCCTTAGTTGCTTCATCCAGAACATATATGTCATTTGGACCTCGAATTACTATAGCCACAATTTCACCATACCTACCTTTCCTGATTTCACATTTTGTGGATTTGAATAGTATTGTGTGTCCTTGATCACACATTTGTCCAACACTAAGCAAATTGTGATTCATGTTTTCAACCAATAGAACATTCTTGGCTAGAGCATCTTTGCTTCCAAGAGTGATGGTACTTGATCCTATAAAATTTGAAGATCCATCATTTCCAAAGGACATGATTCCATCCTTCTTCTCTTTCAAAGATACAAATTTCTTTCTATCTCCAGTCATATGTGTTGAGCAATTTTTATCAACATAACACACATATTTTTTGTTTTGAGCCTTGAGAGCGAGAGCACAATTATCAGTCTTCTTCTTCTTCCATGTTCATTCATTCTGTCACTTCAAAGATTATTATGGAGGATTTTCAAGTCTGCAGTCTCTGGCTATGTGTCAAAAATTTTGACATTTGTAACATTCAATATTATTTCTTAAATATTCAAATCTGTTAATGTTTTTGTAATATCCAAAAATGGAGATGCAGCAATACATGAACACAATTCTGGAAATAGCAATTTTAAATAACCTCATAAAATGTGAGAGGAACACATAGCCATCAAATGAATTTTACAACGGAAAAATTATGTCCCACTATTTTATCCCAAAGTGGGGAAATGCAACAATCTGGACCATAAAAAAGTTATTCCCAGGAAATTACGCTATAACAGGGAAATATAACACTTATATCCCTTAGATTATTTATTATGGGACTCACATCCAGAAGGGGATCATAAAAAAATCCCTTTTGAAGTGTTAAATAGATCTCTCGGTCTCAATATGGCTTAAAAACATTGAAATCCCATGACTTAGACGATACAGAATTTTCTGAAGCAAGCATAGTGTAATTATATGAGGTTTTCTAATACAATAGGATAGAAACAATAGATATGGAGTTTTTTTACTCAAAGCACAGAGTAAATTAGAGAAATAGCCTCTTTTACACATTAATGAGATAACCCGACAAGGGTTTCTTGAGAGTATGAGTACAAAAGAGTGGATTTGTAGATCTGGATTTGAAATAACATAGTCTAACTAAATCTTCGCATACTTACAACTGAATAATACAATAAATGAAGGAGGATCCTTATTACAAGCTTTCTGGGAGAAGGGTTGGCCCTTCCCTCATAAACTAGCTCAAAAACAAGGGTATGAACCCTCACACTGCAACACTGCAAGAAATGATGCAGTTCCTGCAAGGCACTATGTTGTAGATGATGAAATTACTATGGCCAAGTGCCAAGATATGGAAATATGCTCCAAAACCTTCCTAACTGATCTCCCAAAGGAATGGAAGCTCCCTCCTTTGAAAAATAAGTGCAGGAAGTGGTGTTGTGAACCCCCACTGCAACACCTTGCAACACAACGTTATACTGCTGCAGAAATAACACTGTAGCTGAAGGAGGATTCTTGGCCTCAAGCCTGTATATGGAGAACTACAGTACAAGATCCTTCAACAGACCTCTCAAGAAAGGAGAATGGATTCCTAAATAGGAATGCCTTGTGCTAAGCAGCACAACGATCTCAACTAAACAATTGGAGAAAGCAGAATAGTCATGTAGACCAAAAATCCAATCTTCAATTCATTTCCTCCTATGGCTGCCTTGCCCTCCTTTTAAGAAAATGTGAGCCTTCTTTCCTTGGGCCCCACTCATTAGGGTTTCCTCCACCAAGGAATCTTCCTCCTACTTGCACTATGCTGTCTCTATGGATGATCTCCACCTCTCATACCAGTGTTGTTGACTTGGTAAAACTTGACCTTGTCCACATGCATTTGTCCCTATTCACACATGAGAGTATAAAATCCAGCTAGCATTATGATCCCTTTTCACATTATGACGGATTTTATTCTTATTTCTGAAATTTATGGGTATCCTTACCCATTTATTCATCTCCTAAGTGTAAACTGTAATATTCCCAATTAGCCCAAGCTAATGGGAATATATAATTTTGTTTCAATTTTCTGTTTCATAAATAGAATTGTAAAGGAGGATCAATAAAACTCCTAATCAGAAAAATAAATCAATGCCACATGTCAACATAGCTAAATCTGGGCTATTTACATAAGCACACTTAGGTGTGAAAGAGACTGGAGCACTTGACCAAGTCAACCAGGGCCAAATCAACAGCGTTGTCTAGATACAGTGAATCTCCTAGACGCACAACGCAGTTTTTAGTTGGAGGCTACTCATGTGAATGGAGCTAAATCATTGAGATGGTTTAGGGTTTGACAAGACTTTCATCTTATAAAAGGAAGAGGATGAAAACAGAAGAAGGTTGTTGATTGAGTATATTTCTGAATATATTTTCTGTTTAGACATATATCATTCTCTGTTGTTTAGCTGAGGGTAGTGTTGTTTAGCACTAGGGTGTTCCTATTTGGGAATCTCACCTCTTCCATTGAGTAGCTCTTGGAGGATTCTTGTTGATATTGTTCACTATCAGGCATTTGGCCAAGCTCATCTTCCAACTACAATGCAGATCTTGTTGAGGGTTTGGTTGTCCTTGTAAGTTGCAGCAAGTGGAGGCTAGATCTACTCAAATCTAGGCCAAAATAATGCCTCTTTTTCGTGGGAAAGCCATCTATCCCATTGATAAGAGAATATTATATATTTGGAGCTGTATTTTCAGATCTTGGCATCAGGCCAAACTAGTGCTAGAGCCTACAATGTAGTTTACCTTCCAGGATTGCGTTATTTGCAAGTGTACAGTTGCAGGGTGTTTTGACACACATTTAAAGGAGAGATCTCTGGTGTTGGGGTTCTGCCCTTCACTATGGTGATCCATGGATTATACTTCTGATCCATGTTCTATTCAGATCTGATTTGCTTCTATTTTATTCACCTTCAGAAATTTCTGAATACTATTGCAGATATGCAACTTTAGATCTCAGATCTACTCTTTATGTCTCATGTTTTGTTCAAAACCCCAAGGGGAATCTGTAAAGGAGCTCTTCTAGTGTACAGATCTGAAATGAATCTAATATTTTGTACACAGATCTGCTCTAGATCTAGAGTGTAATATACAGCTACTGCAGATCTTAAAAATAACGTTGTCAAGCTATTTTTTAGTCAATACATGTGTTGCAACCCCTCTTTTTGAGGAATTTCTTCTATTCTTGTCTTCTACATTCTGTTATACATTGTATGGGCCTCAATATGGATCTGATTTATTGCTGTATATATGTGTTAGCCACCTATAATATTTTTTCAAAGCAAACAGGTGGCTAAATATGTTTCTGATCCTTCAAGAGAAAAATTTCCCTTGTAAATATATCATTCTTGAAGCCTCCATGTGTCTTCTATCCTTCAAAGAATATTAACTGTTGTTTCCATTGATGAACCCTACTGTTTGTGAAAGACACTATTCTCAAAAAGGTCTCCATCTTCTCCATTTTACTCCCACAAAAAATCCCCATTTGTCACCCTTATTCCCTCAAACAATCCCTCAGAAAACATCCTCATTTAACCTCTAAACCATCCCAAACTCATTTTTAAACCTTATATGTCCCTTTATTTGGTTTAAAAATCCCTTATTTTGCCTATCGGAACCCCTCCTTTGGCCTAAAAATCCCTGTTTTTTGGCCTAAAACACCCCTTCTGCATTGCAAAGATTTTTAGCCCCCAAGGGCTTATAGCTTTAGCCCCTCCTCCATGCAACCTAAAGCTCTGTAATCAAGCACTCAAAGGTCAATAAACCCCAATTAAAACCCATTTTCCCTTTGTTTTTTTCATTTCCCCGACGTTTTGAGTTAAATGAATATAGACCGTTGATCTGCATAAGATCAACGGCCATCGCGCCATCAGGCCTCCTTTCTTCTGCCCATTCACCTGCCTTTCACTTCAATGCCTCCACTCCATCTTTTAATCCCGACCATCCATCTGAGAAATCCTACGATCGGGATTTAACCCGATAGTCCAAAACTTCCCATTTGATAAATCACCCCACCACTTAATGTTTCCGCTACGCGACAAATGAAGGTCGGTCCCACCAAAACCCCGTCCCTGCAACTCCCTCGTCACATGCGATCCACACTGTCAGATCTGGAGCCTCCGATCTGACGGTGGATGATGCATTTTTCAAAAAATTTGCGTCGAAGAGTTAACTCCAAATTTTTTTTTGAAACCGACAGTTTTTAAAAGGACAGGTGTCAACTAATGTATCGAATCACATTTCTTTTTCACAAAACCGCATACCACCCAAACGCAACACGAAAACCGCTGCCAGTTTTCCGCTATACCAATGCCCTTCACTAAAATTTCCTTTCATCTTTTAATCTTAGCTGTCGATCTCTGAGATCGAACGACTCTCGTTTAATTTCTCCCCCATCCATTTTCCATTCATCTGATCTCCCAAATGACTACATAGACAAATCCCCACCATTGATTTTTCTAATCTAACAGCCCATGTTCATCCTTGCACCAAAGCTCCCATCAGACTTACTTTTGCCTTCAGCCATTATTTTCAGCCCATTTTCTGCTGCATCCAATTTTTCTCCGCAATGCTCCTCCATCCCCACGAGCCTCTGAAGCAGCCTTCCCCACTCCCTTTGGTTTTTATAACATGTTTTTCATTTTTTGCAGGTTTCAAAGGTGATGAATTCACACTGTCTCCACAGTCACATTCGTGGTGATATATAGTGTCGAGAGACAGTCACAGAGCCAAAGATAGCAGAGGAAGACACCGCTAAGAAGGTTTAAAACACGTTTTATTGAAGATCAAGGCTATTAACCCGTCATAAACCCTCTGGTGCCTATGTAACCTGTATATTCGCACAAATAGGTCAGCAAAAAGTTTAAAGTGTATCAGAAGAAGATTAAGGGAATCAACACATTGTATTTGAAGCCTAATACACAGTTACAGACATAAAAGACACAGATGAAGACCCGAAGATGATCAAGGAGGCTTAATGAAGCCTAAAGCACACATCAAGCTATGTCAATGATTTAATATCAGTAGAATGTTCTTTTCCTAAGAAGGACAAGTTCCCACAGCATTCTCTATTCCTCATCGAGCCCATAACAATTATTATTCTGACAGAAAGCTCCTAGAACTGTCAGTGCATTGGATATGAAGTATGGAAGACCTGAAAGACAAGATCTTCACCTTAATTGTCACAGAAGATAAAACAGAGTACTACAACCAGAGATTACTTCAAGAACATACCCTTGGATTTATTTTAAATCTGACAAAGACTCTTAATTCATTAAAAGAGGTACGCATAGTTAATGTAAAGATATTAAAACAAAATGGGCTTCAAAAACACTTATCCCTCTATTTTAATGAATCATTTAAGTTCTATCTACCACTACTATCACTCTTTCACCTATAAGAACTCATGAGAAATACATTGTAAATGTTGGTTGGTTGGTTGGTTGGTTATTGAAAAAACACTGATTGTAAGTTGTTTTACTGAGTTAGAGTTCTGTGAGTAGTAGTTGTAAATAGGCTGGGAGATGATTTCTGGATGATATCAAGCTATTGGAAAAGGATGTATGTGACTGGTTTTTCTCTTATAATATGAAAAGCATGTTCATTGGATCCTAATCTAAATCAGTGGTGATGTGTTCTATCTTTGTTATTGTTTTCCCTCTGTTATACATCATGTTTCATTTTCTCTGATAAGAATCAGTAATTTTAGCTTAGGATATACTGCTGCAAGTACCCTAATGCTTCCTGCACTTTCTTATCTTTATGTTTTATGCTATTTGTGTATCTTAGAAATAATCCAACATAATTTAACCAGTATAGAAGTTGGTTTTTCCGTGCTTACTGATGTATGAATTTAGAGTTTGTTTCTTAGATGTTCCTGTTTGGTTTCAGCTGAAATAATTAGGAAACAAGGAGATTTAGAGTTAGCCCTGTCCCCTAGGTTCCCTTTCTAGCAGTTAGCCTTTCTAAGATCCCTTTGAGTTGAGTGCCAAAAGAAAAGAAGGTTAAAAGTATCTCTCTGATATTATGTTTCACTCAGTGTTAAACTTAAATGTTTTCTATTGTTTGAAAGTAGTCAGGAGGACTGCTGGATTGTAGTCTTCAGAGTTAGCCTCATTAGGAGTTTAGATCATAGAGGTTAAGGCATGCCCTGTCCCTAGATCTACTTCGAAGTGGTCACCTTGGAAAGTTTTCCTTGTCATTCCCATTCATTTCCTTATTGTTTCATCTCATACTATCATCTTAAGAGATCCTCTGATATAGATGACTATCCCTTTGAAAGCCTTGGATATTTGAATTGCAAGTAAACCCTTTTATGACCCCATTTCCCAATGGACTTGTGTTCTCTTTGAATTATCTCCCCATTGCCAAGAAACCCTTCTCTACTCATTCCTTTACCTTACACTGAACCCTTCTTTCATGTTTCCCAACCAAACAAACAAATCAAAAACCCTTATGCCCTATAGCTAGCCTAACACCTTAAATTGAACATCAAAGATATAAATTTCTTTACCTTTATAGAGAGATCCCTCTCGGGATTCAGGAGGGCTAGATCCTGAGATCCCAAAGTGGTTTGATGTTGTCTTGTCATTTAGTATTGCCAAATTTGCCAAATCACAGGAACCCCAACATAATGGCGACTCCGCTAGGGAACTTCTGAGTGAATTTCATCTTAGATACCCTCAAGACCTCAGAAGGCCCATAATCTCCTTAGATTGGTATTTAGATTGCTGATGGTGGAAAGAAACCTACTTCAAAACATTTTAAACCCTCCACCCGGCGACTCCACAGTTCCTAAATGACCAAAAGACTCCACTAGTGATCAGTAGGCCTGCTGATTATCTTTGTTTTCACAAGACTCCATTGGGAGACTAGTTTCATTACAACATCATCCATACTAAGGGAAACACATAGGATTAAGCTTCTTTGTTTAAATATAGTTTGCCTCTTAAATATTTTTATACCTGGCTAACTTTCTTCATTGAGTCTGAAAACTTAACATACAGGCTTCAAGAAAAATCCTTACTAGAGCTTATCTTGATCCAAATCCCCCTGAAATAGTTGACAATCCAAAGATCATTCTTAGGAAGTCTCCCACCTCTAGGGATCCAACTATTGTCATACCCATTCATAGAGCTAACTCAGCACCTGAAAACCTTACAACTCTATCAAATACTCAAGTTGACTTAGATGTACCAAGTACGTTACCAAGAAATAAGTCATTCAGTGGTATAGATTAGATAGACTTTGAGCATCCAAGTTCACCACCGCATAGTGGTAAACATATTGGTGACAGAGAAACCCCTCCATCAACACCTCCTGATATACATCTCATTCATAACTTGGGTCTCTCCCACCCTAAATCTACTCAACAATTTTTTGCTGGTCCAAGCATTTCTGTCATCCATATACCTATTTTCCAAGCCACTCCTTTCACCCCACAAAACACTATCATGGCAGCATGGTATGCTCCCCTAGTGTTGCCACAACCTCTGGCTCCTTTGAAAAATGACTATCAATCTAAAATTCCTCATTTCACGGGAGAAGGATCTACCATAGCTCAACAACATGTAACTAGGATGGAAGATGCATTCGATTATATGGAAATAGAAGATGAGACCATAAAGATTAGAATATTTTCTTAAAGTTTAGGAGGAGAAGTAAAAAATTGGTTTAAAGGCTTAACTCATAATAACATCAATGACCTTCCATCCTTACATCAAGCTTTCATTAAAAAATGGGAAATCAAAAGCAACCCTCTACAAATATTAGCAGAGTATAAAGGTCTTAAAAGAAATCAGGGAGAGAGTGTTCATGATTACTCCACCAGGTTTAACAGTGTCTACAATGCTCTTCCACCCCACATGAAACTTCCCCAAGGAATGGCCTTAGTGAAATACCCTGAAGGTTTCGATGCTGACATGGCCTATCAACTAAGGGAGAGAGACTATTCAACTCTAGAAGACATGCAAAAGGGAGCTGTGAGTGTAGAAGCAAACTTAATGGAAAAAAGAGCTAGGATGAGGACTGAAAGGAAGGTAACCTCTAGGGAAGACACCACAGCTTCTAAATATGATTCCAAATTTGATAATCTAGCCAAAAACATGGAGAGGCTAGAAAGAATGATGGAGAAAATGGTTTTCCAAGCCAATAATCAGAATAGAAATCAGTCTCAAAACCAGAACAAAAAATTTAGGAGAAACACTCCTCCCAATAGACAAAGAGATTCTGACCAAAAAATCATACCTCCATTCCAAGAAAATTCCCTTGATGAGGATGAGGGAATAATAGAAGAATCAGAGGGAACTATTATAAACATGGTGGAAGTGGATAACCAATATCACACCTTTTTCACAGAAGAAAACTAGACCTCATACACACATTGGGATGAGGAAGGGTTAGAATCTGAAGACTATAGGTTAGGATTCAATAATGCCATCATGCAGGTCCGAGAACAATATGATCTCAAAAGAAAAAAGAACCTAGATACTCCCAAACCAAAAACCTCTAAAATCACCATTAAGAAAAGACCTGAAAAGACTCCTAAAGGGACTGTTGAAAGCAACAAAACAACATCTGAGAGTCCTGAAAAAAACAAGGACAAAGACATCCCAACCATGGATAAACCAAGTCAAGAAAATAGCAGCACTAGCATTACAGCTAATGCTCCTGAAAAAACAGTTTCAACCAATGTACATAGTGAGAATCAACAAGCTGATTTTTCCAATAAAACAGTGACCAACAAAATAGAATTGAAACTTTCAAAGAGTCAGTCTCCTTTCAAGCTAGAGAGTGAAATTTCCAAAATCAAAATTTATGTCCCTCTCACTGAGTTGGTCACCCAAGATGAATATAAATGTCAAATCTTGAAAGCTTTAAGCTTAGGAGAAAACAGTGACTCTGTCAACGTAAATGATGATCAACCAGCTCTCTTGTTTGGCCCAAAAATTGAAGGGAAATTTTAGGAAGGAGTAGTGCCTCCTTTCTATGCCAGTCTAAATATCCATGAAAAAATCTTACAAAATGATATGCATGACTCAGGAGCTTCACACAATCTCATGCCAAAGTGATCATGGAAAAATTAGGCCTAGAGATAACTAGACCATATAAGGATTTATATTCTTTTGACTCTAGCAGAGTAAAGTTTTTGGGCCTGATCAAGGATCTCTGTGTAAATTTGACCCAAATCCCAGCCAAGTGAATGGTAATGGATGTTGTAGTGGCTGATGTACCTCCTAAGTATGGCATGTTGTTGTCAAGATCATGGGGTGCCAAGCTACAAGGTACAATGCAAATGGACATGACATATGCCACTATCCCTATTTTTCAGCCAGCTTAGAAGACTATATAGGGAATCACACATGAAATTTATGGTAAGAAGCCCAAAGAAACCAGCAAATTCCCCTCTTTACCCTGTCCATACAAACCTAGACTCTTTTATCCTTTACAATGACGAGTTTACAGATGAGAAAGAACTAGAGAATAAAAATTTAAACAACAGAGTAGAGGGCACAAATCTTAACATAATGGTAGCTCTGGATGCAGAGGAAAACAAGAGAGAAACATCTGAACAATCTGCAGAGTTAGAAAATCTGAACCAAGACTGTAAAGAGAATATTACCCATCATCCTTCTAACCTTAGGAAACAAGATGACAGTTAGAAGGAAATTGATAGCAAATCTGCTAACAATCCCTTATGGAGCATGAGCTTTGATGGGTCTTGCACTAAAAGGAATGTAGGAGCAAGGGTATGGTTTCACAATACTGAAAAAAATTATGTTGAGATTCATGCCTTCAAGATAGATTTCAAATGCACAAACAACATAGCAGAGTATGAAGCCCTCCTCTTAGGACTGCATCTATTGAAAAAACTAGGAGATAAGAGGATAGTTGTTCATGGAGACTCAGAACTGGTCATCAAACAAATAAATGGAGAGTACACTGCCAAACATCCTAGATTAAGGGCATATAGGAATGATGCCATGGATCTATTGAAAACATTTGTAGAATATGAGCTTGTGTTTTTCCCTAGAAGTCAAAACATACTTGCCAATGGATTGGCCTGTGCTACTAGTTCATACCAGAGACCACTTAATGACAAACAGATCATTGTTCAAACAAAATACAGAACAACAATACTAGATAATGAAAAATATTGGCAGGTCTTTGAGGGTGACAAACAGATAGAATATTTCCTACTTTCTAGGAATGAGTTTGAATTACCTGATTCAAATTTTAAGCTCAATGAAGATAGTTTAGATAAAGAGCCCCCTGATGAAGAAAAACCATCCCCTATTGCAGAAATAAACATGCTGACCAGAGAATTTGAAAACCAAATAGAAGAATACATGAACACGGATAAAGAAGACATAGAGGTAATGTAGTCCAAAGACAAAGGCATACCCAGGGGATTATCACCCCTTGAGGACCTCTTTGATTTCAATGATGTGGCAAAGAATCCCACTATAGAACCCACTAAATCTGATGTTGAAGAATTCAATATAGGCAGCAAATACCAGCCTAAGATGATTAAATTATCTAAAACTTTTCTAGCCCATATCAAACAGAAATACATTGATTTATTTAAAGAGTTTTTTGATGTTTTTTCTTGGAGCTATGAAGATTTGAAAGCCTATGACACAGAGATCATCCAACATAAGATCCCATTAAAAGAAAACTAGAAACCTTTTAGGCAAAAACTGTGCAGAATAAACCCTGTACAGTTACCCCTGGTAGAAAAAGAAATTAAGAAAATGTATGAGGCTGGAATCATAGTCCCTGTGAGGTTTTCAGATTGGGTAAGGAAAATTACAGGAGAAATAAGGCTCTGCATTGATTTTAGAAACTTAAACAGAGCCTCACTAAAGGACAATTACCCCTTACCAAAGATGGAAGACATCCTACAAATGGTAGTTGGTTCTAGGAGGATTTCACTGCTAGATGGCTTTTCAGCTTTTTGTTTCGGGGAATTAACACCCTAGAGGTTGGTTGGGATACAACCTCCACAGAGCAGGGGCGTACTACTTAACAGAGACTCACACGATCATGCACGTTCAGAAAAACCAAATAGAGCAGAATGAGAGATTTACCCGTTGGTCCTACGTTTGAAGTAGATCCACGTGGAGTCCAAACTCCCTGCAACCGTCCTTCCTCCTTAACCTGAAATACAAGAAGAAACCAGCACAAAGGACAAGTTGTACAACATATATCTACTCTAAATTTCAGTGAGATTCATATAAAACATTAAATAAATCATAATGAATGCTTGTATAACAAATATTCTCATACATAAAAGCATACACTAACACGTTTATTTCGGGAACAGCATGATACTTCTGTATTATAAATAGCATGTACAAAAGTAACGAATGGAGAGATCACCTGATCCTTCCAAGGCCTTCGTAGACCGTCGTCCGGATCCGTCCAGCCCTTGCCTCGCTAAGACTCCTTCCAAACTGGTGCATACGAGATAACATATAAAGGGATGTGTATCTCAAGGAAACAAGGGTTTCCTGAAATGAACTGGGAAAGTGCAGGAGGCACGGGGAATCAGACTTGGATGGGGGAAATACCAACAGAGTATAATAATAATAATTCTCTCTCTCTCCCTTAGGCCATACATATGAGGTCTTTTTATAGTCCCTCCAAGTAGTTTCAGCAGTTGGAAACAGTTGGCCACGGGCTGGGGTGGTTGAACTACCTGAGTAACCATCAACCCAGCGCGAAATTAGGGATTTTTTATATATATTTTAATCATTTTAATGGCATACGCGGAAAAGTCTAGCTGTACTCGCGTATACACGCGGAAAAACATGGGCATAGTCGCGTATGGAGGATTTTACACTGTTTTTAAGTGAATTTGTCCAAGTCTGTAGGAATGGGTGCCCATAAAGCCATGAAGCAATCATGAATCATGTCAAGGTGAGAAATGATGCTATAACAGTTTTAACCATGCCTTATTACTCCCAAAAGATCAACTTAAAATAGCCTTCACCACTCCTTGGGGCACCTTCATGTATGTGAAAATGCTTTTTGGATTAATGAATGCTGGTGCCACCTTTCAAAGAGCCATGGACATTGCATTCTCAGAAGAAATAGGTTACTTCATTATAATTTACCTTGATGACATTACAATTTATTCCAAAACTGATGAAGAGCACCTTAAACATTTGAGAAAATTCTTTGAGAAATGCAGAAGGTTTGGGCTATCTTTAAATCCCAAAAAGACAGTGTTTGGTCTCCAACAAGGTAAACTTCTTGGTCATATTATATCTGAAAAGGGGATTAAAATAAACCCAAAAAGGGTTGAGGGTATATTGTAGATTAGCCACCCAAGAAACATCAAAGAGGTGTATTCCTTTATTGGGAAGATTAATTTCTTGAGGAGGTTTATACCCAACCTAGCAGAACTCCTTAGAAACATGAAAAACATGCTAAAGAAAGAGGTAGGAGTTAAATGGACTCTAGAAGCCAAGAAGTCTTTTGAATTGGTAAAACATGCACTCACCTGGGCACCAGTTCTCATCAACCCTGATTTTATTAAGGATTTCCTCATATTCTCATTTTCATTGGAACATACTGTGGTTGTTGTCTTATTGCAGAAAAATCCAGAGGGACAAGAGCAGCCAATTGCATTTTTTAGCAAGGAATTAAGAGATGCACCTCTGAAATATAATATCATGGAAAAACAATCCTATGCCTTGGTAAATGCCTTAAAGGATTTCAAAGTATATATTTTACATTCCCATATTATTTCCTTTGTGCCTAGTATAGTGGTGAAAGACATTTTTTCTCAAGATCCAGATGGCAAGAGAGGCAAGTGGATTGTTGTGATACTAGAATATGATTTGAAAATCAAACCCACTAACTCATCAAGGGTCAAGGCTTAGCACAATTAATGGCTGAATCTAAATTACAAGCCCTTGACATTAATATGGTAGATGCTTTGGATGAAAAGGAAGGATTACCAGCTCCCACTGTACAAGAACAGTTCCAAAACTCACCTGGTATGCTGATATCTTGTATGTGCTTGTAAATCTTAATGCTCCTCCTGATTTATCTAAGACAAAGGAAAGGTTTTTAAAGTCAAAATCTATAAATTATTGCATTTTAAATGAATGTTTATATTTGAAAAATTCCAATCGTTTATTGCTTAAATGTTTTCCTGAAGTTGATGCAGAGAGGATCAAGCATGAGTTTCATGAAAGAGAGTGTGGAGGCCATCTCTACTGGAAAACCACTGCCAATAAAATCCTTAGAGCTGGTTATTACTGGCCCACCCTCTTCCAACATGTCCACAAAATTATAGTTTCCTACCACAAGTGCCAAATCTTTGAGGG
This sequence comes from Pinus albicaulis, assembly GCA_034641835.2. Classification (NCBI taxonomy): domain Eukaryota; kingdom Viridiplantae; phylum Streptophyta; class Pinopsida; order Pinales; family Pinaceae; genus Pinus; species Pinus albicaulis. Next base: position 499,906,552 of record CM076584.1, on the reverse strand, counting down.
CAAAAGAAAACTCCTTCCTTTACCTTTACAACCAATCACTGTTGAAGCTCCTTTTCAACAATGGGGCCTAGACTTGATAGGGTAAATCCATCCTACTTCATCTGCCCAACATAGATGGATACTCACAACCACTAACTATTTCACCAAATGGATAGAGGCCATCCCTTCTAGGAATGCCACAGACTCAGTTATCATAAAATTCCTCGAAGACCATATCCTATCTAGATTTGGTTGCCCTAGGAAAATTATCACTGATTATGCTGTTGCATTTGGTTCCAAAAAGATGATTGATTTTTGCCATAGGTATAAGATTTCACTCGGTAATTCTACTGCTTATTATCCTCAAGGTAATGGGTTAGAAGAATCATCAAATAAGAGTTTGGTCACCATCATCAAGAAGCTACTAGAAGAAATTAAAAAATCATGGAATAACAATTTGGTGCATGCTTTATGGGTAGACAGATTGACAAAAAAGAAATCTATTGGAATGTCCCCCTATCAGCTAGTTTATGGAGCAGATGCAGTATTCCCTACTAGTTTTGGAGTACCAGTGATAAAATTGGTCCAAGAAATACAGTCAGAGGAAGATAGCATGGTAAGGAGGATCAATCAAACCATACATCTCCAGAAAACAAGGGAAGAAGTAGACAACAGAGCTCAGAAAGTGCAAGAGAACATCAAAAATTTGTTTGATAAAAGGACAAAGGCCCGTGATTTCAAAATTGGGGACAAGGTACTCAAATGGGACTCTAGGAGAGAGGATAAGGGTAAGCATAGAAAGTTTGAAAATTTATGGCAAGGCCCTTACATCATTCAATATGCCATTGGTCCCAATGCATTTTTTCTGCAATAATTGGATGGTATAGATCTGTTTGGGGGTCCTGTCAATGGCAGGATGCTCAAGCATTATTTCTGCTAAAAGTTCAATTTAAAGTTTTCACTTCCATTTTAAATACCATTTCTTTGTTTTTTTTGGAAAAAGGAATATATATATATATATATATATATATATATATATATATATATAATAAGAAAGGTTCAGACAATCTCAAATCTTGAACCTATGAAGTTCCAAAAGAATGGCTCAAATAAGATCAAAACCTGAGCCAGGGAAAGTGAAAGGCTGGTTCTAACATGCTTAAAACTTGAACCAGCAAAGAAAAGAAGAAGAAAAAACTCTAACAAGATCAAAACCAGAGCTGGAATGAAGAAAGAAAGTTGACTCTAAAGAGCTCAAAATCTGAGTCACAAGAAGAAGGAAGGATGCTCTTAATTTTCGGAATTTCAAGCCTTCAGAATTTTGTTTCAGTTTTTTGCAAATTTTCAGTTCATGTGCAGCTTGTCTTTATGCCATGGACCCACAGCAAATTAGACAGTCTAATCCTGGTTTGTCTGTATTTAAATTTCTGTTTTAGAATGTAGAGAATGAAAATCTACCAGACAGTTTAACCTTGGCAGATATTAGTTTAGGTAGAGAAGCTATGAGGCCAACTGTTTAATCTGGTCTCATGGAGGAATAAGGGTAGAATTAGATTAGTTTTTTCTTTCAATAAAAAAAAAATAATGATGAAGAAGGTCTGCAAGTCTAAATGCACCTTGAAGAAAAAATGTTAGGACAGTAGGATGGGTAGGTAGTTGTTAGGGAAGTATTTCTGCTGATATAATGCTTTCATGTTTGTAGCAGCTGATCAAAGAAGAAAAATATGGTCAAGGATCAGGACCTGGCCTACTTCCAAATATTATTTATGAGATTCTTGACACCTTTAAGAAGGTTCCATCCCCATGTGGAGCCACTGTTAGCCACCTATAATATTTTTCCAAAGCAAACAGGTGGCTAAATATGTTCTGAGCCTTCAAGAGAAACATTTCCCTTGTAAATCTATCATTCTTGAAGCCTCCATGTGTCTTCTATCCTTAAAATAATCTTCACTGTTGTTTACATTGATGAACCCTGTTTTTTGTGAAAGAGACTGTTCTAAAAAAGGCCTCCATCTTCTCCATTTTACTCCCACAAAAAATCCCCATTTTTCACCCTTATTCCCTCAAAAAATCCCTCAAAAAACATCCTCATTTAACCTCTAAACCATCCCAAACCCCTTTTTAAACCTTATATGTCCCTTTATTTGGTTTAAAAATCCCTTCTTTTGCCTATCAGAACCCCTCCTTTGGCCTAAAAATCCCTTTTTTTTGGCCTAAAACACCCTTTCTACACTATAAAGTTTTTTAGTCCCCAAGGGCTTATAGCTTTAACGCCTCCTCCATGCAACCTAAAGCTCTGTAATCAGGCGCTCAAAGGCTAAGAAAACCTAATTAAAACTCATTTTCCCTTTGTTTTTTCATTTCCCTGACGTTTTGAGTTAAATGAATATAGACCGTTGATCTGCATAAGATCAATGGCCATCACGCCATCGCGCCTCCTTTTTTCTGCCCATTCACCTGCCTTTCACTTTCAATGCCTCTGCTCCATCTTTTAATCCTGATCGTCCATTTTAGAAATCCTACGGTTTGGATTTAACCCGATAGTCCAAAACTTCCCATTTGATAAATCAGCCCGCCACTCAATGTTTCCGCTACGCGACAAATGAAGGTCGGTCCCACCAGAACCTCGTCCGTGCAACTCCCCCGTTGCATGTGATCCACACCGTCAGATCTGGAGCCTCCGATCCGATGTCGGATGATGTGTTTCACAAAAAAATTGTGCCCAAGAGTTAACTCCAAATTTTTTTGCGAAATCAACGGTTTTTAAAAGGACGGGTGTCAGCTGATGTATCAAATTGCATTTTTTTTTACAAAACCGCATACCACCCAAACGCAACACGAAAACTGTTATCGGTTTTCTGCTATATCACTGCCCTTCACTAACATTGATTTTCATATTTTAATCTTAGCCTTTGATCTCTGAGATTGAATGGCTCTCATTTAATTTTCGCCCCCATCCATTTTCCATTCATCCGATCTCCCAAATGACCACATCGACAAATCCCCACCATTGATTTTTCTAATCTAACGGCCCACGTTTATCCTCGCAACAAAGCTCCCATCAAACCTGCTTTTGCCTTCCGCCATGATTTTTAGCCCATTTTCCGCTGCATCCAGTTTTTCTCCGCAATGCTCCTCCATCCCCATGAGCCTCTGAAGCAGCCTTCCCCACTCCCTCTAGTTTTTATAACATGTTTTTCATTTTTTGTATGTTTCAAAGGTGATGAATTCACACTATCTCCACAGTCACATTCGTGGTGATATATAGTGTCGAGAGACATTCATAGAGCCAAACATAGCAGAGGAAGACACCGCTAAGAAGGTTTAAAACATGTTTTATTGAAGATCAAGGCTATTAACCCATCATAAACCCTTCGGTGCCTCTGTAACCTGTATATTCGCACAAACAGGTCAGCAAAAAGTTTAAAGTGTATCAGAAGAAGATTAAGGGAATAAGCACATTTCATTTGAAGCTTAATACACAGTTACAGACATAAAAGACACAGATGAAGACCCGAAGATGATAAAGGAGGCTTAATGAAGCCTAAAGCACACATCAAGCCATGTTAGTGATTTAATATCAGAAGAATGTTCTTTTCCTAAGAAGGACAAGTTCCCACAGCATTATCTATTCCTCATCGAGCCCATAACAGTTATTATTCTAACATAAAGCTCCTATAACTTTCAGTGAATTAGTTATGAAGTATGGAAGACTTGAAAGACATGATCTTCACCTTACTTGTTACAGAAGATAAAACATAGTACTACAGCCAGAGAGTACTTCAAGAACATACCCTTGGAGTTATTGTCAATCTGACAAAGACTCTTAATTCATTAAAAGGGTACGCACAGTTAATGTAAAGATATTAAAACAAAGTGGGCTTCAAAAACACTTCTCCCTCTGTTTTAATGAATCTTTTAAGTTCTATCTACCACTACTATCACTCTTTCACCTATAAGAACTCATGAGAAATACATTGTAAATTTTGGTTGGTTGGTTGGTTGGTTATTGAAAAAACACTGATTGTAAGTTGTTTTACTGAGTTAGAGTTCTGTGAGTAGTAGTTGTAAATAGGCTGGGAGATGATTTATGGATGATATCAAGCTATTGGACAAGGATGTATGTGACTGGTTTTTCTCTTCTAATATGACAAGCATGTTCATTATATCCTGATCTAAATCAATGGTGATGTGTTCTATCTGTGTTATTTTTTTCCCTCTGTTATACATCATGTTTCATTATCTCTGATAAGAATCAGTAATTTTAGCTTAGGATATACTGCTGCAAGTACCCTAATTCTTCCTGCACTTTCTTATCTTTATGTTTTCTGCTATTTGTGTATCTTAGAACAAATTCAACATAATTTAACCAATATAGAAGTTGGTTTGTCCATGCTTACTAATGTATGAATTTAGAGTTTGTTTCTTAAATGTTCTTGTTTGGTTTCAGCTGAAAGAATTAGGAAACAGGGAGATTTAGAGTTAGCCCTATCCCCTAGGTTCCCTTTCTAACAGTTAGCTTTTCTAAGATCCCTTTGAGTTGAGTGCCAAAAGCAGAGAAGGTTAAAAGTATTTCTCTGATCTTAGATTTCACTCGGTGTTAAACTTAAATGTTTTCTATTGTTTGAAAGCCATCCGGAGGACTTCTGGATTGTAGTCTTCGGAGTTAGCCTCATTAGGAGTTTAGATCATATAGGTTAAGGCATGCCTTGTCCCTAGATCTACTCCGAAGTGGTCACCTTGGAAGGTTTTCCTTGTCATTCCCATTCATTTCCTTATTGTTTCATCTCATACTATCATCTTAAGAGATCCTATGATATAGATGACTAGCCCTTTGAAAGCCTTGGATATTTGAATTGCAAGTAAACCCTTTTATGACCCCATTTCCCAATGGACTTGTGTTCGCTTTGAATTATCTCCCCATTTCCAAGAAATCCTTCTCTACTCATTCCTTTACCTTACACTGAACCCTTCTTTCATGTTTCCCAACCAAACAAACAAATCAAAAACCCTTGTTCCCTATAGCTAGCCTAACACCTTAAATTGAACATCAAAGATATATATTTCTTTACCTTTATAGAGAGATCCCTCTCTGGATCTAGGAGGGCTAGATCCTGAGATCCCAAAGTGGTTTGATGTTATCTTGTCATTTGGTATTTCCAAATCTGCCAAATCACAGGAACCCCAACAATATGAACGTTGAGCCTTATTATGGGTCTCCTTCTGTTGCTCAGAAAAACTGTGTTATTTTCCTGTAGTATTGTTGCATATTGTTGCAACCCATTCTTGGGTGTTTTCCAGCCATACTAGGTGTGGGAGGTATTTTTACCTCACCTAGTTTTATTTTTTTTTTCTCTCCTCTTGGATTTAGATGATAGATCTCCAGATCTAAGGTATCCAAGAGTTGCAAACTCATTTTAGTGCACATACTTCTGAAAAATGTGTTATTCTAGCAGGTATTTCTAAATCTTCCCTTTTGGGGATATTATAGTGGTATCAGAGAAATCATCTTGGCACAACCTGTGATTTTCTTTCTTGAAGAGCCAATATGTCTTAAAAATAATATGAGCCTCTCACTGACAGAGAGAAGAGGTACCTGAGAAGAAGACATAAGAAATTTTATTACACCAATGATGATAACGACAAGGGAAAAGCCCCTAAATCTGGAAGTGATGAAGATGGGAAGGAGTTTGCAAAAACCATTTTGAAAGCCATGCAAGATATTTCTAGAGAGATCAAAGAGATGAGATTGGACAGGATCAAGGAATCTCCTAGGATATTTCATCCTGGAGAAATCTCTGGCATGTCTCACCACTGGAATGATCAACCAGTGAACCAGCCACAAGCTCCACAATGCTCTACCATGCCTACTTTTTTGGCTGTAGAAAATGAAGGACCTCATGAGAAAGCATCTCTGGAAGACTAATTTGAAGAATATGAGTCTCAGAATCATAGATTCAAGGACCACATGAGTTTTCAAGAGTTTTTTCACCTCAAGGACAAAAGAAGACCAAGGCATCAACATAGAGATGGTGGATTCACTCAGAATCATGATCGACATCACTCGATGGGCAGATTATTTGTAGCCAATTTTGATGGGTCATCCACTTGTTCTACCAAAGCATGGGTAGAAATACTGGATATCTAGTTTCAGCTGAACAAATTCCCTGAGATGGAAACTATCAAGATTGTAGTGCTACACTTTGAAGGTGAAGCACACAATTTGTGGTTCCATGGGTTTTCAACATTGGGTCATGCCAATGTGATTGCCTATTATAAGTTTACTAGAAGACTGGTGGAGAGGTTTGACAGAAAGGATCTAGAAGCACCTTTCATGAGCCTTGCAAAGTTGAAGCATTCAGGCAATACAGAGTCTTATATCTCTGAATTCTTGAGATTGTTTGTTATGGTTCCTAATTTGTCTGCAACAAAAAGGGTGTACATGTTCATCGATGGCTTAGATGAACCTCTGCATGGGTTGATTAAATCTACCAAGCCAACTACCTTGCATAATGCCATTAAGAAGGCTAGAGACCTTCAAGATGCCTTGCCAAAAGCAAAAGAAAAATTTCTGAACAAGCCCTCTTTTCCTTCTAAAGGAAAGGAAGATAAAGCTAATCCTTCAAAGGAGAGGTCATACAAGAAGCTTCTTGATGATGAAGTCCAAAAATATCTGAGAAAGAGGAAGCTCTACTTCGCTTTCCAAGAACCATGGGTACCTGGACATAGATGTGGTGCTATTAAAGCACATTATATAAAGGTCTTCTCAGATTTTGAAGAAGATGAGGATGATGAGCCAAGGAGGGGTCACAGCGCTGAAAAATGTTGAAGGATATCCAACATCATTAGGATATGGGAAAGGAGAATTTGCTCCTATTGGAGGAAATATTGCATATTTGAGGGGAGTACCTAAGTAATTGACCTTAAGAGTTCAAGGCTCAATCATGAATCAGAAAGGTTTCTATATTGATTGATATTGGGGCTACCCACAATTTCATTAATGCCCATCTTGTGCAAAGGAGGGAAATACCCACTGATGCTTTTGAGGGATTCTCTGTTTTGGTCCCAGGAGATAGAACAATGAAATTCATGCATTATGTCCCATCACTTTCTGTCACCATGGGATCCTACACCTTGGTGGATCATGTTATCCTCCTGTATTCTAAAGATTTCACTAGATGACTGTGGATGTCCTACAAGAACCTAAAGATAGCATAATTTTCCTATTAGCTATATTTAGAAGTCTCACTGCCTTCATCATCCTAAAAAGTGACTATTTTTCACTAAACTTTCCTATTTTGATGCCTCCTCAAAGGTTCACACTACTGCTCTGAAAAGAAACTCCATTTTTTGGGCCTAATTCCCTCATTCACCCCCTCTACTAACACCCTCATTTTATCTCCTTTCTTCTCTTCTAAAAACCCTCAAACATCCCCCCTCATGCATCATTTTCTCTTAAAGATCCCTAAACAATGAAAAAACCCCTTTTTCATTGATTAAACCTGACTATTAGGCCTATCATACCCTTTCATTTTTTATAAAAACTCTGTTTTTTATGCAAAAAACCCACTTTTTTGTATATGGGCCTTAAGCCTCTTTTGCACTTAAAACCCAGCCCCGTCTACCCATGTGACCCTAAACCCTGACCCTCTGCTATTCTCCTAAACCCTTTTCCTTCCCGACCCCCAGTCCCCTCTACCCCCACGGGACCATTCCCTTCGTCCATTCTTTAGCCCTCCCCCTATTAAAAAATAACTTCACCCATTCATTATATAACCCCCCAAAAATCTTATAAAACTCCCCTTAAACCTTTGAAAGAAATTAAAGGGCGGGACTGCCTCCTCATTATACCCATGCCTGGACCACAACATCCCCACCGTTGATAGGAAACCCACTTCTCCAATCTAACGGCTGTCATCCATCCTCCCCATGCATAAACATAACCCTGCATATAACTAAGCCCCGCTACCTGACAAAAGAGCACAGATCACCACCTGGCCCCACTTTCCACTAAAATCCCTATCACCCAATCATCATCTACCGCCTATACTTCACTTCCCTTCCACCAATCCCACGTCGCATGTAATATCCCAAAATAGGGAAAATCTACACTATTGGGAATATCTTAAGATATTCCAAATGTGGAGACCCAGCAATATGCCAACAAAACAATGTAGTAGCAGTGATAAATCAACTCATAGAATGTGAGAAATATTCATAGCCATATTATTAAGTTATAGCAGCAACAAATGTATACAAGATCTTGAGGAAACTGTTACTCGAGATAGGCAATGACCAGCCTCAAGAAATAAGTACATAAAACATGACAAAACACTGCTACACAAGTGTGCACAAGCTATTACTGCGCAATTTTGTAAGAGCAACTGCATGCTAACATATGTCAAATACATAGATATACAAATGTATGGCCCATAAAACATTGGGAGTGAAGATCTCAGCTACCAAAGACTACCTCAAGTCAATCCTGGAAGGATTAGCTAAAATATACAAAATCTGCAAAATGCTAAAGTTGCAGGGTAGCAGCTGCAACTCAGAAACTGGAAATGGATGGAGAAAGATGAAGATGTTGCATCAGATAAAATACCTCCTCAAATGGATCTTCCAAGTGAAAGGCTGATCCTATCACTGAAGATCTCACCCTCTCGACAATCTGAAAAACCCCTACTGCAAATGATCACTGGAAATAACGTAGTCTCTGGTGGATACTGCGCTGTAGGAGCAAGGGAATGAGTTGGCCCAATGCCAAGATCTGCAATAAGCTCTGAAAGCTTCCTCACTAACCTTCCAAAGGAATGGAAGTTCCCTCCTCTAAAAATCAGCTCTGGAAATGGTGTTAAGCACCTCCACTGCAACACCCTGCAACACAACGTTATACTTGAGTAGAAATAACGTTGTAGCTGAAGGAGGTGGCTTGGCTGTAATATCCCTTTTTCAAAATTTTCTACAATAGGGTCCAAAGGGACGCTGTATAAGGAAGGCTATGTGAAAATAAGGAAAATAAAGGCTGGGATACCTTATATCACATTTCATACATCATACATACATATTTTGAGTTGAAACAAATCATCCTAAAGGAGTTAAACAGATCTCCCCGTGACTAGTGCTGCTAGATTTAACTCATAGGAGAGACTTACAGTAAAACACATGAATTGCTTTAGGAAGTTACACTGTCATGGTTTATAATAGAAGATAAACATGTAGGAGGCTGATTAAATACATATATATCAATAAATGGAGCTTACAAAGTCTTTTATACAAGATACAAGAGAAAGTATGAGACTTTAATGAAGAAATCCCTTAGGAAGGGGGCTGCAACAATGTATTAATCTGCAACAAGAATGTACAGCGTTATTTCCTGAGTGCTTTAGTAGCTGGATATTACATCTCGGATCTAGAGAAGATCTGTGCATGAAAGATTAGATCCATTTCAAATCTATACACTAGAAAGGCTCTATTACAAGATCCCCTTGGGGTTTTGTCCAAAACATGCATAAACAAGAGTAGATCTGAGTTTTAAGCTACAGATCTATAAAATGTTGTAGTAATTTCTGAATATTATTGTACATTACAAAATATCAGATCTAAATAAAACATGCATCAGCAAGCTAATCCATGTATCATCATGGTGAAAGGAAAAACCCAGCATCTAAAACCTCTCATCAAAAGTAGGATAAAAAACCCCAGCAAGTTCTCCTCTAAGAATAACGCAGTTCCTCAAGATAAACTGTGCTGGAGCTTTAATAACAGTATTGGCCTGATGCCAAGATACAAATCTGAAGCACAAATAGAAGAGACACTCTTCCAGGAGGTTAAAAGACACAGTCCATGAGAAGAGGCTCCCAAAACAAGCTAGATATCTCCAGATCTAGACTCCCACTTGCTATAACTTACAAAAGAAAGAAAACCCTCACTGGATCTGCATTTCATTTGGAAGTATAGCTTGGACCAAATCCTAATAGTGGTCAATTCAGCAAATAATCCTCCAAGAATCCTCAAAGGAAGAGGTGAAATACCTGCATAGGAATTCCAAATACAATCCTCCACTAAACAGCAGAGAATGGTATTTGTCTAAGCAAACAAATACTCAGAAATATGATCAATCCCCCTTCTCTTGCTACCCTCCCTTTCCTTTTATAATATGAGAAATCCTTTGCAAATCCTAAACCACCTTGATGAGTTAGCCCTTTTCACATGAGAGGCCTACTTCTAGAACTGCGTTGTCCCTTTTGGAGATGCAATGAATCTAGACAACGCTATTGATTTGGCCAAGGTTGACCCAGTCTTTAGCTCAAACGTCTTTCACACCTACAAGTGATTATTCACATGGTCCTGATTTATCTTTGTTCACATGGGCATTGATTTATCTAGTCTTCTTAGGAGTTTTACATGTCCTCCTTTATTTATTTATTCATGCAACAGGAAATAAAACAAGAATTAATATTCCTCCTAGCTTAGGCTAAGTAGGAATATTAATGTCCTCCCCTCCAAAATGTTGCTTTTCCTCAAGCAAATGATAGGGTAAGAGCTATTGTTCTCCTTCTCTTTCATTTTTGGCATCATCAAGGATCAAATCTCCATCATAACTCAAGTGCTCAACAAGCCAAAGCATCATGAATTGATCCTCCAAGGCCAACATAGTATGTGCATAGTCTATCCCTCCAGGAGTGTGTTATTTCCTAAATCTACCTCAGGTTGAAAGAAGGCAGAATTCAGGGTAACATCAAACCACGCTCAGTCTAGTAGCTAGCCCTACCAGAACAGGAGAGGGCTCTCTCCGGGTAAATCTCAACAAAAATAATCAATAGGGCTTGAGATGACTTGAAATGAAGGCTAATTTTAGGCTAGGTATATAGGTGTAAGGATTTGATTTTGATTTTGGGGGTTTTTGTTGGAATCAAGGGAAAGGCAGTTTTGGGTTCGGGGATGAGGCCTAGTTTTTGCAGAGTTCTGATTGGGGCAAGGAAGGCAATTGTTTTGATGCTTTAGATTGAATGAATGGATGGTTCAGAATGGTGAGGCGCTGAGGAGGGCAAGAGTATTTCAAGAATCCTCTTCAAACAGATGAAAACATGGAAAATTAAACAAAACTGAAGGCAAAGCAAAGCAAGCTAATGAATTCCACCTTTATCACTTATTTGTTTAATTTAAGAAGAAAGGATAAGGGAAATGATACACATAAACATCAATGAACTTAAAATCACATAGAGAAACACACCATCAAAACATAGAGCCACATGGATCCCAAAGAGTGCTGCAAACCCTGGTCTATTCCTTTGCCAAAATTGCAGAGATGAAATGTACAATGAAGTGCCAAGCAATCCCAAATGTCCAACCCTAAAAATAACTAAAGAAATTCATGATATAGACAAGCCTAACTCATTCCCATGCCTCTAGGAGTTGAGCTCATCATTCTAGGAGATGTTTCAACCATATCTAAACTAAGAACTAAAAAATAGGCAATGAAACAACTTGCCTCTATATGGTAGGAAACTAATTCATTCAATTACATTTCACTTTTTGGTGAATGAATCTACTAAGATGAGTAAAAATGTGCAAAAATTACATCATGGTCATGAAATTAAATCAAGTTACATCAAGAGTTACATTAAAAAGTCAAACTGACCAAAACTAGGTGAAATTCTGAGCTGCTGAGCGAAAAATAGGCCAAATTTCCCTATGCGCCGCGCCTAAAATCTGTATGCGTAGCACAAGTTTGAGGCTGATTTTGAAGGCCTTCCCAAAGTAAAAATTGAGTGCAGGATAGCTCGTTGGAAATCCCTGCCTGTCTACATTCCAAACCAAATATAATTTCTGGATTTGGTTACCATTTTCCCCTCCAAAAATCCAATCTCCCAACACTGCTTCATGTGTGTGCAAAAAGTGGCAGAAAGGCCATTTTTAGGGTGTTTTTGGCCCTTTAGGCAACCCATAACTTGATGAAATCCTTAGGTAATCCATAGGCATGCATAAATTTTGATTAAAAATCTAGAAATGCAAATTATTCCTCCTGAAGAGCTGCCAATTATAAGCGCGCTCCAAGTGGCGCTACGCGTGGGGCAGGGATATCTGTTTTGAGACCAAAAAATTCAAAATTGACAAAAATTTTCCAAAATTTCTTGAAATTTGGGCTAAAGGTCCCTCATCAAGCACTATTCTGGGCCAAAGAAGCTTCGACCAAAATTTGGAGCCTATCATGCCTTTTGTGACGCTTTAGTGCCTTCCTTAGCCTTGCCTTCAGGATCTTGATCCTCGATTTGCAAACATGATGTCGCGCCCAATAATGATTCTTCATGTGTCTAAGCATGTTCTTTTCCTTTTTTTCCTTCTCCAAAAGCTTCTCAAGATGAATATTGACCCTCTCAAGCCAAGTCTCTCTATCAGCCTCAATCTCTCGCTCAATGGGTGTCATCTCGGTTCGGCTTCTTTGGGTAGCTTACCGGTTCTCACGGATGTTTTGCAACTCCATGATCATCTGCTGATCGTCCAACTGTTTGTTCCACTACTCAAAGTATTTTATGATCCATTGAGCTCTTTGCAATTTGTCGGTAAATGTGTCGATCTCAGCCTTCTGCTCCTGAATGATTTCTCTCAACCTTGAGCTTGCAGAGCTCAAATCCTCATCAATCAATATGAAATCAGTATCCTGGCTTCCTGAAGGGCCCTCATCCTACATAGGCCTCTTACCTCTATCCTGTACCTATACCTATGCTGCTGATGATGGAAACGAGACCCCTTCCACCCCGGGTGCAGATAGTACTCGTCGAGCTGCTACAAATAATACTCTGGTGCCTCTCTGATAAGTAACAAACACTAGCACACTGATATGCTCTATCTCGTGACCTTCAAGCTGATGTGAAGGTTCACCTGCATCATGGAAAACCTCCGGAGGAACCCGAGGAGCTGTGAAAATTTCATGGGAAATGAAATTCTCCCATGCAATACCCTGCAATCCAAGCTGATGTACAAAAACAATCTTGATGAGTGCATAGTGATAAATATTGTTGTACTGCTGCTCGGGAGTCTTCTTCTGCACAAGAGTGATCATTCGCTCAATGTTCCGGCACATGAAATAAGGAATTTTCATCATCCTCACTCTAGTGAAATGCATCAATAATCTGATGTGGTAGGCATAGAGGCGTGAGAACTGGCCCTCACAACTGAAGTATCTGATAATAAGTCTCATCAAAGGCACATAGGATTCCTTTAGGAATAGGAATGGGAACACCTTGCTGATCTATCTCACATAGCTAGGCCTGATGTATGGTTCATAATGCACTCTGTCCACTTTCTGTCTCTTGTTCCACTATTCACCCACATTTGGTATTCCAGTTGCTTGAGATATGGTTTCTAGTGTCAAAGTGAAATTTACACCAGCAAGAGTTACCTGACCATAATGAAAATGTAACACAAACAACCGAGCCAACTCCTGATGATGTTGAATCCTAGCAATCATCTCACAATACTGATAACATGACTGCTCTCGAAAACATGCCATTGCAAGTGGGAAAGCCTGCAATTGAGTCAATGAGGTGGGATCTTCTCTCACATGTTTTCCACCTTTACGAGGCCTTCTCGGTGCATGTAGCTCAGTGGTAGAATCACTATCTCTGTCATATGATGTATCAGTGTCTGTCTCCATAATGTGCATGCAAGGTGTATGAGAATTTTGATGTTTTGTCTTAGTTGCCAAATATGTGCCAAAGGGAAGGGACTGTGGAGAAAAATAGGACAGTGGGGATAATGAACTTCAATCAAGTGATATCAGAGGTGTAGGGACAGTCACTTGACTGTTTGGACTTGGGGTTTGGGAATTTTTACAAATGAAATGGGGAAGGGAAAATGATGGGAAATGAAATGATTCATGAATAGGGAAATAGGAATGAGATGATATGAGTGGTTTGGGATACAAGGAAATAGGGGATAGACTGTAATAGCAATATTAACAGTGATGGGAAAGGAAACACAGGTGGGAAATGGAGTTGGAGTATTTTGGCACCAAAATAAAATTTTAAAACTAAAATTCAAACCCTAAGGGAGCAATTTTTAACAAGAGAATAGGGTTTATGTTTTCAACTTTCAAACTCTCATATTCCCTTTTCAAACAAACCCAAAACTGATTAATGGCAATTGCAAGATGATTTGAACTTACATGGAGCAAATGGGACCGAGAAATTTGGAATTTTTTGGAGGAAATGAAAAATTTTAGGTGTCGGCCCTGTGCGCCACGCACACAACCCAGTGCGCCATGCCTGGTGTATGCACCGCGCCCATTCTAATTTGCAAGGAGATGAGCGGCCCTATGCGTCGCGACCACTGTGTGCGCCACGACCTTCACCCAATGCGCCGCGACTTCCAATCTCACCCACAATCTGTCTTTCAAACACTATTTTGCTATTCCACGTTTTGACTCGGCTCAATGATGTCTCTTGGTGTGCAAATGAATTGTTTGAATATGAAAATATCTTATATACACAAATAACTTTGATTTTTCTTTTGACAAACCCACTTTCTAATGTTGCAAACTTTGGCACTTTGCACTTTTTGATATAAACTTTGTTTTTGTTTGTTTCCTTTGATTTTTGAACTGATGATGAAATTCTTGTCTATTTTTGGAGGGATAGCAGGCACGGGATTTCTCAAAGGTGACCAGGGTTGCGCGTGAGAACTTTACAACTAAAAAACTTTTGAATATTACATGGTATTTATTACAAAGGATGAATTTGACAATTTTTCTTCAAAACAGAGTTTTGAAGAAGAATCATGATCAAGCATTATGACGATGAAATTTTGCATTGAATAATTATTTGAAACTTCCTCACGTGCATGCTGACATTATTAGACATTAAAATTTGTTAAACCCTAGACCTAGTGAGACTAAAAACCCTAAAATGACTCTTTGGAAAACATGAGGCAAAACATGACTGTAAATGACTTTAAAATTGATTTTGATAAATAGACACAGACTAGTAGGTACATGACATGAGGGATATGAGAGAAAATACCATTCCGTAAGATGATCCATGCTCCTAATGGAATGCAGCTGACTAAACTGAATGAGACACCTAAAATGAAATGCAACAAAATAGATTTTGATCTCTGACAGAGGGATGAAGACACCGACTCTAACATTGGCTCCAATGGGGATGGTAGCTCCTTGGAGGTGCCAAGAACTACAGATTTCTGGGAGAGTAGGCAATGCCTTCGTCCATTGAGCTATGGAGTCCATAACTTCAGCAAATTAACACAAGACTCTTGACTCATTTATAGACTAAAAATTTGACTCAAACTGACTCAATTTTGATACTAAAATGACTGAAAAACCTGACTTAACAAACCAAACCAAAATGACTCATGACTGAATTAACTAAAACAAGTAATTACAAAATTTTTTGATGGCAGAAGTCCATCGAGATTTTAAATCATGATGACAACCAACCGCCAGCTGATGGAATATGTACAATCATGTGTAGTGAGCCTTCCAATGTAACCAATCCAGCAGATGGCTACATACCAAAATTCTTCTCTCACTTTTCTCGAGCAGGTAGAAGGATGTACATGTAGGCAACTCACAATAACCACTGAAACCAAGGCTTATGATAACGAACCAGGCAACATTTATCTTTTCTGATGCTTGCAAAAGGATGTCGAAGGGATCTTGAAATTCCTGAAGCACTAGCTTGTCTTGAGATCCAGCAACAAAAATACAAGTACTCTCTTCATTCTGATCTGAAAGAACAATTGATTGCCGAGGGATAGGAAGGCACAGAGATGTATAGGCTTCTACCATCTGAGTGTTAGCTGTAAGTTCCTTGACCATGAGAAATTCTGGCATATTATCTCTCTCAAGCTCATATTCCTCAACTTCATGGTCTAGGTCATTCTTAAACAGAAAACAATCTTCAAGATTATCAAACATGACAGCCTTATCATCTTCATGAAAGAAAATATTATCTGTTTGCTGATCTATAAAACTAATTACAAGACTGACATCATTTTCAAAAGAAGAAGAATTTTCACCAACACTTTCTTGATCATGTGCACACTGCAACTCTGCTTTAGCTTGGGCTGTAACATGACCTTTCAGGAGTTGATCTATCTCATCTTCAGACAAAGGAGATAATTCTTTTTGTTTTCTTTTTCTCAAACAATGATTGTCTTCATGAAATGACATTTTAAAACATGAAAAACTTGAATGACAGTCCTTAATTACCTGATCTTCTGAAATTTGAAAACATTGTTGATCATCTTCATATGACATGGCAATCAAATTATCATTTATCACTGAGTATTTGGAAGAAGATTTTTCACTTACTTGAACAAAGATCTCATCTTTTTTTTCATGAAATGACTGAATTACCTCCTCATGAAAGCTTTGTTCTAATGAAATGAGAATATTTGGATCAATAAATCTGTCTTCTTCATTCCAGATGATCTCAACAGCAGAGTTCTCCTTCATGGGATTCAGCACAAGGTATTCTTGATCATCACAATCTGAATCTAGATCTGAAATAGCTGACTTGACTTTATCACATTCTAAAATTGAAACTTGACTTTCCTGCATATTGTCTTCTTCTATGGACAGATCTGAAATAAAACCTTCTCTTTCATCATTTTCCATTGTACTAAGATATTGATCCTACTACAAAGTTTCCTGAGCATCTTGATGGGTATCCTCTAAGTTCTCTTTATGCTGCTGAAATGGATTTTCGTACAGAGGCTCCATGATCTCATTGTCCATGAAGTCATCATCTTCATAAACTTTTTCAAGATTTTCAATAAAATTATGAACATGGCTACAACAGTTCTGAACTAAAGTTAAGGATGGATAAGACTCTTTATACCTTTGAAAGAACATGGTATGAAAATCCTTTAAACAGTAAATACAAGCAGGCGACAAACTTTCATACCAATATCGGGCTTCACCTTCTAGAGTGGCCATGAATATCTTCATCAAGAAATCTTCAGGAAAATCAACCTTCAACTTGCGGATATGTATGTGAAATCTAACCAGATGTAAAGCAGCATCCTTCCTATCATCATCATTGAATGTAGGCAAATTCCTTTGCCAATGTACCTTAGGAATTTTATTTGGAATACCTAGAATGTGATCTCGGCTCATGGGAGCATACCTTAGATCCAGTGAAACCATTTTGATAACAATGAATTCACCAAAAAATTCCTCAGGCTACTGATTCTTGAAGAGTAGAGTCGCCATTAAAAAATCTGAACCTTAGGATTCTTCGACACTGGAGTCGCCAGGTGAATGATTTTAGCCTTCTTATGTCTGATCATTGTCCACCATCAACCATCAGATCTAACTTGATACATGTACTAGGAAAATTTACAAGTCAGGTGTTAAGTTTACAAGCTAGACCAGAGATTGACTGAAGTAGCGTTTATCTACTTTCGCTAATGAAAAGCAAGAGCGTTTCGAAGGCTACCTGGCATAACTTCAGGCTCCGTCTGTAGCTTATAAAACAAATAACACTAACAAGAAAACCATTTTACTCCCCAGTATGATCGCCACTATTTTATTGCCTAAATCTACCTCAGGCTGAAAGAAGGCAGAGTTCAGGGTAACATCAAACCACGCTCAGTCTGGTAGCTAGCCCTACCAGAACTCTCCGGGTCAATCTCAGCAAAAATAATAAATAGGGCTTCAGATGACTTGAAATGAAGGCTAATTTTAGGCTAGGTATATAGGTGTAAGGATTTTATTTTGATTTTGGGGGTTTTTGTTGGAATCAAGGGAAAGGCAGTTTTGGGTTCGGGGATGAGGCCTAGTTTTTGCAGAGTTCTGATTGGGGCAAGGAAGGAAATTGTTTTGATGCTTTATATTGAATGAATGGATGGTTTATAATGGTGAGGAGCTGAAGAGGGCAAGAGGATTTCAATAATCCTCTTCAAACATATGAAAACATGGAAAATTAAACAAAACTGAACGCAGAGCAAAGCAAGCTAATGAATTCCACCTTTATCAATCATTTGTTTAATATAAGAATAAAGGAGAAGGGAAATGATAAAAATAAACATAAATGAACTTACAATCACATAGAGAAGCACACCATAAAAACATAGAGCCACATGGATCCCAAAGAGTGCTACAAAACCTGGTCTATTCCTTTGCCAAAATTGCACAGATGAAATGTACAATGAAGTGCCAAGCAATCCCAAATGTCCAACCCTGAAAATGACAGAAGAAATACATGATATAGAAAAACATAACTCATTCCCATGCCTCTATGGGTCGAGCTCATCATTCTAGGAACAATTTCAACCATATCTAAACTAAGAACTGAAAAATAGGCAATGAAACAACTTGCCTCTATATGGTAGGAAACTAAATCATTCACTTACATTTCAATTTTTGGTGAATGAATCTACTAATATGAGAAAAATGTGCCAAAATTACATCATGGTCATGAAATTACATCAAGGTACATCAAGAGTTACATGAAAAAGTCAAACTGGCCAAAACTAGGCGAAATTCTGAGCTGCTGAGTGAAAAATAGGCCAAATTTCCCTATGCGCCGCACCTGAAATCTCTATGCATAGCACAAGTTTGAGGCTGATTTTGAGGGCCTTCCTGAAGTCCAAATTGAGTGCAGGATAGATTTTTGGAAATCCCTTCTTGTCTACTTTCCAACCCAAGTGGAATTTCTGGATTTGGTTGCCATTTGCCCCTCCAAAAATCCAATCTCCCAACACTACTTCTTGTGTGTGCAAAAAGTGGCAGAAAGGCCATTTTTAGGGTGTTTTTGGCCCTTTAGGCAATCCAGAACTTGATGAAATCCTTAGGTAATCCCTAGGCATGCATAATGTTTGATGAAAAATCTAGAAATGCAAATTTTTCCTCATGAAGAGCTGCCAATTATAAGCGCGCGCCAAGTGGCGCTACGCATCGGGCAGGAAAATATGTTTTGAGACCAAAGAATTCAAAATTGACAAATTTTTTCCCAAATTTCTTGAAATTTGGGCTGAAGGTCCCTCATCAAGCACTATGTTGGGCCAAAGAAGCTTCAGCCAAAATTTGGAGCCTATCATGCCTTTTGCGACGCTTTAATGCCCTCCTTAGCCTTGCCTTCAGGATCTTGATCCTCACTTTGCAAACATGATGCCGCGCCCAATAATGGTTATTCATGTGTCTGAGCATGTTATTTTCCTTTTTTGCCTTCTCCAATAGCTTCTAAAGATGAATATTGACCCTCTTAAGCCAACTCTCTCTATCAGCCTCAATCTCCTACTCAATGGGTGTCATCTCGGTTGGGCTTCTTCGGGCAGCTTGCCGGTTCTCACAGATGTTTTACAACTCCATGATCATCTGCTGATCCTCCAACTATTTGTTCCACTGCTCCAAGTAGTTTATGATCCATTGAGCTCTTTGCAATTTGTCGGTCAATGTGTCTATCTCAGCCTTCTGCTCCTGAATGATTTCTCTCAACCTTGATCTTGAAGAGCTCAAATCCTCATCAATCAATATGAAATCAGTATCCTGGCCTCCTGAAGGGCCCTCATCCTGCACAGGCCTCTTACCTCTGTCTTGTTCTTGTACCTGTGCTTCTAATTACGGCAACAAGACCCCTTCCTTCCCGGGTGGAGATAGTACTCGTCGAGCTGCTGCAAATAATACTCTGGTGCCTCTCTGATAAGTAACAAACACTAGCACACTGATATGCTCTGTCTCGTGACCTTCAGGCTGATGTGAAGGTTCACCTGCATCATGGAAAACCTCCGGAGGAACTTGAGGAGTTGTGAAAAAGTCATAGGAAATGAAATCCTCCCATGCAATACCTTGCAATCCAAGCTGATGTACAACAACAATCTTGATGAGTGCATAGTGATAAATAATGTTGTACTGTTGCTCGGGAGTCTTCTTCTGCACAAGAGTGGTCATTCGCTCGATGTTCTGGCACATGAAATAAGGAATGTTCATCATCCTCACTCTAGTGAAATGCATCAATAATCTGATGTGGTAGGCATAGAGGCGTGAGAACTGGCCCTCACAACTGAAGTATCTGATAATAAGTCTCATCAAAGGTGCATAGGATTCCTTTAGGAACCGGAATGGGAACACCCTGCTGAGTTGTCTCACATAGCTAGGCCTGATGTATGGTTAATAATGCACTCTGTCCACCTGTTGTCTCTTGTTCCACTATTCACCCACATTCAGTATTCCAGTTGCTTGAGATATGGTTTCCGGTGTCAAAGTGAAATTTACACCAGCAAGAGTTACCTGACCATCATGCAAATGTAACACAAAAAATCGAGCCAACTCCTGATGATGTTGAATCCTAGAAATCATCTCACAATACTGATATCATGACTGCTCTCGAAAACATGCCATTACAATTGGGCATGCCTGCAATTGAGTCAATGAGGTGGGCTCTTCTCTCACATGTTTTCCACCTTTACGAGGCCTTCTCGATGCATGTAGCTCAGTGGTAGAATCACTATCTTTGTCATATGATGTATCAGTGTCTATCTCCATAATGTGCATGCAAGGTGTATGAGAATTTTGATGTTTTGTCTTAGTTTCCAAACATGTGCCAAAGGGAAGGTACTGTGGAGAAAAATAGGACAGTGGAGATAATGAACTTCAATCAAGTGATATCAGAGGTGTAGGGATAGTCACTTGATTGTTTGGACTTGGGGCTTGGGAATTTTTACAAATGAAATGGGGAAGGGAAAATGATGGGAAATGAAATGATTCATGAATAGGGAAATAGGAATGAGATGATATGAGTGGTTTGGGACTGTGACCCACCTCCTAATGCTCAAATTTTTGTTTGTATATATGTATTTACGCTTCCATACTTGGATGAAATAGTTGTACTTTTTTTGGGATTGTATGGAGGGAGGATGGGAAGTTTTTATGTACCACATGGGATGGAAATGCTCTACGTACCTCATGCTACATGTTTTAGAGAGATTATTGGTTCGACCATGTTTTTTTTCTGTTGAGTTCTTGACTCCTTGTGGGATGGATTATGTACATATCATGATCACTTTGGAGGAACAATTCATGGAGGCTTGGATTGGTGAACACCTGGCTTGTGAGGAGAGCTTGATATTTGATGATGTCACCAATGGAGGAGGAGAAGTGTTGCAGCACTCACCCTATCATTTTCTTGAGGACAAGAAAAATTTTGGAGGGGAGGACTGTAATATTCCCAATTAGCCCAAGCTAATGGGAATATACAATTTTTTTTTAATTTTCTATTTCAGGAATAAAATTGTAAAGGAGGATCAATAAAAATCCTAATCAGAAAAATAAATAAATTCCACATGTGAACATAGCTAAATCTAGGCTATTTACATAAGCACACTTAGGTGTGAAAGAGACTGGAGCACTTGACCAAGTCAACCAGGACCAAATCAACAATGTTGTCTAGATACAGTGAATCTCCTAGATACACAACACAGTTTTTAGTTGGAGGCTACTCATGTGAATGGAGCTAAATCAATGAGATGGTTTAGGGTTTGAAAAGAATTTCACCTTATCAAAGGATGACAAGGACAACAGAAGAAGGTTGTTGATTAAGTATATTTCTGAATATATTGTCTGTTTAGACATATATCATTCTCTGTTGTTTAGCTGAGGATAGTGTTTTTTAGCACTAGGGTGTTCCTGTTCGGGAAACCAACCTCTTCCATTGAGTAGCTCTTGGAGGAGTCTTGTTGATCTTGTCCACTATCAGGCATTTGGCCAAGTTCATATTCCAACTACAACACAGATTTTGTTGAGGGTTTGGTTGTCCTTGTATGTTGCAGCAAGTGGAGGCTAGATATGCTCAAATCTAGGCCAAAATAGTGCCTCTTTTCAGTGCAAAAGCCATCTATCCCCTTGATAAGAGAGTATTAGATATTTGGAGCTATATTTTTAGATCTTGGCATCAGGAAAAACCAGTGCTAGAGCCTACATCGTAGTTTACCTTCCAGCATCGCGTTATTTACAAGTGTACAGTTGCAGGGTGTTTTGGCACACATTTGGAGGAGAGATCTCTGGTGTTGGGGTTCTGCCCTTCACTATGGTGATACATGGATTATATTTCTGATCCATGTTCTGTTTAGATTTGATCTACTTCTATTGTATTCATCTTCATAAATTTTTGAATATTACTGCAGATCCGCAGCTTTAGATCTCAGATCTACTCTTTGTGTCTCATGTTTTGTTCAAAACCCCAAGGGGAATTTGTAAAGGAGCTCTTCTTTTGTACAGATCTGAAATGGATCTAATATTTTTTACATATATCTTCTCTATATCTAGAGTGTAATATATAGCTGCTGCAGCTCTTAAAAATAACATTGTCAAGCTATTTTTAAGTCAATACATGTGTTGCAGCCCCTCTTTTTGAGGAATTTATTCTATTCTTGTATTCTACATTCTGTTATACATTGTATGGGCTTCAATATGGATCTGATTTATTGTTGTATATATGAATTTTGAGCCTTATTATGGGTCTCTTATTGTTTCTTAGAAAACATGCATTATTTTCTTGCAGTATTGTTGTATACTGCAGCCCATTCTTGGGTGTTTTCCAGCCATGCTAGGTGTGATAGGTCTGTTTACCTCACCTAGTTTGATTTGTTTTTTCTCTCCTCTTGGATTTAGATGCTAGATATCTAGATCTAAGGGATCCAAGAGCTGCAAACTCATTTCAGTGAACATACTTCTAAAAATGCGTTATTCTAGCAGGTATTGTTGAATCTTCCCTTTTGGGGATATTACATAAACAACAAAAATCAATATTCCAATTAGCTGCATGCTCATTTTGGAATATTATAGTTTTGATGAGCCCTGGGAGGTTCATATTTGACAGATCTCCTGGAATTGTATTCATTCCCGGGGTACGTGCGACATTCTACAGCTTTATGACCAAATTTTCCACATGAATAACAATAGCCATGAAAAAAATGTCGGTACTTGGATGGAAATCTTCATCGAAAAATTGTCTTCCAAGACTTTTTGTGTGAATATTGTCCAATGAAGTCTACATGCATGTCAGATCTCATAGGTTCATTGTATTTTGTTGTAGAAGGTCCTGCTTCTTCTTCTTTGTAACTAATGCTAGTTCTGTCGTTGTAAGATCATTGATTGTTGATGAGTTCTTCCAATGCCCTTGAGCTGTTGGCATAGTTTTGGATAATTTTTCCTTTCTTCACTTCCTTACGTAGCGAGACTACTTCAGCTTCTAATTCTTCCCTTTCTTGGTTGCTTTCTTCCAACTTATTTTCAAGTGACTCTTCAACTTCAATTTTGAGACCTTGAACTTGTTCTTCAAGAGTATTGGAACATATCTTCTCTGCCTTGAGCTATTTTATAATCTTGATTGTTTCCTTAGAAAATTCTTCTATGGTCAATCCTTCTTCTTCGTTGTTTGATACCTCTTGTTTATTGTGCTTGGCAAGAAACACTACTCTCTTATTGGCTTCTTCTTCGATGTCATTGTATTCATCGGATGATGAGCTATATTCTTTAGAGAGAAAGTTCCTTTTGGATCCTTGCTTGTTGAATTTATTAAAGCCTTTATTTCCTTTTGAGTTGCCATCAATTTTGTTCGGAAATTTTGATGCAAAATGCCCAACCTCACCATAGCCAAAACATATCAATGGAACTTTACCTTTGAATTTTCCTTTACCAATTTTTAGTTTTCTCGTAAAGTAAGAATATTCTTCATCTGAAAGACCTTCTTCATCATCTCCCTTTTCTTCACACTTGCAGGTGCATGTCTTTTCAATTGAAGGTTGTTTGTCCTTATTGGTTTTCTTAGATGCAACGAACAAAGTTTCTAGATGCCAAGCACCCTTTTCTTCATCAAGTCTCATTTCATATGCTATGAGAACTCCATGTAATTCCTCTTTGCTAAGTTTGTCCATATTTGCAATGTATTCTAAGACTGATACCTTTGGGGAGATTCGTTCTAAGAATCTTTCGTATAATAGTCTTCTCGTCAACTGGCTCTCCCAATCCTTCCAGAGTACTGGTTATTTCATCAACATATTGAAAGTATGCATCAATTTTGCAATCTTCTTTCATTCTGAGTTGCTCAAAATTTTCTCTATATATTTGAAGCTTTGCTTCTTTGACATTTGAGTCACCTGCATATATATTCTCAAGCTTGTCCCATACATTTTTGGTGGTTTTACAACCCAACACCTTATGATAAGAAGATTCAATAAGTCCACTGATAATAATATTCTTTTATTTTGCATCATTTACCAAATTTTCTTACCCTGTTCATTCGCGGTTGATGTAAATCCATTTTGAACAGTGTCCCATACTTCGTAACCTTGCGCCAAGAGATAGACCTCCATTCTTCCTTTCCAGAGTGCATAATTATTTTCATTGAATACAGGTACACCATTCTTGGTATGCTCCATGACATCCTTCCAGTTGTTAAACTACTATTGAAGCAACCAAGGTCTAATACCAATTGTTGGAAATACTGAGGAGGGGGGGGGGGGGGGGGGGTGAATCAGTATTCCTTTCAATTAGAGCATTAGTTAATCTTCAATTATTATAATTTTTTGTACAATGATAGCAGTAAAAAAAAGGAACACAAATGCACATAGCTTTTACGGTTGAAACCCACTTCGGAACAGAAACCACCTAATGTTTTTCTAATAATTATTTAATATTCAACTCCAATTGAAAATAAAGCTCCAACTTCCTAGAATCTAGAAAATCATTCTTCTCCATCTCCCACTGGATGGATGCTCCAACGCTCGAGATTCTTCAGTAGTCAACTGAATGGATGCCTCAACAAACAATGAGCTACAACTCACCCTAGCACCACCCTACCACCATATAGAAGAATAAAAGAAGAATTCTCCTGTACCAGGAAAAATGGTCCACTTTACAATGATAAAGAATGATGTAGAAGAATAAGACACACTAGAATATAACCCAAACTATGACACAATCACCTAATGATGATCCTAGACCTCTTGACACTTCCTCTTCAACTCTTGGCAGATAGACACTAGTAAAAATTTTACAATAATATATTTACAATGATTTAGTACAATGATACCTTTATAGTGATTGTATGAAGTGCTGCCCACTTGAAGACTTCATGTGATGAACTTCTTACTGTTTTTTTACACCTTAGTTACTTCTCTTATCATGCTACCCTCTGTTTCACCTTGCGTTGCTTTGCTTCCCTAGAAATTTTGGTCCTTTGCAGCCCTTAACAACATATGATCTAGCTTTTTCTTGCCTTCTAGGAGCTCGATATTGAATCTGGTGTATATCTGTTATTTTAGATCTCCAATATCTTATTTTTGTTCCTGTAATATTCCTCTGAGTTGTCTTTCCAATGCCACAGGTCTGACCCAATTTGTATTCTTCAAGGGACAGTTATGCCCAATCTCACACAATGCCCTAATTATGGATTGTTTCAGTAGAGAGAAATTGTACGACGTGTCATGTGTCACTGTTTTTTTATTCAGCTCTAAAATTATAGAAAAAACTAGAGTCCATGCACTATCTGTCACTTTTTACAGAATTCCAATCCAATACTCAGAGAGAGAGTTACGACACTTTTCCCAAGGTCACTTCTTTGAGATAAATTTCAGGAGCCTACAAAAACACTAAGTTCCACAGATCATATCTCCGACAATATTTTGTACCTTGATCTAAAACTTCTACAGGAGATTCCTTAGGATTTCGGATTTTCCTAATAAAACTTTCTGCTTTTGAACCTTCATATAAAAAAGGTTAGAGTGAAAATTCCACGATGACTTGTTTCAGACGGTGAAATCCCTTACATAAGGAGGATTCGAGGATCACAATTTATATAAATGATTAGGTTGAGAGGGGCTTCAACAAGTGAACATGGGAGGGATTTTAGGAGCTTAAAAAATATTAATTATGAATTTTCAATGACCCATTCCACAACCCCATGGGGTTTTAGCCCACTAACTGGGGGTACAAACTTCAAACATGAATATTTCTCAAATCGTGAAGAATTACGTGGTGTTCCATATATCAACGGAAACATATCGACAAGAAGAAACCATAAAAATCATTATTGACCCAGAATATAGTAGTTGGTAGGTCAAAATTCCCATGCAATATTGGATTAGCCCCTAGTGCTACTTGGGTTGACATCAATGACAACCGCTTATCAACAATCTAGCTCAGAAATCACCCAAATCAACTCTCCACAACTTCTGCCCTGCAACACAACACAACCTCAACATGAAATACATTGTACCATAAAACTGAAGCTTTGGCCTAATGTTGAAATGTGAAAATGAAGTGAAATCACTTCTCCTGAGTAGGCACTCAAATTCCCCCAAGGATGAACGTGGGATTCCCACTCGGGAACACCCTGTGCTAAACAACACTGCAATCTTAGCTAAACATTTGAAGATAGAAAACAAGTCTTAATAGACCATATCAAAATAATAATCAAAACATAACATAATTATCTATGACTGCCATCCTCTTCCTTATATAAGTGGTGGGCTTCCTCACCCTTGGCCCCACTCATTAAAGCCACTATCTCCATGCATGAGAGCTCCCTCCAAAACTATGTTGTCCCTTAATGAATGTCCACTCCTCCATAACAACGTTGTTGATTTGGTCAAAGTTGACCCAGTCTTCATGCTCCAACCCATTTTCACACACAAGGGTGCTTAATTAAGCTGCTAAGATGACCTCCTTTCACATTAGGAGTGATTTTATTCCTATTAAGGAGATTTATGGGCCTCCATACCCTCTTATTCATCAAAAAAAGAATCAAAAACAAAATTTAATATTCCAACTAGCTCATGGATAATTGGGAAAATTACAAGCTTTTCATTGTGATGGGCATGTTTGGAGGAATTCCAATGTTGAGATGACATCAGGGGATTATGCCAAGTCATCTACTATGTTGTAGGTGTGGGCGAGTTTGGAAGAAGTAACATTTCGATGTAATGGCCCTTTGGGGATCTTGTGAATGACCTCTGCCTTAGGCTAAGATATCTAAAAGGGGACATTTGGTGTCTAAATGGACTCTGTGGGTGCTTTGGTTTGGGAATCGATTGCAGACGTAGCAGGTTTATTGTCATATGGGCATGAATGGGTCTAAAGGTTGAGATCAACGATATTGACCTCTTCAAAATTCATCATGAGAATTCGGTAATTAGGGGTACCAGACTGCGGGGTCTGAGGGACAACCTCCCTTTGAGGTGGTTGGGTAGAAAAATACCCTTGTTGAGGGAAAGGATTAGTGAACATCCTCGATTGAGCTAGTGCAATGTTTGGAGGAAGCGACGTGGTGGGTTACTGTCCTCTGGTCGCTGCTTTGGCTACCCACAACTGGTGCATCTGGGGTAAAAGGGGACAGTCATGAGTATAATGGTCGTGTACACCACAACATGAACAAGGTTTATTTGTACAAAGGGTCTTGTTCTATTTGGGTTGATCACCCTGTTACTTGTTTGCGGTGTTAGGCTGGTCCCTTGGGGTGCATTCAGTTGATTACCTTGGCGACCTTGGTTACCCTACGCTTGTTGGTTTTGGTTTCCTTCCCCCTTATTCATTTTCTTCCAATAAGAGGGATTAGTCACTCTCTACTGAGCACACACTTGACCTTAAGGAGGCGCTGGCTATTGTGGCAGAGGTTGAGAAGGCATGAAAGGTGGGGGAACTGATGTTGGAGGGGCTGGAGTGTCAGGTTGTGCATAAGGATAAAAATGAGATGGGGCAACATTTGGGTAAACGGGTTGAGCAACAACTAGCCCTAGCATCAATTGATGCGGTTGGGAAAATTCATAAGGAATGATTTTATGGGGATACAAGTTTCTTGGAGGGGTATAAGTGTTGGAGGAACTTTTCCTCCCTTGGGGGTAACCATAACTCATGTGAGGAGTATCATGTGTATGTGAGCGAGATACAATAATACCGTCAGTGGCATGAGATACCCCTGTGCATTGGCACCACCAGGTCTAGGAAGGTCTGGTAAAACGGTATAAGCATAACTAGACTGGGCATAGATCAAGTCATATTTTAATGCGACCTAGAGAGATTCATCCTCAGACGAATGATATGCGACATATTTACCAATGGGGGATAATAGAGTTCGAAGAAACCAATCCATATTGACATGGTATTCAAATGTAGGATCTCTACACAAGCTCCTTCTTCTACGCCATTCTTGGACATGGTGAGAAAAGTGAGTGGTAGAAGATTGAAGGAATGCGATTAACAACTCGGTACCAGTATCATAACAGAGGGGTAGCTGAAAATATGATAGAAACACTTTAGCAAGAGTCGCAAAAGTAGTATGAGATGCAACAGGCTGATCGACATACCACTTTGCAGCTTTTCCAATGAGCATATGTTGGAACAACCGAAGGAAAATGGAGTCATCGGTGATGGAATTAGATGAACACCACATATGAAAGGAGAAGACATGATTAGTAGGGTTCTCTCTAGTATTTCCTTCAAACTTAGGAATGTCAAAAGGAAGCTTAGTTGGCATATCTAGCCAACCTGCATCGTGGAGTATGGTGTCATTGATTAACTAGCTAAAATCGGGAAGGCTTGAACCCCCCATAAAAGGTAGCAAATAATTGGTTGGAATGCTTCTAGTAGCAGTTTCACTAGTAGTAGCTCCAACATTAGGGCAAGGGCCACCACCAACTTAAGGATCTGCACCTACATTGGCACTTGACATGGTAACAGTGTGAGGGTGAGGAGAACCGGGGTTGGAATCAGAGGAAGAACCCAATGAGGGGACTCGGGGTAGGACTAACTCAGACCCTACGGGGTGGAGTAAGACATCCTAATGGAAACTAAGGGTGAAGACCTTGGATTCTCCATGATAAACGCCTTGGGGGTGCTATGATGGCAAGTCACAAATGACACAAAAAATGTTGAAGAGTGATAAACAAGGATTTGGAGGTAGATTAATTAATTATGATTTTTATGTCTTGGCTTGGCATTGTAAACCAAGCGCTTTTCACTTTAAGTGTGAATGTGTGCATCCGTGTGTTTAATTTTACTAATCCTAGATGATTATTTGAAGAAAAATAAAAAATGTTGAAAAACTATAAATGAAATTGAATGATAGTAAAATAAACAGTTAATCATGCATAAATCCAAACCCAATGAAGGCTATGAGACAACCAAATGAAAAGGAGGAAAAATTGACTCAAAACACACTAAAATGGCCAAGATATATAATGTTGAAGGGACAAGGATCTAATGACTTTATAATGATGGAAGTGATGCAGAAAACAACAAGAAGCCAGAGGGGAAAAGTGTTGCAAAAGATAAGGTTAAAGGTTAAAAACCTAGGGAAACCAAATAGACCCTAAGGCAAAGACCAAAAAAAAATCAATAGAGGGTTTTGGATGGAAAAATAAACTATCAGAAAGGGTCTATAAAAATGATGGATTAGACCTTGAAACAATGGCAGAAAGTGTTATAAATTTCAGACTACTTACTCAGCTTAACACCTCCTAAAAAGGTGGAAGTGTACTGAAACCTTAGGGGGCTTGGTTTTACTTCAAGGAGACAAAATGAGCATATCCAGGCCTAATATGGGTTGAAGCAGAGGTTAGACAACCCAAAATAGTGCTCTTGAAAAACCTTGACAATTTCAAAAAAAATTCAGAAAAAGATTCCAGATTGCAGTTTCTGACCTCTAGACAGGTGAACTCGCAGTTTATGGGTAGAAAAGTGCAAGTTTAGGGGGAACTCGAATTTTTTGATCTAAAAAGTGTGACTTTATTCTCCTTGATTCTCGAGCAACAGGTTGCAGAAAATTTTCCATCTCTGGCGCGGTTCTTACCTGTTACCTACAGAAAACACTAGAAAACATCCAGAAGTTAGAATTTTGGTTGAATTAGGGCATAAAATTTAAAAAACAACATCAAGAGATTGAAAAAAACTAAAGTAAAATCATTTTTGCTGAAGTTTTTGGTCACAAAATAATCTGAATCACAACAGTGGAGTCGCCATTTGTTCATGCCAATGTGTGATTAAAACACCAGTAGAGTCTCCATTTATTAGTGTAAAATATTATCGCAAGTGTAAGAAAAGATCCTACTTTAGCTATGTGTGAAGAATAGCCCTAACAATAGAAATGGATGCTTAACTCTTTAGATCTACAATAGACAGTTAGAACAAATCCTAAAAAACTGAGATCTATGCAATACAAGTAGCTAAACAGTAAAAACAAATAGTAATAATAGATGCAAAATTAACTCCAAGCATCCAACATACAAGACAAGATTAAAGAATGATTTTATATTATAACACCTGGTGAAGGAAACAGGTAAATGCTACTATTCCCCCTCAATAGGATGGGTTCTTGGTTATCTTTAAGGCTTCAGCTTCAGAAGTTTCTCTCTCTCAATGGTGTAGAAAAGCCAAAGCATGTGTTGAACTCAAGTGGGAGTTCAAATGGAAAAAGAAATTAGTAGCGACAATGAGAATGATCAAAGTGAAGAATGAATGGAAAAACCCTCCTATTTATAACAAAATATTGATTTATCTTCGATAATAGGGAATAATAAAATATTATTAACCAAGATCTAGATCTAACCGCTTGGAATATTTTATTATATTTTGTTGGAGGGAAAAGGTATTTAAATTGGTTAAATACCTTCATTTAGAAATAATAAACAAATAAATTATTTATTTATAATCTCAAGAATGTGGTTAAAGAACAATAAACAAATAATGATTTGTTTAATTATTCCTAGGTGATTTAGTCAAATTTAAGAAGGAATAATAACTAAATAATGATTTAATTAATTATTCCTAGAGAAAAATAGGAAAAATAATTATTTATCTAATTATTTCTCATAATTGGGTTTAATATGACTAGGAATATTAATTTATACAATGGTTTAATTAATTATTCCTAGAGGAAAATCAAATAAATAAGGATTTATTTAACTATTCCTCATGGGGTTTATTATTTTAACCAGAAATAACTTAATAAAATATGGCTTATTAAATTATTTCTTATAGTGAAAGAAATTTTACTATGGTAAAATTGGTCCTACATGGTGTAATTTGATCCATCTAATTAGAAATGGGTATATGACCAATTTTTGGTGATAATACCCCCTTAGTATCATAATGCCACACATTCCCTTTTTTTAATTCCATTTTCTTGAGGAGTTCTGCAATCACTGGGAAGCCATGTCTTGAGTTGATGATGAAGAGACCTACGAAAATCACAAGTTTGAACATGTACCCCTTCTTTGTTGGTACAAAGTGTATCTGGTCTGAGTTGAGGCACTTCCTAACGAATTATAGAGTAGATATTCTCATGGGTAGGAACAATGGCAGATGGTAAGGGGGAAGTTCACAACCATATATTATGATTTCTGTATGGTCCTCCAATAAGTACCAATCCCTTAGACAATCCTCCTCACTGAATTGGAGCAACTCTTTTTGTTCTGGAAACATATGAGGTGGAGGTATACCATGAATAATTTCATATGCAATGGACATGAAAGGTGATATAAAATTAGAGTAACCATCATCATGAGGTTTCTGTTGAACTAAGGTGGTCTAGTCAAATAAATACTTGGGTTCCTTCCTTCTGTGAGTAACTTTAGTCAAGCCTACACATTCAAACCTTTTGGCATGTGCGAACATGAATAGATAAAACAATAATGAATATTACCGAAAACCAGTTGAAGTAGCTAGGAGTTGGAGCTGGGTTTTTATGGTTGCGGCCAAAAATGATGCAATGTCGAAAAGGAGACTAGGCTTCGTCATTAGGTCCAAAAAAACCAAGCAAGTATTATTTACACAACTTGCATCATCTTCCCCTAACATTCTAAAGATTATAGACAAGATGGGTTGAATGGGCTCCACAAATAAGGAAAGGGGAAATTTACCAATGGTGGGGAGGACTGGTGAGTCTTGGCCCACGATTATCTGAAGGAGGGAATTTAGTCATTCTGTGGGAAGGCCAATGAAATGATAGATGAGGGTTACCTCGGTGAACTCCAACATGTCAAGAGATTTATGGTAAAGAAAGGCCTCTTGTATGAGTGTGGGGGTAATCTCTAGTATTTTTTTCCCTTGAGAGGAAACAAAATACATTTTATGCTCAATGTAGGCTTCGGAGAACCATGAGACAAACACGGGGAAGTGGCGAACATAAGGTGCAACTCAGTAATACATACCAGAGTCGACCACCCTGAAGAGGTGTTCTTCTTGCCATTTGTAACCCATTAGGTCGAAATGTCTGTCAAACAAGTAAAATGAGTAGGTGTGGTTGTGAATTTGGGCTTGAGTGTCCATGAGAGGCTTAGGACTAGGAGTAGATTTGACCTCGCGAGCTTGTGGGGTTTCTGGGGTGGTATTTTTAATTTTTAAAGAAAAGTTGTAACTGTAAATGAAGGTGGATGGGAAATGTTAAATACCTGGCGATCGAGTTGGATGCTGAAAGCAACGTCAAGGGGGAGTGTTGGCATGACGGTCCGAGTAGGGTTATGTGTGCGCGCCTAATTGGTAGAAGATTTGGAGGAAAATACAATGGTTGGGCATAAAAGGTGGGAGGGTCAGGTTATTTAGGCAGAGGATAACAATTGATAGCATGACGCATATGTGACATCAGTAGAGTGACATGTGTCTAGTTTTGGTTGGAATTTTTTTTTGGGTAGGTGGCAGACGCGTGGGGGACATATGGCTTCCATACGCTCAAGAGCCTTACCTTGTTTTTTCCTCTGCGCTTTACCTTTTTATGCTGGATTCTACAACATCAACTTATGCCATGTGTGGTCCCCACAACCTTCTGGTGGATCAAGAGATGGTCGTATGGATAAGCGGTCCCCTCCCAGAAAATATCCTGGTTGTCTATCAGATCCACTGAATTTTCAGTGCCGGGGGGGTAGAAAATGTTAACATCGATGCATCTTACCATGCTCTTCTATCACGAGATTTCCCAGGTTAGATATTAGTGGCAGATTCTGCAAGAAGGTGCGCAAAAGATAACCATTGTTTGTGTGCTAGATAGGGTCTCAAATTTACTCTTCTATGTTGTTTTTGGAAGTATTTGCACACAAGACCTGTCCTCTATAACCTTTGTCTTTGTTCTCAATCATGATCGAGAAGGGTAAAGTAGTAAGCCACTATTTTTCAAAAATGATACTTTTCTGGTAGAAAATACCAGCCTATTACAACATATCCTATGCTCCCATTTGATCTAGGTAACTAAAAATGACTTCAAAGATAGGGTTTCCAAATGGGGCCTACTTGTATTTTGGTTGGGTCATCTTGACAAAATATTTCATCTCTCCTCATTCCTATGGAGTTATAGGGAGTGTCATATACTGTTGGAAAGGTATCCAATAATATATTATTTGACTCCTTTTAAATCAATAACAACCATTTTCACAAATAAAATATTTTTAATATTATAAATATAAATTATTAAAATTAAGTAAAAATAAATTTTATATTATTAATATAAATAATAATTATTATATATCTAAAAATCATTAAATGAAAAATCATGCTTTTCATTATTATTATTATTATTAAAAATCCTTGATAATATCAATTATTTAAATCTGACATTATCACAAGTAATACATGAATGATAATGACATAAATGATGGAGTAGCATGTATATCTTATTTGGGATATATTAGATGATGTTATTTATGGTTCATGGTTGATTCACCTAATATTGGATGTTCACATTTGAATCTCATCCTCTTCCGGGTACATGGTGAATGTTGCCCCAATCAATAGGGTGGTTTTGGTTGGATGCATATTCATATTTGTATTTACTCGTATTTATGGATATTGGGTGTTAGAATTGACTCTTCTTGGGGCATGCGATATTTGAAAAAACTTTCAGATCATTTGTTACATATCGATATGATTACCCTATGTGGAACACTTTAATTATAGCCTTTTTTCTCAAGATCATAACATTTTTTATGGATTTACATTTATTGGGGCGTTATGTGGATTTGACTATTGTTTATATTTCATGGTGCCACCTGAGAATTTTTTGCAATTATTTAGGGTATGTTGAATATGGGTACAGGTGGACTCAAGATGTTGGAAATACTGAGGGGGGGGGGGTGAATCAGTATTCCTTTCAATTAGAGCATTAGTTAATCTTCAATTATTATCAATGTTTGTACAATGATAGAAGAAAACAAGAGGAACACAAATGCACACAGTTTTTAAGGTGGAAACCCACTCCGGGACAAAAGACACCTAATGTTTTTCTAATAATTCTTTAATATTCAACTCCAATTGAA
Source organism: Pinus albicaulis (assembly GCA_034641835.2). Classification (NCBI taxonomy): domain Eukaryota; kingdom Viridiplantae; phylum Streptophyta; class Pinopsida; order Pinales; family Pinaceae; genus Pinus; species Pinus albicaulis. Next base: position 499,872,310 of record CM076584.1, on the reverse strand, counting down.
AATAAAGCTCCAACTTCCTAGAATCTAGAAAAGAATTCTTCTCTAGCTCCCACTGGATGGATGCTCCAACGCCCGAGATTATTCAGTAGTCAAATGAACAGATACCCCAACACCCAATGAGCTACAACTCACCCTAGCACCACCCTACCACCCTATAGAAGAATAAAAGAAGAATGGACTCCCGTACTAGGGAAAATGGTCCACTTTACAATGATATAGAATGATGTAGAAGAAGAAGATATACTAGACCATAACCCTAAATTTGACACAACCACCTAATGATGATCCTAGACCACCCGACACTGCCTCTTCAACTCTTGGCAAATAGACACTAGTACAATTTGTACAATAATGTATTTACAATGACTTAGTACAATGATACCATTATAATGATTGTATGTAGTGCTGCCCACTTGAAGACTTCATGTGATGAACTTATTGCTGCTATTATGCACCTTGGTTTCTTCTCTTGTCATGCTGCCCTCTACAGCATCTTTCTTTGCTTTTCTTCCCTAGAAAGTATGGTCCTTTGCAGCCCTTGAAAACACATGATCTAGCTTTTTCTTTGCCTTCTAGGAGCTTGATATTGAATCTGGTGTATCTCTATTATTTCAGATCCCCAATATCTAATGTTCAGTGTTGTAGTAGTCCTCTGAGTCATCTTTCCAATGCCACAGGTCTGACCCAATTTGGATTCTTCAAGGGAGATTTATACCCAATATCGCACAATACCCTAATTATGGACTCGTTTCAAAAGAGAGCGAACCTAGACCCGCATGCCACATGTCACTTTTTCTTCATTCGGCTCTGAAATTGATAGAGAAAAAACAAAATTCTGTTCACTATCTATCATTTTTTAGGGAATTCCAATCTGATACTCAGAGAGAGAGTTATGACGATTTTACCAATGTCACTTCTTTGAGATTAATTTCTAGAGCCTCGCAAAACACCGACTTGCTGCATCGTATCTCCAAAACCGTTGCGCACCTTGATCTGAAATTTTTACAGTTGTTCTTCCAGCGTATTTCAGATTCACCTCGTAAAATTTTAGCTTCGAACTCAGCAAAAATTTAGAGTAAAAATTCCATGATGACATGTTTCATATGGCGAAATCCTTTGCATAAGGAGGAAATGAGGATCACAACTTATATAAATGCTTAGGTTGAGAGGGGCTTCAACAAGTGAACGTGGGAGGGATTTTAGGAGCTTAAAAAATATTAATTATGACTTTTCAATGACCCATGCCCCAACCCCATGGGGTTTTAGCCCACTAACTGGGGGTACAAACTTCAAACATGAATATCTCTCAAACCGTGAAGAATTGCATGGCATGCCATATATCAACGGAAACATCTCGACAAGTAGAAACCATTAAAAGCAGTATTGACTCAGAATATATTAATTTCTTAGGTCAAAATTCCCATTCAAAATTGGGTTAGCCCCTGGTGCTGCTTGGGTTGACATCAATGAAAACCGCTGATCAACACAAGATTGATTACTTTTCCTTCCTTTCTTCACCTGATGAGGAGGAAATTTTCAATGTCACTATCAAAATTGAGTGATGTGTATCTTAAACACTGCTAGGTATTTAAGCACCAGGGTCTTTTCCATGCATTGATCAGATCCGCAGGGTTAGCTCTAGTAGGGAATTTTTGCAGGATCAATCACCAAATTGAGAGAATATATTTGTGAAATCACTTCCATATGGTCAGAAGAACAAACTTGTTAAGGTGACGATTGAGTTTCAGAATCTTTTATTTGGTTCTACTGTCTTTTGGAATGACGTGTTCAAACTTCAACAAAGTGAATTGGTTGGGAAGTGGATGCATACTATGATGGATGGTGCTCATATGTGGGATTGGGTAGAGAATCATTGGGTATCGATCCTCAAATATAGGTCGTGGATTAGTGTTCTGTTTAATCAGTGGTACTGTTTCCACTTCCTCCATGTTGATAATGTTGGGAATATTTGCTAACATCATTGGTCATGGTTTTTAATTTCCTTTCTTTGCAACATTCACACATTGGATTTAACCATTTTAGAGAAGATCCCTGTAAGAAGATAATTTGGGAAAGAATTCTAGGCCTTGCTCTGGTTTTTTTATCAATAATGACCTTGATGGAAATCAGGAGTTCTATTAGGCATATGGATTATCTAGAGGAGAATATAATAGTGGATATGGATAAGTGTATTGCATGATTTTGGTGGAAGTTGATTTCTCGGTTGGACTACCGATGGAGGTGGATGTTATTTGGGGTGGTTTTTTGACCTGGAAGTAAATATATTATTATGGAATTTATTTCTACTACCTGGGGTGTCATGCAACTGGACAACTTATTGCTAATTTTCCTCTTTGATTTAGTTTTTCTCATCGTTATCTTTCAGAGAGGGTTTATATGTGAGGTGAAAAGAGGTGTTCTCTGAGCTCTGTCAACATTCTATAGATGCACATGGGATTTTTTTCCCATCTTCTCTGGGTACTTTGTTTTATATTCCATCTATTGATCCTCTTTTACCTTATGTTAAAAATTTGGAATTGGAAAAGGCTCATGTTGACCTGCCTTCTATTCATCTTCCAGAGCATCCATTACTCTCCGAAGATCTCGATCTTGGTTCTGATATTTTGGGCTCACATTTTGTTTTTGGGACTACATATTTGGCTCTTGAGGGACAAGCTATTATCCTTGATCCCCGATGCACTAAACTAGTCATATGTATTGATAAATAGGATGTTTCTACTCTTTTATCCACACCCCTAGTACTGAGCACATGTCCTTCGAATACCATAAATTATGGTCCTATGGATAGACATACCGCATATTCATGGGGAGGGGATGTTCCTAATTTTCACTTGTTACCCCAAAAATTCAATTTGGCACTTTTTCTTGGGATTTTTCACTGACTAATTCGGTCGACCATGACATTGAACTGATGTGGCTTAATCCTGAAATAGATATTGAACTATTACCCATCCACTCCTTTACCTCTCCTCTGGTTTTGGTTTTTTTAGTCCTCTATCTCACCATAATGTGACCATTAAAAGGAAGATGTGTCCCAATATGAATTTTTTCCATTCTGATGAGATTATTTATAATGAGGATTGTTAGCCACCCATAAATTTGATTATACCAAAAGGTGGCTAAATATATTCAGAGCCTCCAAGGAACAAATTTTTCACTAAAAATTGTTGGCTCTTGAAGTCTCTATAAGGCCTCCTGCCTTATCCCTCTATTCAAAACCTTCACTACTACTCTACATCTCAAAAGCCTTAGAACTCCTACAAAAATCCACAGTCATATGCTACTGCAAAGGACCCCTTCTTCCCTTTTTTCCCCCTTAAGCTAACCTTCTTCTCTTTTCTCTCCATCTCCCATGAAAGCCTCTCAAATTCATGATTCTCCCTTTTCCTCTCATTAGAACCCATTTCATAAGGTCTAAGACCCCTTCTTGACCTTATCGAAAGCCTTCATTTCCTTGAAAAACCGTTGAAAACCCTAGAAAATACATATTTTCTGTCCCTCTAAGGACCTAAACCCATTTTCCTCCATGCGCCCGAGCGCCAGAACCAAATACTACAACTGTCGGGTGCTTATCCTTTCCATTTAATTTCTCCGCCCGAAACACCAAAAACCTTTGTAAACTATGGAAATTGGGTTTAAATCAATTTCCAAAGTCTCCGCCCATATAAATCGATGAAATAATCCCGACCGTCGATCTGCTCCACAGATCTGACGACACGACATGCGACTTATCGTGTGCACCCCCCCCTCAACCATACGTCACCTCCTAAAATCGCTCGGTTTTTCCGCACCGCCCTCGGGCGAAGGATGGTTTTCCCTGGTTGCCCAGCAATTCCATATGCTGGCTGCCACGCGTCCTCTGTACTTTTCAAAAAACCACTGCATAAAGTCAATCCCCCGCGCATTATCCATTAGACCATGGCCGCCCAGCGGAATAAATGACAGTCGTTCGATCTGGCCCCGCACATCTAATGGTGATCGCTTATCCGAGCTGCCCGACATTTAACCAAGTCACACACGATTTATCCGGCCCCCGGCGCAACCGAGAATCCATCTTCGTCGTCGATCTTTGCATATCGATGGTCCACATTCAATTTCTTGATTCCATTGCACAGTCAACGCATCTCCGCCGCTGATTTTTCCACTCGCCCCTGACCGTTGATCACCGCTCGATCGACGGCTCCGATCGCCCCACTCCCCCGCACACCTTCCGATGTAGATTTCCATATAAACGCAGGATTTTATAATTTCATTTGTATTTTGCAGGTTTAAGATTTTTTCCGCCATGTTTGAAGAAGACTCGAAGGACGAGGGTGACGATTCTCGTTCTTTCGATTTGTCGAAGGAAATTGACTGCAGGGTGTAGAACTATGTTGTCAACAAGGTTTCATGAGCCTTTGTTACCATGCACCCCTGTGAAACTTGTAAAATATGAAGAAATCACAATAAACGAGTATCAGATTGCAGAGATCAGAAATGGATCAGAGCAGAGATTTAGTGGAAAAATCAGTGGGGATTATGGCTAAGACAGTTATTAAAAGCCTGATCCCCAGCCTAAAACACAGCTTTAAAGGGAAACCTAAAAATCGTTCGCCAGACAGGATGCCTTCACCACTATATCTGAGGCAAATTGATTCCTCAACCACCACGGCGCCACCTATTGCCTCAAAACATTCAATCAGGAGCCGAATTTATGGAGCAGGATCAGATATTTTGCCTCGAAACAGCCAAAGAAGTTACTTCTGCCATGGAATTTATTGATAGATGTCCGCAGAGTAACCCTAATTGTACAAAGATCCTCACAAGGTCAACAAAGCTCTCACCGAGCTAAAAACATAAGTACAAATTAGTTAATGGAGTAGAACACCTGTACCTTTTCTTCTTTGAGCCCCCAAGGGCCGATAAGGACATTAATGACTGTATTAATTTTTTTGAGATCTTTTATCCGTTCTCACCTCCTCATCCTTCTATAAATACTTCACTAGAAGATGAGTGAGGGGTTGGTTGTTAATGTAAATTGCTGAAGCATTGTAATGTAATTGAGCTGAAAACTTCTGTTGTAAATAGTGGTCTCATTGGCTCTTGGAGCTCTGTTTGTAGCAGATAAGTTAGGTTGTGAAAGAAAGGTGAATTAAAACATTGAACTCTGAAGATTGTAACTGGTTTGGGGCATCAATACAAGCTGGTTTATGGGATCCTGGTCTATGTTGACGGTGATGTTATTCTTCTTGTAACTAGTTATTTTATTTATGTTTTCATTATGTTCCATTTTCTACTGTAAAGAACAGTTTAAACAGGGTTAGAACCAACTGTATATCAGTAACCTTCTCTAGCTGAGAAACCTTTATTTAAATGTTTTCTTTCAACTATTTTGTTTGGAAATGATTCAATTCAGTTTAAGCATAGGAATGCTGGCATTCCCTCGTCTTATTGTCTTAGCTGAATATTATTTTTGAATGTTACTTTTTGTATATGTTGCATGAAGATGAACTGAGAAAGATATGGTGAGCCCTGGTCCAGTCTTGTCTGATCAAACTGTCTGATTGTTTCCCTTAGAGTGTGTTAAAAGCTGACTAGTTTCAAAGTACTTATCAGATCTTAGGCCATTCTGTGTTATCTTTTTGATTGTCTTGGCTGTAACCGAGTAGAGAAGAGCTAGGAGAGGATTTGTGGTGAGCCCGGCTCGTTAGTCTCTTCTCCAAAGGTTGCCTTCAAGTTTCCCTTAGTTTTTTATGTGTTTTCTATTAGAAGTGTATCAAGGGCTGGCTAGTTTCAAAGTACTTACCAAATCCTAGTTGGCTTCTATGTTTTTTTTAAGTGCATGGTCAAAGGCTAGCTAGTTTCAAAGTACTTACCAGATCCTGGACTGCTCTTTGTTCTACTCCGTTACTTCCCTTTCTTATTGTATCACTCCATTCCATAAATCAAAACCCTAAAGAGATCCTTAGACATAGATGACTTGCCCCATGGATCACTCTTGCCTCTTGCTATTCCAATTAAATCCTATTATGAATCCATAGCCCAATGGACTGAAAACATGTAATTATCTTCTTTCTAGATCGAAGCTTACTCTGGATTTCTTGCAACTTCCCACCTTTGAGCCTATTTGCATATAGATCTTTCCGCCTCTAACAGCAATCAATGCTCAACCATTCAAAACAAAACAAAACCCTTGGCCTTCATAACTAGCCTAATATCATTATCTCAGACTTCAAAGATAATATCCATCTGTGTACATATTGGAGAGATCCCTCTCCGGATTCAGGAGCACTAGATCCTAGAATCCCAAAGTGGTTGAAACAATGTTGTTTCTGTAATTGGACTCTGCCAATCTTGCTAATAAATTACAGAAGCCTAACATTTCTGGCGACTCCACTGGGGATCTCAGTGTTTTTGATACCCTTTTAAGACCTCACAGACCCCCTTCGTTCGAGAAAACTTTGAGAGTAAAAAGCAGCCTTTTCAAGCACTACCAAGAAATGGTAATCATGATGAAACTTGTTTGAGTCAGTGACAATCTAGGTCAATCCTAGGATTCTGATAAGTCTTTATCTAACCTTGAAAATTAGTTAGCTTAGCCATAAGAGTAGACTGTCTTTGTCTCACAACCGTAGCTAAGTTTTGAAACAAAGTTAGGACATTCTTAGAAACCACACAAATAAAAATAACTGAGAAAACACCAAAAACATTCCAGATTGGTAGTAAAACACTTGCTCTTAAATTTCATTTACCATTGGATGTGTTTTACCTCATACTCTTAGACAGAGTCTGGAAAGGGCTAGGCAGCCTTCGGATCTCATCCTGTCTTAGAGGTGACGCATCTGGTGAAAGCCCTCCCAGTCAATCTCTGGTTAGAGTTTTTTTGTTTTGGGATATCCTTGAAAAAGGATGTTTCACAAGCACTGTGGTGGACTGTGTATCTTTTCGAAAACACTCTAAACTTTCCATCTGGTGACTCCACTGTCCTGAACAGACCTTAAGGCTCCACTGGGAAGAACCCTCATCATTATAATATCATTCAAATCCAGTTAGAAGACTGTAGGATTAAAATTGTGAAAGCAGATTAGTTAACCCCTCAAATATTGTCATATCTAGTTGAACTTTTCTGGTTTATTTGGGTCTAAAAACATAGCATAGTGGCTTCTAGAAAGACCCACACTAGAGCCCATCCTGACCCCAACCCATCTGAGATAGTTGATGACCCAGAAAGTATCCTTTGGAAGTCTCCTAAGATTAAATTATCAACTGTTTTCAGATCGCCCCCAAGAGCTAAATCAGTTCCTGAAAAACTTTCAGCTCTACAACACTCCCAAGCTGGCTTAGTTAATCCATTTAGGACTAGGTCATTTAGTGAGTTAGAATAACTAGATTCTAAGTTTTCACTATCACCTCCTGAAACAAGTGAACATATTGGTAGCAGAGAAACAACGCCTCTTGATTTACATTTTCTTCTTAACTTAGGTGGTTCTCATCCAAAATCAGCTCAACAATCTACTCATATTCCATCCGCCTCTGTTCATCCTTCATTCACTGTTCAAACCACCCCACTTCAGCCCACTCCACCTCTTGTAAATCCACCCCCACCACCTATCATGGCAGCATGGTATGCTCCCTTAGTCCTTCCTGTACCATTAGTCAATCTTCCACAGGACTATCAGTCCAAAATTCCATTATATGATGCTAGCAATGCTACAACAGCATCACAACATGTGGACAAGATGAATGACTACTTTGACAGAAATGAAATTGATGATGATTCTGTCAAGCTCAGATTGTTTTCTCAGAGTCTAGGGGGAGAAGTAAGGAAATGGTTTAAGGCCCTAGCCCCCCACAGTATCAACAATCTCCAAGGCTTCCATCAAACATTCTTAAACAAATGGGAAGTGAGGAAGAATCCTCTCCAAGTTCTTGCTGACTATAACAATATCGATAGGAACCCTGGGGAAAGTGTACAGCCTATTGTATTAGATTCAACAGTGTATATAATGCACTTTCCCCAGAATTAAAACCTCCACAGGGCTCAGCCTTAAACAATTTTCCTGAAGGGTTTGACGTCGACATGACCTATTCACTCAGAGAGAGACATTTTGCAACTCTTGAAGACATGAAAAGAGGTGCTCTTTCTGTGGAAGTCAACCTAATGGAGAAGAGAACAAGGATCAAAGCTGAAAAAAGAGTATCTCTTAGAGAGGAGTCCACCCCTACTACCTCAAGCTCAAAAATGGAAAGAATGATGGAAGAAATGATGAAGAAAATGAGTCTTCTTGAGAGAGCACAAGAAAGTCAAAATCAAACTGCTCCTTAAAACAGAAACCAAAACCAGAATCAGAATATGAGAAGGAACCAACCTCTAAACAGACCAAGGGAAGATGATCAGTAGATCACCCCTCCCTTTCATCAAAACTATGTAAGTGAGGTTGAGGAAACTGATGAAATAACAGAGGATAATGATATGAACCTATTTGGGGTAGATGATGATGACCTTGAGGTTCATTACGATAGGAAACAAGGTATTTATACACCTTACGACGACAAAAGAGATGATAATGAAAATTATTATCAAAACATGGAAAATGCCGTCACAGAGCCTTCAAAGGAATATGAGCTCAGAAGTAAATCTAATCAACGAAACCCCAACAACAAAACCTCTGACAAATCTTCTCAAAGCAGCACTGCAACCAAGCCTAAGACAGTCAAACAAAAAGATGAAATAGTGGCTGATAATTATGGTAAAGGTAAAGAGAAATACACTCAAAATCTTGAAAAACGGAGTGCAAACATCAGTAGTACTAACACTTCAGCTAGTACTCCTTTTTCAATCGTTGTGTCAACTATAGATAAAGCAGATCAGCAAGCTGTTGTTGCTGATAAAGTGGCAGTAAACAAGGCTGAAACCATCACCTTAAAGAATCAAATTCCTTTCAGTCTGGAACAGGAAATCTCAAAGATCAAAATTTCTGTTCCTTTGACTGAATTAGCTGCCCAACATGTTTACAGGTCCAAAATTTTGAAGGATTTGAACATAGAAGAAAATGAGGATACACTCAACCTTAATGACGATGAGCCAGAACTTATTTTTGGTCCAAATATTGAAGGTAGGTTTCAAGAGGGACCTGCCCCTCCCTTCTATGTAAGTTTGAACGTTCATGATAAAATTCTACACAACGCTATGCATGACTCAGGCGCTTCTCATAATTTAATGCCAAAATCTGTCATGGAGAACCTGGGTCTTGAAATCACTAGACCTTATAAAGATCTTTACTCTTTTGACTCAAGCAGAGTCAAGTGTTTAGGATTGATCAAAGACCTTTGTGTTAACTTAGCCCAAATTCCAGCCAAATGCTTAGTTATGGATGTTGTTGTGGCTGATGTACCCCCAAAGTATGGAATGCTTTTATCAAGATCTTGGGGGGCTAAGTTATAGGGGACTATGCAAATGGACATGACCTATGCGACTATCCCTGTTTTCAATCAGACTAGAAGACTTTACAGGGAGTCTCATATGCAATACATGGTTAAAAGTCAAGACAGACCTCAAAACTCTCCTCTGTATTCCATGAGTACGGGCCTCGATTCTTTTATCATGCTTAATGATGAAACCCTCACAGAACAAATAACTTTAACAGGATCAATGGCTGAAACGAAGGAAGAGGAATACAACACTGAAGTGTCAAAGTAGTTTGTTGTATTCGAAAACCTTAGCAAACCAAGCACAGGTCTTGAACTACAAATCATCAATCCATTAAACTTAAATCTTGACATTCAAGAGAACAATCCTGAACCCGATGAAAAACTTGAGGAGTCAAATCATACAAAGGACATGCACCAAACTGATAAAACTGAAAATGATCTTCTCTGGACTATGTATTTTGATGGGTCATGCACTAGAACAAATGCTGGTGTAGGTGTTTGGATTACTAACACTGATAGCAAGCACACAGAATGTATTTCTTGCAAATTTAACTTTCAGTGTTCAAACAAAATAGCGGAATACGAATCCCTGCTATTAGGCTTACAGCTGCTGAAAAAGTTATGAGCCAAAAAAATAACTGCGTATGGAGATTCTGAGTTAATAATTAGGCAAGTCAATGGGGAGTATAATGCAAATCATCCCAGACTTAGGGCCTACAGGAATGACGTCATGGATATTTTGAAAACGTTTGAGGAGTCCAAACTAATTTTTGTCCCGAGAAAAAGAAATATTATAGCCCACAATTTAGCCTTTGCAGCCAGGACATGTTTAACGCCATATCAGATCAATGATTGTTCACCTCAAATAAAATTTAGACTAGTTGTGCCTAATAATAAAAAATACTGGCAGGTGTTTGACGGAGATAAACAAATAGAAGACTTCATGCAATTCAGAAATGAGTTTGAACTGCATAGCTCAGATTCAGACTATGATACAGACTGCAGTGAAGAAAATTTTCTTGGTGAGGAAGAGCCTTCTCCTGAGCTTGTCAACATTAACCTTCAAACTAGCAAACTTAGAAACGAAACAGAATTGAGTGTAGAATTAGAAACAGAAGAATTAGAAACTCTACATTCCAAAGATGAAAGTTTGCCAAGTGGTCTAACACCTTTAGAAGAGTTGTTCGATTTTAACGACGTGGCCAAAAAACCTAAACTGGAACTTGTGGAGACTGAAGTGGAAGAGTGTAATATTGGCAGCAAAAAAAAACAGAAAATGATCAAATTGTCCAAAACTTTGCCAGCTCACATTAAACTCAAATATATAGAGTTGTTCAAAGAATTTTCTGATGTTTTTGCATGGAGTTATGAAGATTTGAAATCCTATGACACTGAAGTAATAAAGCATAAAATTCCCCTTAAAGAAAACCAAAAACCATTCAAACAGAAACTGCGCAGAATAAACCCTGTACAGCTGCCTTTGGTTAAGAAGGAAATTATGAAGATGTACGATGCTGGTATTATTGTCCCTATTATATATTCTGAGTGGGTATCTAATCTGGTATCTGTTAGGAAGAAGACTGGAGAAATCAGGCTTTGTATAGACTTTAGAGATTTAAACAAAGCTTCGTTAAAAGACAACTACCCTTTACCAAAAATGGATCATATTTTACAAAGGGTGGTAGGGTCTAGAAGAATTTCTTTGCTGGATGGCTATTCAGGGTATAATCAAATCTTAGTTCACCCTACTGATCAGTTAAAGACATCCTTTACTACACCATGGGGCACTTTCATGTATGTGAAAATGCCTTTTGGTCTAATGAATGCTGGAGCAACCTTTCAGAGAGCCATGGACATAGCATTCTCGGAAGAACTGGGCTACTTCATCATTATATATCTTGATGATGTTACTATGTTTTCAAAAACAGATGAAGAGCACTTAGAACATTTAAGAAAATTTTTCGAGAAATGCAAAAAGTTTGGAATATCCTTAAACCCTAAGAAGACACTTTTTGGTCTCCAAGAAGGTAAACTTCTTGGGCACATTATTTTAGAAGAGGGTATTAAGATAGATCCAAAGAGGATAGAGGCCATATTGCAAATCTCTCATCCTCGAAACATCAAAGAGTTGCAGTCTTTCATTGGGAAGATAAACTTTTTGAGAAGGTTCATCCCCAACTTGGCTGAGCTCCTTAGGAATATCACAAACATGTTAAAGAAGGAGCAAGGGGTAAAATGGACCTTGGGAGCAAAGACATCCTTTGAGCTGGTGAAACAAGGATTAACCAAAACATCGGTTCTCATAAGTCCTGATTTTTCAAAGGATTTCTATATCTTTTCGTTTGCATCAGAACATACCATAGCTGTCGTCCTTTTACAGAAAAATCCGCAAGGACAAGAGTAGCCTATTGCATTCTTTAGTAAGGCGCTGAGAGATGCCCCATTGAAGTACAATATTATGGAAAAACAAGCTTTTGCTTTGGTTAAAGCTTTAAAAGATTTCAGGGTGTACATCCTTCACTCACACATTGTTGCCTTTGTCCCCAATTCAGTTGTTAAAAACATTCTAACACAGGACCTAGATGGTAATAGAGGTAAGTGGATTGCTGTTATCCTTGAATATGATTTAGAGATAAAACCCACTAAGCTGATCAAAGGCCAAGGTCTAGCTAGATTAATGGCTGAGTCAAATTGTGAAGTTCTTGATATTCATATGATTAATGCTTTGGATAACCGAGAAGAATTCTCAACTCCCATTGTTGAAAACCATTTTATGAATTCTCCTTGGTATGCTGATATTGTTTATGTTTTTCTTAAATTAAATACACCTCCTGGTTTATCAAAAACAAAGGCAAGGTTTTTGAAGCTGAAAGCAGTAAACTATTGCATTATTGATAGATGTCTTTATTGGAAAAATGCAAGTGGTATATTGCTTAAATGTTTGCCTGAGTTTGATGCAGAGAAGGTTAAGCAGGAATTCCATGAAGGAGAGTGTGGAGGTCATTTATACTGGAAGGCAAAAACCAACAAAATTTTGAGGGCTGGTTTCTATTGGCCTACTCTTTTTCCTAATATACACAAGATGACCACTACTTGCCATAAATGCCAACTATTCGAGGGAAAGAGAAAACTGCTACCCCTTCCTCTACATCCAATCACTGTTGAAACTCCTTTTCGACAGTGGGGACTTGACTTCATAGGAGAAATCCATCCACCATCTTCTGCCCAGCATAGGTGGATTCTTACAGCAACAGACTATTTCACTAAGTGGATAGAAGCCATCCCTTGTAGACAGGCCAATGATTCAGTTATCATAAAATTCATGGAGACTAACATTCTCTCCAGATTTGGCTATCCTACCAAGATCATCACTGATAATGCGACAGCATTTGGATCAAAGAAAATGGTTGAATTCTGTCATAGATACCAGATAACATTGGGGCATTCCACAGCCTATTACCCCCAAGGTAATGGACTTGCAGAATCTTCCAACAAAAGCTTAGTGAACATAATCAAGACACTGTTAGAGGACAATAAAAAATCTTGGCACATAAAGCTGATCCATGCACTTTGGGCTAACAGATTAACTTTGAAAAAATCTATTGGTATGTCACCTTTCCAGCTTGTGTATGGTACAGATGCAATTTTCCCTAACAGCCCTGGTGTACCAGTTATGAAGTTGATTCAAGAGTTGCAGACTGAAGAAAATGACATGACTAGGAGAATAAATCAGACCATTCATCTTCAGCAGACCAGGGAGGAAGTGTATAACAAAGCATTACAGAAACAGGATAGCATCAAAAAGCTTTTTGACAGAAGAACAAAGGCTAGCAATTTCAATATTGGGGACAAAGTTTTAAAGTGGGACTCAAGAAGGGAAGAAAAGGGCAAGCATGGAAAATTTGACAACCTATGGTTTGGCCCTTACTCTGTTCATTCAGTTGCTAGTAATAATGCGTTTTTCTTACAGGAGCTAGATGGAACATAATTTTTTGGGGGTCCTATCAATGGCAGGATGCTCAAGCATTACTTCTCTTGATTCATGATATGTTTTAAAGCCTTCCTTTTTCTTTTTCCATTGTAAATATTTCATCCACCATTGCATTCAAGTTGTAAAAGATAAAAAATACAAAAACAAAGAAAATGAAAAGAGGGCAGAAGGAAAACAAGAAAGGCACAGCCCCATGCCAAAAATAGAAATAAATCTGAAAGTGTGCAAGCTCAAAGGCCACTCCTCAAAACACACTTCTAGTTAGTCAAACTGCCTAATCTTGACTAACTAGCTTTTAAATTTTTCTTCTGATAGGTTAGTAAATTCGATTTGCCAAACTGTTTAATCTTGGTTTATCAGTAGATATATTAGGATAGAAATTGAAGGTTCAAACAAACTCAGAATCTGAACCAGAAGAGAGCAAAGGCAGCTCAAAATAAAAGTCAAAACAGAGTTGTGAAGAAAGGAAAAGGCCATGATGAGAGACTTTCAGATCTTAAGCCTTCCATTTTGTTTTTATTTTTCTGCAAATAATAATCTATGTGCAGCTTGTCTTTATGCCATAGATCACAGCAAGTCAAACAGCTAAATATTGACTCGGCTGTTTTTCAATTTCTGTTTTAGAATTTTAGAGAATGAAAGTCTGTTGGACAGTTTAATCCCAACAAACAGTAGATTAGGTAGAGAAGGATCTGAGCTCAACTGTTTAATCTGAGTTCAGGGAGAGATAAGAAGTTTAATTAGATTAGTTTTTATGCTTTTAAAAGAATAAAATGTTATGAAAAGAGTTTTTCAATCCAAGTGCATTCTGACGAAGAAAAAATGTTAGATCAGTAGGATTGGGTAGGTAGAAAGTTGTATTGATGAAGTCCATTTATCTGTCATGAATGACCTTATTTTTCAGAAGCAGAACAAGATCATCCAACGAAAAGAAGAGCAATCCAAAGGATTAGGCACAAGTCATCGTCCCAGAAAAATCAAGTCTGAATTCTTGATGCCTTCAAGAAGGCACCATCCCCAAGTGGAGCCACTGTTAGCCACCCATAAATTTGATTATACCAAAAGGTGGCTAAATATATTCAGAGCCTCTAAGGAACAAATTTTTCACTAAAAATTGTTGGCTCTTGAAGTCTCTATAAGGCCTCCTGCCTTATCCCTCTGTTCAAAACCTTCACTACTGCTCTACATCTCAAAAGCCTCTGAACTCCTACAAAAATCCACAGTCATATACTACTGCAAAGGACCACTTCTTCCCTTTTTTCCCCCTTAAGCTAACCTTCTTCTCTTTTCTCTCCATCTCCCATGAAAGCCTCTCAAATTCATGATTCTCCCTTTTCCTCTCATTAGAACCCATTTCATAAGGTCTAAGACCCCTTCTTGACCTTATCGAAAGCCTTCATTTCCTTGAAAAATCGTTGAAAACCCTAGAAAATACAAATTTTCTGTCCCTCAGTCCTTAGCCCCCTCAGGCTAAGGACCTAAACCCATTTTCCTCCATGCACCCGAGCGCGAGAACCAAATACTACAACTGTCGGGTGCTTATCCTTTCCATTTAATTTCTCCGCCCGAAACACCAGAAACCTTTGTAAACTATGGAAATTGGGTTTAAATCAATTTCCAAAGTCTCCACCCATATAAATCGATGAAATAATCCCGACCGTCGATCTGCTCCACAGATCGGACGGTGTGGCATGCGACTTATCGTGTGGACCCCCCCCCCCCGCCAACCATACGTCACCTCCTAAAACCGCTCAGTTTTTCCACACCGCCCTCGGGTGAAGGATGGTTTTCCTCGATTGCCCAGCGATTCCATACGCTGGCTGCCACGCATCCTCTGTACTTTTCAAAAAACCACCGCATAAAGTCAATCCCCCGTGCATTATCCGTCAGACCATAGCCGCCCAGTGGAATAAATGACAGCCGTCTGATCTGGCCCTGCACATCTAACGGTGATCGCTTATCCGAGCTGCCCGACCTTTAACCAAGTTGCACGCAATTTATCCGGCCCCCGGCGCAACCGAGAATCCATCTCCGCCGTCGATCTTTTCAGATCGACGATCCACATTCAATTTCCTGATTCCATTGCACAGTCAACGCATCTCCACCGCTGATTTTTCCACTCGCCCCTGACCATTGATCACCGCGCGATCGAGGGCTCTGATCGCCCCAATCCCTCGCACACCTTCTGATGCAGATTTCCATATAAACGTAGGATTTTATAATTTCGTTTGTATTTTGTAGGTTTAAGGTTTTTTCCGCCATGTTTGAAGAAGACTCGAAGGACGAGGGTGACGATTCTCGTTCTTTATATTTGTCGAAGATAATTGACTACAGGGTGTAGAACTATGTTGTCAACAAGGTTTCATGAGCCTTTGTTACCATGCGCCCCTGTGAAACTTGGAAAATATGAAGAAATCGCAATAAACGAGTATCAGATTGCAGAGATCAGAAATGGATCAGAGCAGAGATTTAGTGGACAAATCGGCGGGGATTATGGCTAAGACAGTTATCAAAAGCCTAATCCCCAGCCTAAAACACAGTTTGAAAGGGAAACCTAAAAAGTGTTCATCAGACATGATGCCTTCACTGCTATATCTGAGGAAAATTGATTCCTCAACCACCACAGTGCCACCTATTGCCTCAAAACACTCAATCAGGAGCCGAATTTATGGAGCAGGATCAGATATTTTGCCTCAAAACAACCAAAGAAGTTACTTCTACCATGGAATTTATTGATAGATGTCCGCAGAGTAACCCTAATTGTACACAGATCCTCACAAGGTCAACAAAGCTCCCACCGAGCTAAAAACATAAGTACAAATTAGTTAATGCAGTAGAACACCTGTACCTTTTCTTCTTTGAGCCCCCAAGGGCCGAGAAGGACATTAATGATTGTATTAATTGGTTTCAGATCTTTTATCCGATCTCACCTCCTCATCCTTCTATAAATACTTCACTAGAAGATGAGTGAGGGGTTGGTTGTTAATGTAAATTGCTGAAGCATTGTAATGTAATTGAGCTGAAAACTTCTGTTGTAAATAGTGGTCTCACTGGCTCTTGGAGCTCTGTTTGTAGCAGATAAGTTAGGTTGTGAAAGAAAGGTGAATTAAAACATTGAACTCTGAATATTGTAACTGGTTTGGAGCATCAATACATGCTGGTTTATGGGATCCTGGTCTATGTTGACGGTGATGTTATTCTTCTTGTAACTCATTATTTTATTTCTGTTTTCATTATGTTCCATTTTCTGCTGTAAAGAACAGTTTAAACAGGGTTAGAACCTACTGTATATCAGTAACCTTCTCTGGATGAGAAACCTTTATTTAAATGTTTTCTTTCAACTATTTTGTTTGGAAATGATTCAATTCAGTTTAAGCATAGGAATGTTGGCGTTCCCTCGTCTTATTGTCTTAGCTGAATATTATTTTTCAATGTTACTTTCTGTATATGTTGCGTGAAGATGAACTGAGAAAGATATGGTGAGCCCTGGTCTAGTATTGTCTGATCAAACTGTCTGATTGTTTCCCTTAGAGTGTGTTAAAAGTTAACTAGTTTCAAAGTACTTATTAGATCTTAGGCCATTATGTGTTATCTTTGTGATTGTCTTGGCTGTAATCGAGTAGAGAAGAGCTAGGAGAGGATTTGTGGTGAGCCCGGCCCGTTAGTCTCTTCTCCAAAGTTTGCCTTCAATTTTCCCTTAGTTTTTCATGTGTTTTCTATTAGAAGTGTATCAAAGGCTGGCTAGTTTCAAAGTACTTACCAGATCCTAGTTGGCTTCTATGTTTTTCTTAAGTGCCCGATCAAAGGCTGGCTAGTTTCAAAGTACTTACCAGATCCTGGACTGCTCTTTGTTCTGCATCCGTTACTTCCCTTTCTTATTGTATCACTCCATTCCATAAATCAAAACCCCAAAGATATCCTTAGACATAGATGACTTGCCCCATAGATCACTCTTGCCTCTTGCTGTTCCAATTAAATCCTATTATGACTCCATAGCCCAATGGACTGAAAACATGTAATTATCTTCTTTCTAGATCGAAGCTTACTCTTGATTGCTTGCAACTTCCCACCTTTGAGCCTATTTGCATATAGATCTTTCCGCCTCTAACAGCAATCAATGCTCAACCATCCAAAACAAAACAAAACAAAACCCTTGGCCTTCATAACTAGCCTAATATCATTATCTCAGACTTCAAAGACAATATCCATCTTTGTACATATTGGAGAGATCCCTCTCTGGATTCAAGAGGGCTAGATCCTAGAATCCCAAAGTGGTTGAAACAATGTTGTTTCTGTAATTGGACTCTGCCAATCTTGCTAATAAATTACAGAAGCCTAACAAGGATATCATTTACCAATTGAAGGTTTCAACTCCAACACACTTTGATAAGTGGTCATCATCTTCTATCTGGGCTCTTAGAGAGTATATACCTGAGGATTATTATACTCCATGAATATTATGTCTATCAATATTACGGGTTTGGGGGCCCACATAAGATACTCACTCTTAGAAATATAATTGGGATACAACTTCCTTCAATCATTATGATACAAGAAACTATGATGAATAGCCATAAAGTGTGGCCATTATTGATTAATATTTTTCCTAGTTGGAAGGCATGTGCACTTGAAGCCATGGGTTTATCGGGGTATTGGCTACTTTTTGGAACCCCCGGGTCATTAATTTTCTGTCTTATAAATCTTTTACAGGTATCCTATTATCTGATTTAATAAGAGCATCAAAGACTATATTTCACATCTGCCATATTTGTCAAGACAATTTTTTTGGGATCAATTGGAATGATTTGGCATATTGAAAATGGGATCATTAATTATGGTTGGTGATTTAAACCTCACTATGGACATGACTAAGAGATGGAGTGATAGATGCAAATTAGATTAGAAGGCTGCATTTTTTAGGGAACTATTTCGTAATAATCAATTGGTGGACATCACGTTGATGCTCGTTATGTTGACTTGGAGAAATAGTAGGACTGGATCAGATGGTATTGTGAAGCAACTCGACTGATTCTTGATCCATGATAATATAGTGGAACATCATGTTATTTTTTGATCTTGGGTTATTCCTTCGAGGATGTTGGAGTGTGATCCAATTTTCCTCCATTGGCACAAGGATGGTGAATGATTGGTTCTGCCATTTAAGTTCAATCACTCTTGGCTAAAAAATCAGCAATAGTTCGCTCTAATTGGACTGGTACTTTTGACCTACTGGTTTATTCATCGTTAGAGTAAATCAATCATGAGCTCAATGCATTTAAGAGAGTTTTCTTCCATTTGGTTCATTTATAAAAGGAATTATATTAAAGTCCTTCTCTCAATAATTACTTCTCGGTCTCACAGAAATTGAAGGTTGCTTCTATAGAAGGTCATAAAATGGAAATTCTTAAGATTTAGGAGGAGGAATGGCAGCTTAAGAACCGAGCCATTTGGATCACTAGGGGTTATAAGAATAAAAAATTCTTTTACAATTATGACTCTAAAATAAGACATGAAAACACCATTTAAGAATTGAAGGATATTAATGGTAATTTCATTACTTCCCTTAAGGACATACAGGTGGAGTAATTTTGATATTTTCCCACCCAATATCAGGCTAGGAAAAGGGTGAATATTGAAAGACAACTAGAAGTCATCGATACATATCCTACAATGTTTCATGAGGAGGCCAATGTGAATTTCTATAGACTAGTTACTCTATATGAGTTGGTGATGGCCATGAAGTCCGTTTCCAGGTATAAGAGCCTCGGTCTAGATAGTTGATAGAACTATTTCTCCATTTTCTAGATATTATGGGGCCAAAGTTATTATTGGTTGCTCAGAAATCTCATACAGATGGTACAATTCTAGGTGCTATGAATTCCACTCTTATCACATTGATTTAAAAAGTTTCTCATGCAACTTCTTTAACAGACTATCATCCCACTTCCTTGTGCAACTTTGTTTATAAAATTATTTCAATCTAATTAAAATCTCTTTGTCTAAATTACATTGTGCTAGAGCAATTTGGCTTTTTCCCTCATCATTAAATCTAGGCTGCAGTGGCTATAGCTCATAAATATTTACACTCAATCGAGGTTAAGAAAAAATATGTTTTATTACTAAATCTTGATCTCCATAAGGAATTTTATTGCATGGATTAGTTGTTCTTGAGACTGGTTCTACAGAAGATCAGACTCTCAGTAAAGGCTATTGACTAGACTATGGCTTGTATTTCATTAGCCAATTTTGCGGCAGTGATTAATGGTTTGTCAAGCAACCTTTTTTTTGCATTTCGGGGAATTCGATAGGGTTGTGCATATTTCCTCTTATCTTCTTACTTTTCATTAATGGTATGAGAAGGTTGATCTCAGTGGCACATAAATGTGGAGCTCTATCGGGTGTGTGGATTAGTAGAGACATTTAGATCATGTTAGGTCCCTGTAATTTGGCAGATTGGTAGTGACCAAATAGACAAGGGTAACATCAAACCAATCTTTAGAGTCCTAGGACCTAGCCTTCCTGGATTCAGAGAGGGCTCTCTCTATAATTGTATAAAAGATATGACTTGTTTGTTTTAGGATGTTGGTTTTAGGCTATTTGAATTGATAAGGTTTTCTTGTTTGTTTGTTTGGTTGGGTAGGTTGTCAAGAAGAACAGATAGAGTAAGAGAAAATAAAACCATTGGGCTATGGGGTCTGCGAAAGGCTTAAAAAGGACAACAATGAATCAAGGGTGTCTCATAGGGCAAGTTAACAAAGACAAATGGATCTTAATAGCTTAGGTGGATATAAAATGAACATTAAATTGTGAATTTAGTAGGTTTAAAGGGAGATTAAGAATCCTTTGACATACTAGAGCAAGAAAATCCTTCAGGACAATAGCTTGCTAAAACTGAAAAGAAATTAAGGATTCTTCAGCTAGACTTCACTAAACAGACCTCAAAACAACAACAAGTAATCCTAGAGAACAATCAAGAATTCTCTAATCATTACCTTCAGACAATGAGAACATTTAAAATAACATTTTAGTGAAACTAAAGAGAACTTTAAGAATTCTTTAATCAAACTCAGCAGAGGAAAACATAAAGATAAAAGATGCAGACAGAAATAGGGTTCCAAGATAGCATATCCTACTCTAAAATTTATGTTCTATTATTGGAGAAGCAATGAAAATAATGTAAAACAAAGGAAAACATTGACATTGAGTGGGAGAATATGAAGTCAATGCCTGCCAATTGGAAATGTTTATCTTGAAACCTCAAAGCGCAAAGGTGTGTCAAAGGAGAAAAACTCTTCACCTCTTGCACCCTTTGACAAAAATCTAAGCACCCGACCTCATGGAAATTGAACAAGACTGATGGGTGTGCATTCAATTCTTTGGTGGAAATAGGCTCATACCTCTTATGCAATCCACTCCTACTATCCTGCTTGGGAGGCATCTTGTTCTTGATGCTCTCTGCAAAACCAAACTGCCTCAAAAAGGTTTTCAAGAATGTGTTCTTCAAATAAAACTCTGCCTTCTCTGTCAATCACTGTTTTGATCAAGGAAAATTTGTTTCAAATGTTGTGTGAGATGCTTCTATGATATTAGGTCTCTGTTCCTCTAAAAACACTGCCCTTTCCCTTTGTATGCCACACAGCCAATATTTATAATGACAAGTGCATAGTCAGACAAGATGCATACATAGTCAAGTGATTTTCTGTGTTAGTGTAAGGTTACCGAGATCTTTGTGTTTTGGTGTGAGTACAAATAGCCCTGTAGCAGACAAACACCTCTCAATCAAAAACAACCTCCTTGTATTTACTATTTCTCATACATAGTTTTTCCAAAAACACCTTTGAATTGTAATGGCAACTCCCCTTACTAAAGTCTGTTTCATGGACAAAATGGGCAGCATTGATTTTTCTCTTCACCACAGAGATACTTTTGAAAATGACAAAGCGATTTATGTATGATCTTTGTAGTTAAAGTAGGATCACTCTTTCACTTTTTAAATACTTTGTTTCTCCCTTTAAACACTGCCTCCTCCTAACAATGTTTCCACCATACACTGAGCTAACCAAATTTTAGTTTGCCTTATCACAGTTAGGGTACTTTCAACAATTTTCCAAACCTCTACTGCTATGTATATCTTGACTAGCTAGTTTGTGCCTTCAACACTGCGTTGAGGGCAGTTTTAAGGCCCTTTGACATCAATAAAACCGTGAAAACCTTTCAAAATATTCACTCAAATTACCTTGATTTTCCCTACGACTTTCGCTGTCTCAAACACCATCTATCAGTTTGAAATTTGTAAGGGGGAAAAACAAAATACCTTAAAAAATAGTGGCAGGCTTTACTTGAGGGTTGGAGCAGCTTTTAAAGCAATTTGGAGGCGTTTTGATGATTTGAAACAAGCGTGGCACGTTTGCTATGGAAAGCGCCGCACAAAAAGGGGCTGTCGGGTCACTGTAGGGCCGACGTGACCGGCGGCTACAGTTGCGCCGCGCGCTGCTACAGGCGCGCCGCACGAATGTGTATTCCCTTTTCAAAAATGCACCTAAATGCACCGCGCAACTGTACAGGCGCACCGCGCAATATTTAAGCTCGAAAAACTCTGTGAATTCACTCAAAACTTATTTCTTCGGTCTCGTGAACAGCAAAAGGAATGTTTTTTTGAATTTTTAGAAATTCAAAAAGGGCTTGCAACGGTCCTCAACCCCTTTTGAAAGTGAACAAGCCAAAGTCCCTTTCACGTTTGATCGGTGAGGGTTTTGTAAGAGAGGTTTGAAAATGCTTTTTTAAACAAAAATTGAATCCTTTTTTCTTTAAAACACAACCTGATACCTTTTTATTTGGAAAAATGTCATAGTGATAATGACCATTTGTTTTATAAGCCTGACCCTTTTTTGAAATAAAACAAACTTTTTAAGAATCAAAGCTTTTACTGCTTCTCCTTAAGGGATGAAAACTGGTTTTCTTGTTCTGGTACCTGCACTATGGAAGGAAGTTCTGCTCTGAGCTACTGTGGCTCATCTTCTGTCACTTTTGATCAGTTTAAAAAAGGTTTTATAAAATAGAAAAAGCATCATCTTTAACTATCAACATCACTTAGTGTTTTTCCTATTGAAAAAGGATTTCTGTAAAGAGACCTGGTGTTATGTGAGGTTTTCTTTGACACTACGAGGGAGATAGCTTCACCCTTTTGAAACCTACACTGACCATGTCTGCTCCTGATGCTTTGGATATGGTCATGCTCATTGTGAAAACAAAAAATGAGATGGTAGGTGTTGTTGGAGTTTGTTTTTGACTGTGGGTATAAATAAAATAGGAGATGATGTACTAGAGTTAGAAAGTGAACAAGGAAAACTACCCCTTTGTTTTTCTATGAAGGAGGTCTGTAAGAAACCTGGGCTTCACTATTATCTATCCATCAAGAGGGCACTTCTTTAGAAAACTTCTTCTCTATTCCAACTGAAACAGCAAGGTACCTCTGACCTATTTTCATAAGGAAACTACCTTCATTTGTAACAGTGACATGCAGGTATTGCTTTCGAATGTTTGTTCCAGAACCTTGAAACTCATGCCATAATCCTTCTTACATTTTTGTGAGCTTGTGTGTTTAGTTTCAATGCATTTATGGGAAAACTAAGCTCAAATCACCTTCTGTCCAGTATGATGAGTAATTTTTAAAGAAAGTTCTCTATGAATAGGAAGGATAGTAGCTTTTGAAAAGTAGTCATCACTCTTAGTGGTTTCCCTTGTACATGATGGCATAGGTCAGTTTGGGACCAAGACACTTTGACTCTTTTGACTATCTGCTTTCATAATCTTTCCTCAATGATGATGAACCTGTTAGCTTCACATTGTAACTCAAATAATAGTGAACTTATGCAAATCATTTTTAAAGCCCACTGCTTTTCCTCTGCCTTTAATCATCATTTTACTGCAGATACCTTCAGTTGCTGTCTCACTGTACTTCAAAGTTTTTCTTCACAGTTAGTGAAAAACTCAAAAACAGACTTTACCTTTAGCCCTCTGCTTATAGAAGAAGGAGGCGCTCTTAACCCTCTGCTTGTGAAATGAAGGAGATTCTTCAGTCTTCAAACCCTCTGCTTATAGATGAAGGAGTTTTTTTAGCCATGTCATACCATCAGCCCTTTGACAGTGTTATTTCTCCTTTCACTGTCCTTTCAGGCTTTAACTGTGATCGCAAGAGCTTAATGAAAAACTCTCTGCTATGTAGCTGCATCCCAGGCTCAAGATCACATTGAGAAGCAATTGTCTTCTCATGTGGGGCCAAGTATTGTCTTCTGGGATGCTGGTATGCCTCTGTCCTTGAAAGATCCATTAAAACACTGTAAAAAACACCTAGAATCAGTTTGACTTATGGTCCATGTATTGCTGAGACTTGAGGGTATATTAGTGGCGCGACCTAGGGTTGTAACCAACTTTATTTGCAGAATGGGAAGGTCTGTTATGATTGGTATATAGCAGATGGAGGTTCTTTGGCTTTAGGATAGTTCGTCAAGGGAGAAATTCCTAAAGCGCCACTTCCTAACTTAGGGGAGACTCTTTGGACAGATTTGGATTGTTTCTTTAGAGCTGATGGGCAGACTAGTATGGCTGAGGCTAGGTAGGATTTGATAATGAGGTTTCATCTCATCATGGGCAGACTAAAAGGTAAGAGGGAAAAAAAAATTTATGGGTGTTTTCCAACTGGAAA
Source organism: Pinus albicaulis (assembly GCA_034641835.2). NCBI lineage: Eukaryota > Viridiplantae > Streptophyta > Pinopsida > Pinales > Pinaceae > Pinus > Pinus albicaulis. The sequence goes on along the minus strand of CM076584.1, from coordinate 499,848,182 downwards.
ATGTGACAAATTTTTAGATCAGCTGCTAGAAAACTTGGCGGTTACAACTAGTCATCACCAACAGGTGAAAAATACTGATGACTAACAGTGGCTCCATTTGGGGAGGGAAGCTCTTTTTCAGGAGGTGTCCAGAATTTCAGATCTTTGGCTTATGAAGACTAGTGCCTTACCCATTGGCGCAAATTTCATTCTTCCTTGATGCTACTTCTAAAAAATGACATCATGATTAGCATCAATGATATTTCTACCTACCCCACTATCTTTCCTAACATTTTTTCCTTCCTTTGGGTGCATTTAGACTAGCAAACCTTTTGACAATATATACTTTTTCTTTTTGGAAAATGGACCTAGATAATTCTACACTTATATCTGCCGGGATTTCAGATTAAACTGATGAACTCCGTCATTACTCTACCTACGTTAGATCAACTGTCAAGGTTAAGATGTTTGACAGGAATTTGTTCTCTAATCTAAAACACGAAATTGAAAAGATGATCAAATCAGGGTTAGACAGTCTGATTTGTCATGTATTTGCGGCATGAAAGACAAGCTGCACACAAATATTATTTTGCATAAAATGGAAACTAGGAAAAACAGGGCTAAGATGCACAATTTGTTCTTCATCCCCGCTTCCCTCTTCGGTTCTGTTTTGGGCATGTGGAACCAGTATCTTTTCCTAATCTACTCTCTTTGATAATTCAAGCTTACACAATGTTGACCATCTTTTTCACTCACTAACTTATCAGTAAATAAATTTAAACATGTTCAGCTATGATTAGGCTAGATAACTGAATAAGACATTTGAGTACTAGTAGCGACATTTAGACTTGCGCGCTTTCTGAATGACTATTTTTTTGGAACATGGGGCCTTTTTCTATTTTTCAACTGCCCTCTTTTCTATTCTTCTATTTTTTTTGACTTTTTTGTTTTATCTATTTTTCAAATAGTGGTATATACAATGATTGAAAATTTTTTAAACTCAGAAATCTTGGAAATGGCAAAACTTAAGCATCTTATCCTCGTGAGGATCTCCTACCATTCTTGGTCCACTCAAATCCTGAAAAGATAAATTTGGAAAATTCTCTCTTTCCAGCATGACATAAGGATTCATGCATGAATCTCTGAACAAACCCGTATCTTCCCGCTGTACCTCTTTATACCTCTGATTTCTGCTCCTTCCTTTACTGTACGTCTTCCTTAAGTAATGCATATACTCTTGGTCATTTTTGAAATAAATAATGACATCATCAAGGTATGTTAAAATGCAGAAATTCAGGACTGGAAACATGGATTTTATGAGCATATTTTTAATATCCGGTGGTTTTTCAATTTTGAGTCTGAAACTGGAATTACTTCCAGCATACTGGAAAAAATCTTTGAGCTGTCTACTTTGTAAGGGAATCATTTGGCTATAACCTGAAACATCATCTTGCAAAGGCATATGATTAAAAGTGCTTATCATCGGTATATCATGGTCCTGGGTAGGAAGGATAAAATTTCTGTTATAGGGATGTGCATTAGTGTTTCTAAAATCAAAACAGACCCTATGACTAGCTACTTTATCTTTGATTATTACTGATTGGTTCAGATTTTTGTATTCTCTTTTGTCGAAGTTGTTTCTTTGGGTGATGGTAGTGGCATAGTGTTTCTCATTGTTTTCTCTGCATGAGGTAGTATTTTGCATGAGATTGCCAGTTCTAGTAGTTCTAAGTCTTTGATGGAATGACAGGATATTAGCCAGTTCAAGTAACTCCTGTATACTTGGACTGCAGTTATCATGTTTGCTCATAAGGAGTTTATCAGGCATTTTTTCTAGATTTTGAGCTGTTATGGCGACAACCAAGGTTTCACTTGCAGTGGAAGAGTTATGTGATGGAAAATCTTTGAGGTATGGTAAAAACATTAAGCTTCCTTGCTCTTGAGTTTCGAAAAGGTTTGTGATATGTAAGTCCTCTAATGCCTCTATTCTGAAAATTTTTCCTAATGTTACTTCTGATGTTTGACTAAGGTTTGAGAAATTCGCTTGATAGTACATAATGGTTTGTGCTTCTTACTCGATTCCTATTTCAGAAGGAACATACTTAATTTCCTCAAGACACAGATGTTCATTATCATGGTAGTTTTGAGTGTCTAGTTCATCATAGAGAACTAGGGGCAGCTGATGTGGTGGGTCTAAGTTTGTTTCAGTTTCTTCTGACTGTTCTTGAATGTCCTCATCAGTGTGCAGAATAAAAGAGTTCAGGTCGGAATGCAAGGAATACATTGGGATGTTATCTGGCCTCTCTTCACTACTGATCATGTATTTTATGTGTGACTCTCGATAGAGTATTCTTGTTTGGTCAAACACAGGAATAGTGGCGTAGTACATATCAAGTTGAATATTCCCTTGGAGCTTGGTTCCCCAAGATCTGGATAGAAGCATTCCATACTTGGGAGGAATGTATGCTACCACTATGTCCATGATCAGATGTTTTGCAGGTATTTGGGCCAAGCTAAAACACAGATCCTTGATCAAGCCTAGACATTTGACTCTACTAGAATCAAAAGAATATAAATCTTTGTATGGTCTTGTGATTTCTAGGCCTAATCTTTCCATTACAACCTTCGGCATAAGATTATGCAAGGCACCAGAGTCTAGAATGGAATTGTGAAGGATTTGGTCATGGATATTCAGACTGATGTAAAAGGGAATAGTGGTTCCCTCTTTGAATTTCCCTTCCATTTTTAGACCAAACAACACTTCAGGAGTGTCATCAGCTAGATTAAGGGTGTTCGCATCATTCCCTAGATTCAGGACCTTTAACACTTGGGATTTATAAGAGCCTTGGGTGATGAGCTTGGTAAGAGGCATGGTGATCTTTATTTTGACGATTTCGCCCTCAAAACTGAAAGGTAGCTGAAGTTTAGACATGTTTGTTTCAGCTTTTTCAGCCATTACCTTCTCTATGTTTTGAGTTTGTTGGCTCTGTTTCGGGATTTTGTTTGCCACAGCCATCTCGGGAATCTTTGTGGAAGTACTAGGAATATCTGAGTCAGGATTAGTTTGGGTAACTCTATCTTTGTTCTGGTAATTTTTCCCGACCATGATTTTGTTGTTGTTCACTGCCTTCTTAAGGATGGTATCAGGGGTTTTAGCAGTGTCTGAGCTACTTTTCTTGGAGTTGTCTTGATTTTTTCTGCTTCTAAGGTCATACTGCCTGTGAGCTTCTATTATGGCATTCTGAAAATCTATGGAAGGATCCTCGGGATCTTCATAGTTGGTTTCATCTTGATTCGGAGAGAAGAATGCTTTTTCTTCTTCCATGAGGCACACCTCACTCTCATTATCAGACCCTATGAGGTTCAAATTATTTTCATCAATGGGTTCTGTATCCCTATCATCTTCTTCCACATAATTTTCATTAAATGGTGGCCTAATTTGTTGGTCAGTTTCCCTTGGTTTGTTTTGAGGCTGTTCCCTCCTAAAATTTTGGTTCTGGTTTCTGTTTGGAGGGATTGGCTGGTTGTCCCTAAGAGGGGTCTTCTCACTTATCTTCTCCCACATTTTGGCCATGGACCTGACTAAGTCATCTATTCTGAGATCTAGGGAAGGGGATGAAGTGGAGACTTCATCTCAGTATGTGACTTTCCTTTCTGATCTAGTCTTAGCTCTTTTTTCTGCTAAGTTGGCTTCTGCCTTGATGGCTACTTTTTTCATTTCTTCTAGGGTAGGGGGGTCTTTGTCTCTTAGCTGATAAGTCATGTCTGGGTCAAAACCCTCGGGGAAATTTTCCAAGGCTGAACCAAGTGGGGGTTTGAAGTGAGGTGGGAGTGCATTATACACACTGTTGAACCTAATGCAGTATCCCTGGACACTTTCCCCATTTTCCCGTTTTAGACTGTTATATTCTGACAGGATTTGAATGGGGTTTTTTCGGATTTCCCACTTATTTATGAAGACTTGGTAGAGTTATGGGAGGTTGTGGATGCTATTTGGATTTAAGCTCTTAAACCATTTTTTGGGTTCTCTGCCTAAGCTTTGGGTGAACATTCTCATTCTGATGGTCTCGTCTTCTACTTCCATGTATTCAAAGGCATCGCTAATCCTATCTACATGTTGTTGAGCTATGTTAGTCTCATCTCTATTAAAGTGTGGGATTTTGGCTTGATAGTCATTTTTTAAGGGAGCCAAAGGTTGTGGAAACACCAAGGTGTTGAACCTTTAATTAAACTGAGAGGGGGGGGTGAATCAGTTTAATACATTCCTGATCTTTTAAAAATTTTCATTAAACTTATTGACATCTTCATTTCATATCCAATTTAATGTGTGAGTAATCTTAGAATGTAACCAGCAAGTATTAGTTTAATATAGTAGCAGACTTAATATGAGAACATCAGGTATTAAGCATATGATACATATCATATTAATACATAAATATCATGCACAGAGACCAAATATAAGTGGAAACCCATAAAGGGAGAAAACCACATCTTATTATTGTTGTGATGCAAAGGCAAGCTCCAACTCCCTCTCACCACTGTTTTTCTGCAAGCACCAACCTACAGGAGGCTCCTACCTCAATTCTGCAAGCTACAACTTGCAAGGAAGCACCAACTCCCTTCAATTTATCAAACTGAATGTTTGCTGATTTACTTCAGATATCAGCTCTGTTCTGTAGCTTCTCATCCTGCTCTCCTTCTCTTAATCTTCTCTGCCTTATTCTTCTATATTCTACATTCTCAATATTTGCTCTCTCTCACTCTCTAACCTCTCCTTGTGCATATCAATGTGATATTATATATAGAGTTCATTACATGACTCTTTACATTCCTCAGGGAATTTGAAGTGAGTAGTCCTGACTTTTTGTCTTCTGCATTTTCATTTATCCAACTCATTTTAAAATTATAGCAATATGTACAAATTTCCATGCTACAGTGGGACTTTGTCTTTTCTTTAGGAGACTTTCCTTTGCATCACAAAAAATAAAAATAATTACATCATTTACATTCACATTCTCAATTACATATTTCAATATCACTCAGCTCCTCTTCTGAACTTTGGCTTTACTGTATTTTGTCTTTTTCTACTGTAGTTAAGACACTGTTCTGCATCTTCTTTGTTTACTGTCATCTGTACATTTCACCTGTTCACTGCTCTTTTGAATCCCTGTATTTTTTTTGTTCACGAAATTTCATCTCTGTGTTTAATCACCTGTTCACTATCCCAGTGTATATAATATATGCAATTCGTTCACACAGATAACCCGTCATTCACATATTTAAACTATATTGTAATTGATCAAATGTCAAGACCCGTGGTAATATGTAATATATTTACGAGTTTCAACTTTATTGTCGAACATTATAACCAAGGTTATCGCCTTATATTAATAACCTGAATGCATTACACATATCTCCGACTTATGTATTATCTCTAAACCTTGGAAACGCGGTTATAACTCTTTTAACATATTCCGTCGAACCTCATATTAAGACTATAATACATCGAAAACCATAAATAAACCAATTCATTTTGTATGACTCCGCCCTGGGCCCACAATATAGTCAAAGTCCAGTAAAACGCGCCCACTGTACCTAGCTTAACCTCCGGACTCCTTCGTGTGGGTTCAACAAGCGATCACCATTAGATGTCAGCCCACTAGATCGACGGCTCCTATCTATTTCACTCCGTGTCCTGGTACAATGGTTAATGCGCGAAGGCGCACGTTAAACGGAGGTTTAGGTATGTCGTTCGAGGACACGTGTTGATCAATCAATGGAATCGATGCTCCTTCGGGCAATACCACTTATGGTCGATAGGCGGTGCGATGAAATCTACTTACGGCTTTTACTCTTCACTCTAAACCACTTCACTGTTCCTCTCGCAAGGTTCCGTTCTCCATTCCAGGTTCCGATCCAACGTTTTACTCTGGGTTCCGTTCTCCAACGATTTCAATTATATATATATATTTGTTACTATTATGGTTCCGCCTTTGACTATGGTTCCGCCTCCATTCATACTGCGTATTTCAACACGGTTTCGTTTATTCTTATGCAGAGGTTTATTATGCATTTCTTATAAATACTCTGCTACAGGGTCTCATTCATACGGAATTCTTATCACAGGGTTTGTATATCCTCCCCACAAGCGCATACAGTTTGGACTCTGGAGCACGGAGCATCTAGTTAGACTTCTATTCAGATTACTAAAGACAGAGGCAAAGCCTTTCATTAGGAACACATTCTCATTACTGAACATACAAGTAGATCTTCAAGGATTTTTATTCATTTTTCTATAGAACTCCCCAAAACCCTCACTACAGAGTTTATTTATTCGACACACCAAGGATACACATGCAATTAAGTCATTAATGCATAGATGGTTATATATCATAGCTCTTTCACATAGAATTCTTGTATCAATAATATCCATATAATACTGACACCAATCCTTCTTCATACACAACTTAGTTTTCTTACACAACTTCCTCTGCTTCGTGTTTGTTATTTTGTATTCATTTCCTCTTTGCAGCCTCCATTGCTACCTCCTTTTCCATCAATGACAATCATTTCCAATAGTATCCCCCTTTGGCATTGATGGCAACACTCCACTAATAATCCTCTGCTTCTTCTTCTTGCCTATTAGAAGTCCCTTTTTGCTTTTCCTCCCCCTTTGTCATCAATGGCAAAAGGGTTGCTCATTTCCTAGTTTGCATTCTGCATTTCCTCTCTCTGAGTTATGTTTAGGCCCTCTTCTGCTGATTTTGTACCATGCTGCTCCATAGTGATGTATAAGACTTGTTGAGAGAACACTTTGAGATGTATGATTGTATTCAGCAACTAAAAATGCTGAGAGGCTTCAGATGATAGTCACTACTCGTCTTTTATGTTTCAGATTCTTAATATAATGTTTCAAAACACAATAATGATCCTTTTGCTCTGTAATTGACCTTTTGATGCTTGAATAATGTAGATAACTCTAGGATAGTAACTTGGTTTTCTTTTGCCTTTATCATTTGATCCTGAGGACCTGATTCATGCTTTCCTTGCTGGTTGATCTCCCCCTGAGAATGATATTTTCGTTTTTGTTCTCCCCCTGAGATTGTGCTTTCTCTTTATATCAGAGAGTAGCATCTGTAGATACTACCCCTAGTTTATCTCTCAAATATTGAAATGGTTCTCTAGCAAGAGGTTTGGTAAATATATCAGCTGTCTGTTCTTTCGTTGGTACATACTCCAGCTTTACTATCTTCTGAGCCACGTGTTCTCGGAGTAAATGATACTTGATTGGAATATGTTTAGTTTTTGAGTGAAGTACAGGATTTTTAGATATACTTATAGCACTTGTATTATCACATTTGATTGAGATAGGTTCATCAATGCTTACCTTCATGTCTTGAAGAGTTTGCTTCATCCACATGACTTGTGTACAACATGCTGTTGCTGCTATATATTTTGCTTCTGTTGTAGACAGAGAGATGGATGTTTGTTTCTTACTTAACCATGTCACCAGACTTTCTCCTAGATAGAAAGCACCTCCACTTGTACTTTTCCTGCCATCCACACAGCTGGCCCAATCTGCATCTGTGTATGCTGATAAAGTGAATTTTTTTCTTTTTGGATACCAAAGTCCATACTGTGTTGTTCCTTGTAGATATCTGAATATTCTTTTGACTGCTAGAAGATGGTTTTGTTTAGGTGTTGCTTGATATCTTGCCACTAGTCCTACTGCTAGCATGATGTCTGGTCTTGATGCTGTCAGATACATCAGGCTTCCTATCATGGACCTGTAGAGTTTTTGATCTATATCAGCAGACCCATCATCAGCACACAGCTTGCAACCTGTGGTCATGGGAGTTGACACAGGTTTGCAGTTCTCCATTTTGAACTTTTTCAGCATTTCCGTTAAGTATTTTTCTTGTGAGATGAATGTACCTGTGTTCTTTTGCTGAATTTGCAGTCCCAAGTAAAAACTGAGCTCTCCAATCATAGACATTTCAAACTCTTTTTTCATCTCATCAGCAAACCCTTTTGCTAGTTCATCTCTGTTGCTTCCAAACATGATGTCATCAACATATACTACAACAATTAGGAGTTCATTTTCATGGGCTTTTATGTATAGATTGCTATCTACTCCACCTCTCTTAAAGCCTTGTTTTTGAAAATATTTATCTAGTCTTGAGTACCAAGCACGAGGAGCCTATTTCAGTCCATATAGGGCATTCTTCAGTCTGCACACATAGTCTTCTTTGTCTGTCAATGAGAAGCCTTCTGGTTGTTCCATGTAGACTTCTTCTTCTAAGTCTCCATTCAGAAATGCAGATTTTACATCCATTTGATATACTTTGAAGTTTTGATAGCATGCAAATGCCAGAAACATTCTGATAGCTTCCATTCTGGCTACAGGGGCAAATGTTTCTACATAATCAAGTTCTTCAATTTGTGAGTATCCTTTGCAGACCAGCCTTGCTTTATTCCTGATTACTTGTCCTTTCTCATTCATTTTGTTTTTGAATACCCATTTTGAACCAATGATATTCTTCTCAATTGGTCTAGGAACTAGTTCCCAGGTATTGTTTTTCTCAATTTGGTCCAATTCTTCATTCATTGCTTTTACCCAATACTTGTCCTTGCTGGCTTCTTCAAACTTCGTTGGCTCTATTTGTGATAATATTGCTATGTATACTTCTTCTGTCTGTCTAGTTAGCTGTCTTCTTGTTTTCACTCCTACACTCTTGTCTCCTATGATTTGTTCTTCTGGATGGTTCTTTTGAGTGTATCTTGAGGGGGTTTTTGAGTTCAGTCCAACATCTTCTGATTTTTTTCTTGTTTCATCATCATCCTGGTCCTCTTCTTCATGATTTTCTGATGGACTGTAACAGTCTGTATCTCTTGTATTGTTTGGAAGTTCTTCATCAAATCTCACATCAATACTTTCAACTATTTTTTGAAGAGTCTTGTTATAGCACCTGTACCCTTTACTTTTGGAAGCATATCCTAGAAAAATCCCTTCATCTTCTCTTGCATCAAATTTCCCAAGGTTTTCATCATTATTATTTATGTAACATTTGATTCCAAAGATTCTAAAATGTTTGATTGAAGCAGGCTTTCCATGCCATAGTTCATAGGGAGTCTTGTCACTGCTTGGCCTTAAGTGAGCTTTATTAAGGATATGTACTGCTGTGTGCACTGCTTCTGCCTAGAAGGTTTGAGCAATATTATTCTCTTGCATCATGGCTCTAGAAATTTGTTGAATAGATCTATTTTGTCTTTCTGCTACTCCATTCTGCTGAGGTGTTCCTATAATAGTGAATTGTTGTTTTATGCCATGCTCATTGCATAGGTCAGCAAAGTCATAATCTGTAAACTCTCCTCCTCTGTCTGATCTGATACATTTTAGTTTGCATCCTGTTTGATTTTCTGCTAATGCTTTGAATATCTTAAATTTGTCCAGTGCTTCTGATTTGTTCTTGAGAAAAGAAACCCATGTCATTATGGAGAAATCATATATTATCAGCATGAAGAAGGATTCTCCACTGGGTGTCTTAGTTCTAGCAGGTCCGCACAGATCCATGTGTACAAGCTGAAGTGGTCTTCTTGTTGATAGCTCATCTTTAGATTTAAAGGATGTGCGAGTCTGTTTCCCCAACTGACAAGATTTGCATATGGTATTTAAAGGCCTTTTTATTTCTAACATATCTCTGACAGCTTTCTTCTTGCTCAGTCTGATGATATGGTCGAAGTTGAGATGTCCCAGTCTCCTATGCCATAACCATGACTCCTCAAGTTTGCTAATATGGTAGGCTTCATCCTCCTCTTTTACTATGTAAACATTACCCTCTGTTCGAACACCTTTGAGCAGAGTTTTTCCTGTTGTGCTTGATCTGACTTCACAATCTTGTGCTCTAAAGAGAACTTCACAGCCTTTGTCACACATCTAACTGACACTCAATAAATTTGCTTTCAGCCCATCTACAAATAGTACATCTTGGGCCTTTCCTCTGCCATTATCTATGCTGACTGAACCCTTTCCTTTGATCTTTCCTGACTTATCATTGCCAAAAGTAACATTACCAGATTTCTTTTCATCAAGAGTAATGAACTTATTTTTATCTCCTGTCATGTGTTTAGAGCAGCCATTGTCCAAATACCACTGGCTTTTCAGATCTTGAGCAGTTAGAGCCAGGTCACACTTATTCTCCTCCTTTTTCCACTGGAGGCATCCTTCTGTTTGATATCTTTTGTGAGGTGATGAATTGCATCCTTTTAGAGGACATTTGGAAGGCATATGTCCATCTTGATTGCACATAAAGCATTTGATCATAGTTTTTGCAGAATTGTGAGTATGAGCAGACTTTCTTTGATTCATAAACCTCCTTGAAGTGTTGAAAATCAATCTTTGTCCATACTTTCTACACTCAATGATTTTATGGCCAAATTATTTACAATAAAAATAGTAACCATAGAAGAAACTTGCATACCTGATGTGAGGTTGTTTTCTCCAGTTGTTTATTTGAGACAGTATCTTTGTTGTTTGCATCTTTAGCTGGTTTGAATTACTCCTCCTTGCATGACAGTAGGCAGCAGTGTGTCCCAGCTTGTGGCAGACATAGCAGGTGTCATTCTTCATGGGAGGGAAGGATCTCCTTTGATGGTTTGCAAAATTGAAAAACTCAGGAGTATATGAGCATTTTTCTGTTGTCTGAGTATTTCTTCCATTCTTTATTATTCGAGGATTCTTCTGGGTTCTGTCTTCCTCCTTACTTGCTTCTTCTTTTGTAGGACTTATTTGAGGTGCTTCATCAGCCTTCTTTGCTTTCACAAAAATTATATTTTTGTTTTCTTTTTCTTTTCCTTTACTTGATTCTCCTTCGTAGCCTATCCCAGTTTTTATTAGAGGAGATATTTGAGCATCCAAGATTTCATTCAACTTACCAGAGCTTGTCATTTGAGAAGGGTATATAGACACTTTCTATTGGGCACTTTCTAATTTCTTCCTCAGACAAACAATTTCTTCTTCCAGCTTCTCTTGTTCTCGAGTTTTATCCTTGATTTGTTGAAGTAACATATCTTCAATCTTCTTGGCTTCTTCAAGATTTACCTACAGCTGCATGAGGACTTCTGAATTTTGTTCTTCTTTCACACATTTGAGGAGAATCTCTTTTTGTTTACTGCATTTTAGTTTGAGTCTGTCAATCTCCTCCAGAGAACTTCTTAGCTCCCCCTCAAGGTCGACTTACCCATCTTCTTCTTCTTCTAGCAAGAGTCCTTCAAGATCTTCTATGGCCATCAGTAAAAATTTAGAGGTTCCTTCTTCTCTTGAGGATTCATCTGAGTCTTCAGATGTACTGTTGTCTTGTTGAGCATAGAAGGATTTTCTGCTAAATTTATTTCCTTTCTGCCAGTTCTTTGATGTATTTTTCTCTGATTCTTGAGCTTGATTCCTTACTTTCTTGTGAGGACACTTAGCAGCATAATGTCCAACTCTTCCACAGTTAAAGCATTTGAAGGGTAGTTTACCTTTGTATCTACCTGAGCCTCTATCTAGTTTCTTGACAAATTTAGCTTCTTCTTCATCAGAGCAAGAGCATATGTCTTCCTTTTCTTATTTCTTCTTTTTTGTTTTAAAAATTGCCTCCCTCGTACTTGGTTTCTTCTGTGGAAGCCTCATCTCATATGCTGTTAGATTTCCAAGTAGTTGGTTCATGGTCAAGGTCTCCCAATCGGTTGTTTCTTCTATAGCAGACACCTTGGGATTAAATCTGGATGGAAGAGATCTTACAATATTTTGAACAATTATACTTTATGGCATGGTTTCTCCAAGAGCTTTCATATTATTAACAATTTCTGCAACTTTTAAGAAGAAGCTGCCAACCTCTTCATCATCATTCAATTTTAAATTTTCAAACTGGGCTCTATATACTTTAAATTTGGCAGTCTTTACCTTTTTATTTCCCTCATGGATATTCTCTAGAGTATCCCACATATCTTTGGCAGTCTTGCTGTGCATTACTTTAATAAACTCAGCTTCACATAGTCCATTTAATATTGCATTCATTGCTTTTACATTTTCTACAAAGTTTTGTTTAGCTTCTTTCTCTGAATCAGTTGACTTTGTGGAGTATCCAAATTCCACAGCATCCCAAACTTCTAATCCTAAATACATTATGTATGCTCTCATCCTAATTTTCCAGAAGGCATAATTAGCACCAGTGAAGAAAGGTGCTTTATTGGTTGAGCTTCCTTCTTGACTAGCCATCTAGGGGACTTAGGATCTCCTTTCAGTTGTTAGACTGATACACAAGGAACTGGCTCTGATACCAATTGTTGAACCTTTAATTAAACTGAGAGGGGGGGGGTGAATCAGTTTAATACATTCCTGATCTTTTAAAACTTTTCATTAAACTTATTGACATCTTCATTTCATATCCAATTTAATGTGTGAGTAATCTTAGAATGTAAGTAGCAAGTATTAGTTTAATATAGCAGCAGAATTAATTTGAGAGTAGCAGGTATTAAGCAGATGATACATATCATATTAATACATAAATATCATGCACAGAGACCAGATATAAGTGGAAACCCATAAAGGGAGAAAACCACATCTAATTATTGTTGTGATGCAAAGGCAAGCTCAAACTCCCTCTCACCACTGTTTTTCTGCAGGCACCAACCTACAGGAGGCTCCTACCTCAATTCTGCAAGCTACAACTTGCAAGGAAGCACCAACTCCCTTCAATTTATCAAACTGAATGTTTGCTAATTTACTTCAGATATCAGCTCTGTTCTGTAGCTTCTCTTTCTGCTCTCCTTCTCTTAATCTTCTCTGCCTTATTCTTCTATATTCTGCATTCTCAATATTTTCTCTCTCTCACTCTCTCACCTCACATTGTGCATATCAATGTGATATTATATATAGAGTTCATTACATGACTCTTTACATTCCTCAGGGAATTTGAAGTGAGTAGTCCTGACTTTTTGCCTTCTACCTTTTCATTTATCCAACTCATTTTAAAATTATAGCAATATGTACAAATTTCCATGCTACAGTGGGATTTTGTCTTTTCTTTAGGATACTTGCCTTTGCATCACAAACAATAAAAAATAATTACATCATTTACATTCACATTCTTAATTACATATTTCAATATCACTCAGCTCCTCTTCTGAACTTTGGCTTTAATGAATTTTGTCTTTTTCTACTGCAGTTAAGAAGCTGTTCTGCATCTTCTTTGTTTACTGTCATCTATACATTTCACCTGTTCACTGCTCTTTTGAATCCCTGTATTTTTCTTGTTCACGAACTTTCATCTCTGTGTTTAATCACCTGTTCACTATCCCAGTGTATATAATATCTGCAATTCGTTCACATGGATAACCCGTCATTCGCATATTTAAACTATATTGTAATTGATCAAATGTCAAGACCCGTGGTAATATGTAATATATTTATGAGTTTCAACTTTATTGTCGAACATTATAACCAAGGTTGTCGCCTTATATTAATAACCCGAATGCATTACACATATATCTGACTTATGTATTATCTCCGAACCTTGGAAACGCGGTTATAACTCTTTTAACATATTCCTTCGAACCTCATATTAAGACTATAATACATCGAAAAACATAAATAAACTAATTCATTTTGTATGACTCCGCCCCGGGCCCACAATACAGTCAAAGAACAGTCAAATGCACCCACTGTACCTGGCTTAACCTCCGGACTCCTTCGTGTGGGTTCAACAAGCGATCATCGTTAGATGTCAGCCCACCAGATCGACGGCTCCTGTCTATTTCACTCCGTGTCCTGGTACGATGGTTAATGCACGAAGGCGCACGTTAAACGGTGGTTTTGGTATGTCAGTCGAGGACACGTGTTGATCAATCAATGGAATCGCTGCTCCTCTGGGAAATACCACTTATGGTCGATAGGCGGTGCGATGAAATCTACTCACGGATTTTACTATTCATGCTAAACCACTTCGCTGTTCCTCTCACAAGGTTCTGTTCTCCATTCCAGGTTTCGATCCAATGTTTTACTCCGGGTTCCATTCTCCAACGATTTCAATTATATATATATATATATATATATATATATATATATATATATATTTGTTACTATTATGGTTCTGCCTTTGACTATGGTTCTTCCTCCATTCATACTACGTATTTCAACACGGTTTCGTTTATTCTTATGCAGAGGTTTATTATGCATTTCTTATAAATACTCTGCTACAGGGTCTCATTCATACGGAATTCTCGTCACAAGGTTTGTATATCCTCCCCACAAGCGCATATAGTTTGGACTCTGGAGTACGGAGCATCCAGTTAGACTTCTATTCAGATTACTAAAAACAGAGGCGAAGCCTTTCATCAGAAACACATTCTCATTACTGAACATACAAGCAAATCTTCAAGGATTTTTCTTCATTTTTCTGTAGAACTCCACAAAACCCTCACCACAGAGTTTATTTATTCAACACACCAAGGATACACATATGCAATTAAGTCATTAATGCATAGATGGTTTTATATCATAGCTCTTTCACATAGAATTCTTGTATCAACAATATCCATATAATACTGAAACCAATCCTTCTTCATACGCAACTTAGTTTTCTTACACAACTGCCTCTGCTTCGTGTTTGTTATTTTGTATTCATTTCCTCTTTACTGCCTCCATTGATACCTCCTTTGCCATCAATGACAATCATTTCCAACATAAGGGTGCATACCAAGCTGCCATTGACGGGAGCTAATGGATGATGTAAAAATGAGGGCTTGAGGAATGAGCTGAAGTGGTTTGAACAGTAGTGGTTTGGATCGGTGTGTAGGATGTACTTGGACTAGTGACCTAATTTTGAGCAGATCTAGGATGGTAGGAGCCAAAGTGATGGAGAAGCTGAAATTCGGGAGGTGTGGTAGGTGAGGCTTCTCTACTAGGACTCTGTGGCAGATCTAGGGGCTCAAGATCGTCAAAGTCTATCTTACTTTGTGACTTACTTCTAAAAAGGGTTTTCGATGATTTTAAGTCAAAGGGGGAATCTTGCAAGGTAGTGAGATGTTCAGGTACTGATCTTTCTTTACGGATGGACCTATCGATAGCTAGATCGCCAATTTCAGTAGCTTGCCATAGAATCTTCTCTGGTCGTCTACTATGATAGGGAGATTTGGGTCTGGATGAGCTCTGGTGTTGATTCTTCGTGAAGCCAGATTTCGGGTCTAGAGTTTAAAGAGGATGAATGTTTTGGATGGATGGCCTCTCTAAGTTTTTACTAATGTGAAGGATGGTCAAAACTAAAAGGATGGACTAGTGGAGTCACGAGGTGGATTTCTTATGAGAACTATGGTCCACCACCAACACTATCAAAGATGCTTGGGAAAAAGTTTTATAGCAACTTTGAGATGGAAACTTGCAAAGAAGAGTGATTCACTTGGTTTCAACAGTTTGCTAGGCTGTATGGACAAGCTAGTTGTTCTCTTGGCAAGAAGGCTTCTGCTTATCTCTTATGTTTAGGTGAGTTTTTCTGAATCGCTAAGTTGTACTTAGTTTGTCACTGGTTACAGAGTTTCCACCCTAAGTTTAAGTTTTTGGAAGGATGAGTTAGCAGAAATTTTTGGTCTATGAATTTTTGGTCTTTTATGGATTTTTTAGGCCTATTGGAGGCTAGTGGAGTTGCCAGGTGGAACTTGGTTGTTTTTGTAAATATGTAGCTATGGTCCACCACCAATAACTAGGGAAAACCAATCTGGGAATGTTTTTGGGGTTTTTCTGAGTTTTTATTTGCAGCCTATGGTTTATTAAAGTATTATAAACCTGTTTCATCACTTTGCCAGGGTGGCGATAACAAAAAGAGTTTACTTTAAATGATTCTATGGACTGCTTGTCTGTTAGGTTTTGAAGACTAATGAATCTACAAGAGTTTGCTAGACTGTTATGTACTCAATAAGTCCCACCGTGATCGCCATTATGTTAGTGAGTGGTGGGATAAGTCAGCCAGATAGTATTCTCAAAGGTCTCTAAATATTTTAGGGAAACTAAGTTGTTTATCATTCATAGTCCCACCGTGATCGCCATTACATTAGGGTCCCGTGATTTGGCTGATTGGCAAGCCAAATGACAGTGTAACATCAAACCAATCTTTGGAGCCCAAGGACCTAGCCTTCCTGGACTCAGAGAGGGCTCTCTCTATATGTGTAAGGGATATCTGTGTGTTTGCTTATTGTGTTCTGATTTTAGGCTAGTTATGAAGTAGGTTTTTTTGGTTTTGGTTTTTAGGTTGTGAGGGATGAAACTGATCAAAGATATAAGATAGGTAAAAATATGTCAGATCAACTGGGCTATGGGGTCAAAGAGGTCAAGAAAGCTATCAGATGGTGATACAAGGTTGTTGAAAGGCCGATTTGATTCGAGGTAGAAAGTATCTTTGGGAAAAATGGAGTAAGATGGACATCAAGTTTGTGAACAAAAAAGGATTTCAAGCATAACTAGTTTAATAGCTAACATAAACATGGTAGGGCGAACCATTAATCATGAGAAATGTAACTATAAGCTAATCAATACATAGAAATAAACATTCAAGCCATGCATAGAGATATATAACTCTCTAACTTTGGGAAATGGCTATCAGACTTTGGGGAAATACACTTAAGACAGACAAACAATTTAAATCACTATGCTAGAACACCTAAACACAGTACTTCAAGTTATTGGGCACTTTGAAAACAAGATTACATAGTCTTAGACAAAGGGCAAGATCAGAACAAGACCTCCTTGGTTCAACAAATGAAAATCTAATCAGTCAAAGAGAAATTTCATGGATGGAGCTATGGCTAGCCATGAGTAAGCAAGGCATACTGTAAATCATACTTAGCATGCATAAAACCATGAATGAAACAAGCAACAATATCCTTAAGTTATTAAAGAGCAATCAAGAATTATTTAATGTGACTAAGGATGAAGAAAACATGGAAGCTATGAAGAAACAGGAAATTTGAGGTGCCTCCAAGGGCATGTCTCAAATTTGTTCTCTACTGATCTATAGCAAGAAAGAAACATGGATTCATGAATGAAAACTAGGAAACAAAACAAAGAGAGAGACACTATACCATTCTACCAAGTCATGGAATCCAACAACAATCCTCTTTCATCATCCAAGAACATCCAAGAGACTATCCAAGAGCATGAGACAAGTATTTCTTCCAAAGCTTATATGACCATACATTGCTTCTATCATCAAGTTCAGCCTTGTTTACAATGAAAGCCTTTGGAATATATAGGCTCAAGTGAGGAAAACCTCTTAGTTCAATTTTCACTCTCATTGGCCTATCCAAAATATCTAATCTTGTCCTTGAGGCTTTGCAAATCCCAAGGCACAAAATATCTCATAAAATATCTAAAAAATGCTAAAAGAGGGAAATAAATTTACTTTTCATAACTACTCATGTGCAAAAATAGCTAAACGCACATGAGGAAAACGCAGTTTTTAAAGGTTCAATTTTTACAAAAATACTCAAAAATTACATCAGCAAAAGGTCCCCTGACATGCCGACAACTTTTTGCAGCCTTCCTGATGTCAAAATGAGGCTCACGATAGCTAGTTGGAAAGATCTCAGTGTCTGATTTCTAGAGAAACTATAATTTTCCCAATATGATGCCTGGAAGTCCTCCAAAAATAGGCCTGTGTGTAAAAAATCAAAAAAATAAGCTTTGCTGATAGACCGGGCAGAGTGTCGAAAAAGCGGGCATTTTTCACCATTTCGGGGGAGAAAATGATCTTCAAATGTCCTGAAAATAGTTGAGTGTGTGCTCATAAAATTATGGCATCCAATGATACCATTATCCTCCTTCGATGATCCTCCAAACTGAAATGGAAAAGCTCATGAGTTTTGACCAAAAACCCAAAAATTCCAAAAAACCAAAATATGTTGAAAAATGCCCAAAATTGGTGAGCATGACCCTCAAGGGTTCTCAGCAACATGTTGTGAAGCAGAGGCCAAAATCTGAAGTCCTGATGTGTCTTTCCTCACTTTCCGTGCCGGGCGTTTCCCTTTAGCCTCCTTGAGCTTTTCTTGAGCAGCATTCAACTTGCGCTGGGCAAACTGATTTAACTTTTTATAATGCCTTGTCATTCTCCTTTGAAGGTCTAAATCTTTGTTTTCCCTCTCCAATTTCTTCTCCAAGTGGTCATTGACTCTCTCAAGCCATGCCTCCTTATTTTTCTCTATCTCCTGTTCAAAAAATGCAGTGAGATGGGTAGATTGGAGAAGGGCTTTTTCCTCCTCTTTTTGCTTCTCAAGGGCCTTTTTAAGCCCCATGGTTCTTGGCCTCTTTCGCCTAAGCTGATATTCGCCTTCACTTTCATCAAAATCGCCCATGAGTTCTTCCAACCTTGCTTGGGCTTTGGAGGCCTCCTTCTTGTACTTGGTCGCCCGTGTCTCATAAACAACCATATGGACACTCATTTTCCTATTTTGGATTTGCAAAAATTGATTGAAATTCCTAGCTCTATGAAGGTCATCCTTCAAAGCATCAATTTGGCCTTCTCTATGGATCAAGAGGTTTTCTAGAATCTGGGCCTCATTATCACTATCATCGCTTTGGACTTGGATGATGTCGAATGCACTCTCATGTTCATGACTTCCTTCTACCTTTCCCTTCCCTTTGCTTTGGGTGGCTATTCTAGTGCTCTTCCTCCTGGGAAAATTAATCATTGGCTTCTTTGGCAATTTCCCTTTACTTCAAAGGGCCCTTGTCACATTTGGAGTGACAAACTTAGGCACTCTCTTCTTTGTTCTCTGGGGCTTGGCCTTTTTAGGAGAAGAGGGCATGGCCCCTTTACCTTTGTCACCTTGTTTCTCTTATTTTTGAGTTTGTTGTTCTTCTTGAGGAGGTTGTTGTTCTTGTGGAGGCTTCCCTTGCTCATCACTGTCATGCTGCTCCTGTTCCGCACTATCATGCTACCCCTGTTCAGCACTATCATGCTGCCCCTGTTCAGTCTCTTTTGGCTGCCCCTGTTCATCATGATGTAGCTGCTGTGTGTCCTCTTTTGACTATCCTTGCTCATCACTTTCATGCTGCCCTTGCTGCTCTGTCTCACCCTCACTGTCATGCTGTTGTTCAGCATTTCCTTCCTCCTCCCCTTGCTGTTGTTCATCATCACTGTGATGCTGCTATGTGTCATCATAAGGCTGTTGTTCACCCTCATCATGAGTCTATTTTTCACCCTCATCACTGTCATGCTGTTGTTCAACACTTTCTTCCTCTTGCTTATGTCCTTCTTCCTCTTGCTGGTCACTTTCTTCTCCCTCTTCATGTTCCTTTGCTTGTTCTGTAGTAAACTTGAGTTTTTTAGGAATAGGTCTGCTAGAACAAGGTGAGGGATGATGAGTAGGAGGTGTAGGGGATGTATGGACCAGAGGGACAGTGGAGAAATCCAGATGAGTGATGAAAACATCCCAAGAGACCTCTCTCTTTTCAATCCGATGAAGGATGATGATTTTGATGAGAGAGTGATGGAAAATACAGGCTATTTGCTATGAAGGAGGCTTCTTCTGGACAGTGGAGGCCATTTTCTCAATGCTCTTGTGTAATAAGAAAGGAAGATTTAGCAATCTGGCTCTAGTGAAATGCAAGAGCAGTCGAATGTGATATGCATAAATTTGGGAGAATATTCCCTCACAAGTGAAGTACTTCATGATAATATTCATGAGAGGGGCATAGCTGGCTAAAAGATATGAGAAAGGGAAAATAGAAGGACATGATTCTCTGTGCTCAGGCTTTAGGAAAGGTTTGTAATCAAGTGAGTCCAAATGGCTTTGCTTAAACCATTTCTCGCCAATATAGGGAATTTTAGTGGCTTTGGAGATGGATCTTGGGGAGAACTTGAAGTCAAGGCCTGCCAATTGGAAATGTTTATCTTGAAACCTGAAAGCACAAAGGTGTGTCAAAGGAGAAAAACTCTTCACCTCTTGCACCCTTTGACAAAAATCTAAACACTCGACCTCATGGAAATTGAACAAGACTGATGGGTGTGCATTCACTTCTTTGGTGGAAATAGGCTCATACCTCTTATGCAATCGACTCCTACTATCCTGCCTGGGAGGCATCTTGTTCTGGATGCTCTCTGCAAAACCAAACTGTCTCAAAAAGGTTTTCAAGAATGTGTTCTTCAAACAAAACTCTGCCTTCTCTGTCAATCACTGTTTTGATCAAGGCAAATTTGTTTCAAATGCTGTGTG
Source organism: Pinus albicaulis (assembly GCA_034641835.2). NCBI lineage: Eukaryota > Viridiplantae > Streptophyta > Pinopsida > Pinales > Pinaceae > Pinus > Pinus albicaulis. The sequence goes on along the minus strand of CM076584.1, from coordinate 499,827,959 downwards.
AGATGCTTCTGTGATATTAGGTCTCTATTCCTTTGAAAACACTGGCCTTTCCCTTTGTATTCCACACAAAAAATATTTATAATGACAAGTGCACAGTCATACAAGATGCATACATAGTCAAATGATTTTCTGTGTTAGTGTAAGGTTATCGAGATCTTTGTGTTTTGGTGTGAGCACAAACAGCCCTGTAGCATACAAACACCTCTCAATCAAAAACAACCTCCTTGTATTTACTATTTCTCATACACAATTTTGCCAAAAACACCTTTGAATTGTAATGGCAGCTCCCCTAACTAAATTTTGTTTCATGGACAAAAAGGGCAGCATTGATTTTTATCTTCACCACACAGAGACTTTTGAAAATGACAAAGCGATTTATGTATGATCTCTGTAGTTAAAGTAGGCTCACTGTTTCACTTTTTAAATACTTTGTTTCTCCCTTTAAACACTGCCTCCTCCTAACAATGTTTCCACCATACACTGAGCTGACCAAGGTTTACTTTGCCCTATCACAGTTAGGGTACTTTCAACAATTTTCCAAACCTCTACTGCTGTGTATATCTTGACTAGTTGGTTTGTGCCTTTAGCACTGCGTTGAGGGCAGTTTTAAGGCCCTTTGACATCAATAAACCCGTGACAACCTTTCAAAATATTCACTCAAATGACCTTGATTTTCCCTATGACTTTCACTGTCTCAAACACCATCTAGCAGTTTGAAATTTGTAAGGGGGCAAAACAAAATACCTTAAAAAATGGTGGCAGGCTTTGCTTGAGGGTTGGAGCAGCTTTGAAAGAAATTTGGAGGCGTTTTGATGATTTGAAACAAGCGCGGCATGTTTGCTGTGGAAAGCGCCGCGCAAAAATGGGTTGTCGAGTCACTGTCGGGCCAACGTGACCGGCGCCTACAGGCGCGCCCTGCGCTGCTATAGGCGCGGCGTGTGACTATGTATTCCCTTTGCAAAAATGCGCCTGAACGCGCAACGCAACTATACAGGCGCACCGCGCAATCTTTAAGCCCGAAAAACTCTTTGAATTCGCTCAAAACTTCTTTCTCCAGTCTCGTGAACAACAAAAGGAATGTTGTTTTGCATTTTGAGAAATTCAAAAAGGGCTTGCAATGGTCCTCAACCCCTTTTGAAAGCGAACAAGCCAAAGTCCCTTTCACATTTGATTGGTGAGGGTTTTGTAAGAGAGGTTTGAAAATGCTTTTTTAAACAAAACTTGAATCCTTTTTTCTTTAAGACACAACCTGATACCTTTTTATTTGGAAAAATTTCGTAGTGATAATGACCATTTGTTTTATAAGCCCGACCCTTTTTTGAAATAAAAAAACCTTTTTAATAATCAAAGCTTTTACTGCTTCTCCTTAAGGAATGAAAACTGGTTTTCTTGTTCTGGTACCTGCACTATGGAAGGAAGTTCTGCTCTGAGCTACTGTGGCTCATCTTCTGTCGCTTTTGATCAGTTTAAAAAAGGTTTTATAAAATAGAAAAAGCAACATCTTTAACTATCAACATCACTTAGTGTTTTCCTATTGAAAAATGATTTCTGTAAAGAGACCTGGTGTTATGTGAGGTTTTCTTTGACACTGCGAGGGAGATAGCTTCACCCTTTTGAAACCTACACTGACCATGTCTGCTCCTGATGCTTTGGATATGGTCATGCTCATTGTGAAAACCAAAAATGAGATGGCAGGTGTTGTTGGAGTTTGTTTTTGACTATGGGTAGAAATAAAACAAGAGATGATGTACTAGAGTTAGAAAGTGAACAAAGAAAACTGCCCCTTTGTTTTTTTGTGAAGGAGGTCTGCAAGAAACTTGGGCTTCACTGTCATCTGTCCATCAAGAGGGAACTTCTTCAGAAAACTTATTCTCTATTCTAATTGCAACAGCAAGGTACCTCTGACCTATTTTCATAAGGAAACTACCTTCATTTGTAACAGTCACATGCAGGTATTGCTTTTGAATGTTTGTTCCAGAACCTTGAAACTCATGCCATAATCCTTCTTACATTTTTGTGAGATTGTGTGTTTAGTTGCAATGCATTTATGGGAAAACTAAGCTCAAATCACCTTCTGTCCAGTATGATGAGTATTTTTGAAAGAAATTTCTCTATGAATAGGAAGGATAGTACCTTTCGAAAAGCAGTCATCACTCTTAGTGGTTTCCCTTGTACATGATGGCATAGGTCAGTTTGGTACCAAGACACTTTGACTCTTTTGACTATCTATTTTCATAATCTTTCCTCAATGATGATGAACCTGCTAGCTTCACATTATAACTCAAATAATAGTGAACTTATGCAAATCATTTTTAAATCCCACTGCTTTGCCTCTGCCTTTAATCATCATTTTACTGCAGAGACCTTCAATTTATATCTCACTGTACTTCAAAGTTTGTCTTCAAAGTTAGTGAAAAACTCAAAAACAAACTTTGCCTTTGGCCCTCTGCTTATAGACGAAGGAGGCGATCTTAACCCTCTGCTTGTGAAATGAAGGAGGTTCTTTAGTCTTCAAAACCTCTGCTTATAGATGAAGGAGGTTTTTTAGTCATGTCATATCATCAACCCTTTGACAGTGTTATTTCTCCTTTCACTGTCCTTTCCGGCTTTGACTGTGATCGCAAGAGCTTAATGAAAAAATCTCTGCTCTGTAGCCGCATCCCAGGCTCAAGATCACATTGAGAAGCAGTTGTCTTCTCATGTGGGGCCAAGTATTGTCTTCTGGGATGCTGGTATGCCTCTGTCCTTGAAAGATCCATTAAAACACTGTAAAAAACACCTAGAATCAGTTTGACTTATGGTCCATGTATTCCTGAGACTTGAGGGTGTATTAGTGGCGCGACCTAGGGCTGTAACCAACTTTATTTGTAGAATGGGAAGGTCTATTATGACTGGTCTATAGCAGATGGAGGTTCTTTGGATTTAGGATAGTTCGCCAAGGGAGAAATGCCTAAAGCACCACTTCCTAACTTAGGGGAGACTTTTTGGACAGATTTTGATTGTTTCTTTAGAGCTAATGGGCAGACTAGTATGGCTGAGGCTATGTAAGATTTGATAATGAGGTTTCATCTCGTCATGGGTGGACTGAAAGGTAAGAGGGAAAAAAAAGTTTATGGGTGTTTTCCAGCTGGAAAATGTGACAAATTTTTAGATCAGCTGCTAGAAAACTTGGCTTTTACAACTATTCATCACCAACAGGTGAAAAATACTGATGACTAACACCATGCAAGGTCCAAGGCACAAATATCTCAAACTCATAAATGAAAAAATAACTTCTAACATAAATTCTAAGCTAAATTTGGAGTTATTTGTCCTTTAATTCCTCAAAATATATTTTTTCAATAACTTTGATGTCTTTTGTCGACTTTATATCAAGGGCACAGCACCAAGGTACAAGGGTGCAGCGCTAGGCAAAGAGCACAGTGCCAAAACTAGAAAACTAACCTGTTTTGCAGCTAATATTTGGAGGTCTTCCCGCTGTCCAAATGAGCTCCATGATAGCTCATTTGAAATCCTGTCCTATCTAGTTTCCAAATCAGCCATTATTTTCTATATTGGTGTCCATTTTCCTACTAAAAAACCAATCTCCCAAGACTGCTCAGGGCGCCACACCAGTGCTGAAAATAGGGCAAAAAGGTGTTTTTTAGGTGGTTTTTGGCCCTTTTGGGGCACCAATTCTGCTCCAAATGATCTGAAATGTTATAAGGGTGATGTAATGGGGATGAGAAACATGAATATGTAAATTTTTTCTCATTTGAGTATGCCAAAAAAGAGCACAACTCCAGTGGCGCTGCGCGTTTGGCCCTTCTTTCTCTAAGAAAAACAGTCAAAATTTCAAAAACTTGCACCAAGTGCCAAAATTTGGATTTCACCTTGTTGATAATGTTTGCGAGGCTTGGAGGGATACATCAGCAAGGATTTCAATTTTCTCCTTCTCCTTTGCCTCATTTAGGTCTTGAATATTTGCAAGGGCTCCTTTGAGATTGGGCCTTGCAATCCTGTTTCTTAAGGCATAATGCCTTGCCATCTTCTTCTGAAGGTCAATGTTTCTTTTTGCCTTCTCAAGCTAATCCTCTAGGTGTAAATTTTCTCTCTATATCCAATATTCTCCATCATATCTGATCTCCATGGAAAGCAACTCACTTGGAGTGAGTTGCTCTGCCAATGTTGTCTCTTACTTTCTTTCTCGGGCTAAGGCCTTCTTCAACTCAATTGTCATTGGCCTCTTCCTACGAATTTTTTATTCCTCATCCTATCCTCAATGTCATCTAGAGTGCCCAAAGTTTCATCTATCTTAGCCTTGGTATTTATAGCCTCTTTCTGAACTCTGATAGCTCTGATCTCACAGATGGCTTTCGCTGTCTCTAACTGCTAGTTTTCCACCTCAAGGAAGTTGATCGCATTCCTTGCCTTGCCAAGATTGGTTTGTAGCTCTCTAATCTGGGCATCCTTGCTCTTGAGAAACATGTTTGTGATCCTCTCCTAATCCTCATTCTCACTGTCAAGGTGAATTAACTGAAACTCTTTCTCAGTTTCGTGCTCATCTTCCTTCTCTTCAACTATGACCTTTTCCTTACCTTTGTCAAGTTATTTTGTTGATGATGAAGGCAGGGCCCCTTCCAAAATTTGTGGAGAAAACACCTTCCTATGACCTCTTTGATAGGTCAAAGGAAAAAAATCTATGTCAACCATCTCAGTGTCATCTGTCTCACTTCCTTCTTCACTGTTTGATGTTGTGTCATGAGATGAGGGTGAAGGGCTATGGGAAGGTGATGAAGGAGGATCATCATGGGGTGAAGAAATGTGAGTGAGTGGAGATGTAGGAACAGCAAGAAGTGATGGAGAAGTAGGAATGAGAGGATGAGATGATAAAGGTGTATTTCATTGATGGTGAGCTTGTGGAGAAGTGAACACCTCATTGGAAATGAAGGTCTCCCATGGAATGCCTTTCTATTGTAGTTGATGCATAACAGCCATTTTGATAAGAGAGTGATGAAAGAGGCTTTGCATCTGCTGAGGGTAGTTTATTTTTTTCACTACGTATGCCATTTTATCAATGCTTCGATAAAGGTAATATGGTATGTGCAGCATCCTCACTCTAGTAAAATTCATAAGCAACCTGATGTGGTATGAGTAAAGACGGGAGAACCTTCCCTCACATGTAAAATACTTCATGATTATCCTCATCATAGGTGCATATCTATTAAGCAGGTGAGAGAAAGGAAAGATGGATTTTTTGTGGTCTTTATACATGGGCTTAAGGTATGGCTCAAAGTAACTCATGTCAAGGTTGCCTTTCTTGAACCATTTCTCCGCTACACTAGGTATGCATGTGGCATTGGCAATAGCATCTCTAGATAACTCAAAAGTGACCCCTGCAAGGTTAACTTGTTTGTCATGTAAGTTAATGATAAAGGTTCTAGTTAGCTCAAGGTGGTTTTGCACATGTTGCACCTTTTCACAAAATTCATAGCAACCTACATGTTCAAAACAAGAAATAGTAAAGGGACATGCCATGAGCTCTCTTGTAGAGAGGGGTTAAAGCCTATTCATATTTCCTCCTTTGTGATCATGCCTCCTTGGCATTTTGGCTTCACCACCACTATCAATATCCTCTGACATTGTGAATTCTGCCTTTATAAAACCCTGGAGTGTAAATGGAAAGGAGATGAAGGATGGTAATGAAATGGAAATTTTGGCAATTGAATGGGATGAGTGAGTGAGCGTCTAGGTGTATGAGAATGAGTGAGAGGCTAAAAAATTAAATGAAAAACCTCCAGCTATGTAAATACCCTATCTATCACTGACACTCTATTTAGGAAGATGAAATGAGGTTCTAACAATGATTTCAAGCTTGACATTTAGGGTTTCTCTTAGGGTTTGATTTCATTCATTAAGAAAACACAAAAATTGCTTGAAGATAGGTGCATGGAATGTACTTGCCCTTAATATTTTCTTGGAGGACCTTTGACAAGAGCTTGGTAGTAATTTGAGGTGATTTGAGTTGTTTGAGGGCTTAGAAACCCTTCCTGTCCAGGGGCGTAGTGCCAAGGCTGAGCGCGTAGTGCTAGTCTTGAGTGCACAACGCCAAAAGAAATTTGCAGTGGGCCTGTCGGGAAAGAGTGCAACACCTTCCCCAATGCACAGTGCCACCTTCCAGGTGCACAATGCCTTCAAAAATTTAACGGAGGAGAAAAGACAAGTGTGCAGTGCCAGATTCCATGGGCACAATGCCAGCCTAAGTGCGCAACGCCAAAAGAATTTGCTCAAATTTGCTTGAAAGCTCAAAATTTATTCTCTCCTTAGTGATCTTGGTCTTTTGTAAGAAAACAATGATTCATTTAAGTGTAAAATGAGTTTTTATAGACTTGGGAACTTTATTTAATAATGAAAAACCCCACTTTCTAATGTTTGAAACTCTTTTTCCCTTTTTCACTGGTATTATTTGACTTTTTTCTTGCAGGTTTGGATGAAGTCATGAAATTTTCTTTTCTTATGATCCTAGAGACTTGACATGTTTATTTTTACACTTTTGGGATTCAACCATACAGTAGCATCTTCAAAATCCTCCTTTACTTCCACCATGGAGTTCAACTTACCATTTTACCTTCTCTGGCCAGTTTCCCAAAACCCTAGGTGTCTGGAGTGCCTTACAGCAATCATCAATGTTGTCTTCTAAGTTCTCTATAGCCCTTTCAAGTTCATTCATTTCTTTGCAGTTCACCTCACCTTTTCCATTTTTCTTCAATCTATTCTGATAGACTTTTGTCATGTTTGGCTTTTTGTGTCTCCTCCATGTCATTTCTGCAAGTGATCATTTTTTTGGCACTCAACTAGACCATCAAGTGTATAAACCTTAATTATTTACAGGACCAAGCTATTTCCTCTTCATTTTCTATAAGTTGTCTTCATTTAGGAGTAGATATTCTACCTCATCAACACCTTTTGCTGACACAACATTCAACACTCCTGCAGAAGTGCCAATTTTTGTTCATTTTTCTCACTTGAAAAATTTGTACTGATGAGGTAATATTCTTTAGAAATATTTTAGGTCATTCTTGAATAACCATTTCTTGACATCCTATTATATATGAGCCAGATTCTAGCAAAGGAAAAATAGTGCCTGAATGATGACCTCAAACAATGTAAACCCTAATGACCTAGTGGGAGGTTCCTTTGACCTGATTTTGACTGGGATTTGACTTGGAGGTTTTCAAGTGAAAAATAGAGTATTGTCAAAAGTGTTGTATTGAAGATCCAAAATCCAGTGTACTTGATTTATCTAAAGAGCCTATAGAGATATTTTTGAGACCATCAATGCTTAAGGAACCCAAGGAGAAAGGGAATGAGTTATCTATAGGAAAAACCTAGAGGGAAGGTGGAGTTTAGTGACAAGGGGAAGATAGGGAAATGAGGTCATAGGTAGGGAAGGAGGCTAAAAATGATAGGTAAAAAACCCATAAGGAGTTTGTAGGAGTGACAGGGTGAGCATGGAATGGCAAGCTGATAGAATAATGAAAAAATTTCTATAAGGATAATGAAGGCAGTGAGATTTCTGAAACTCACAATATTAAAGGAATGTTGTTTTCATAAATCTATAAACACCCTTTAGTCATCAAAATATAGTGAAAAATATTGATGACTAACTTTGGCTCCACTTGGGGTGGGAAGCTCCTTTCAGGAGGTCTCAAGAACCTCAGAGTTCGGATCTTTGGTTTTGCAAATAAGAAGCCTCACATGCTTGTTGATTGATTCCTGTTCTTTCATTTTTCAAGGCTAATCTTTGTTATTGTTCTTGGAAGACATGAAATTACAATATGAAAAACATGATTGCTTCAATATCAACACTACCTACCCATCATACTTTTCCTAACATTTTCTCTTCATTTGGGTGCATTTGAATTGGCAAACCCCAGATATCATTTCTCTTTTGAAAGCATAAAAACTATCTATGTCTACCCTTATAACTTCCAAGAACTTGGATTAGGCTAATGAGATATTTTATTCTCTACCTAATCTACTAATATTTCAAGTTTAAACAGTTTGACATATTTTCATTCTCTAACCTATCAACACAAAATTTAAAACATGACCAAATCAAGGTTAAGTTGTTTGATTTGGCATGAGCTGTGGAATATTGGAAAAGTGGCAAACAAATTTTATTTTTGTACAAGTAAAACTAGAAAATTCAGGGCTCATAATTTGGATTTTGTTACATATCCCTCTCATTTCTCTTTGGTTCAAGTTTAATATTTTGGAACCAGCATCTTTTCCTAACCTAGTCTACTTGATAAGCCAAGTTTAGATGGTTTGGAAAATATTTCTTCTCTAAATTATTAGAAAAAATTAAACAGATGTTCAACCATGGTTAGGCTGTATGACTGAACAAGACTTTTCTTTCTCAAAGTAGTGGCATTTATACTTGCACACTTTCATACATATTCTTCTTTGGTATGGGGTTTTACCTCTTCTTTTTATCTACCCTCTTTTTCTTCTAATCTTTGTTTTTGTTTTTTTTCATTTTTTCTGATATTCTACTTAAGCAACGTTATGTACAATGAACAAATCTTTAAACTAATAAATTCATCAAAAATAGTGCTTGAGCATCCTACCATTGATAAGACCTCCAAACAACTCTGCTCCATCCATTTCTTGTAGAAAGAATGCATAGTTACCTCTTAATGAATGGATGATGTATGGGCCTTTCCATAGATTTTCAAATTGTCCATGACTTCATTTGTCCTCTCTTCTTTAATCCCACTTCAACACTTTGTCTCCAATCTAGAAATCATTTGCCTTGGTCCTCTTATCAGAAATCTTCTTGATGCTCTCTTGAACTGCTTATGTTCTGTTGTGCACTTCTTCCCTTGATTGCTGCAAATTAATGGTTTGGTTCAGCCTCCTTTGTATATCATTCTCCTCTGATTGTACCTCTTGAAGGAGCTTCATTACTGGGACTCCCAAGGATGTTGTAAAAACTGCATCCATGCCATACACTAGCTGATAGGGAGACATGTTAATTAGTGTCTGCCCATAGTGCATGCACTAATTTGCTATGCCATGACTTTTTATTCTCCTCCAACAAATTATTTATGATGTTTACCAAAATTTTGTTAGAGGACTCAGCCAAACCATTACCTTGAGGGTAATAAGTTTTAGAGTGCCCTAATGTGATGTGATACTTGTGGAAAAATTCCACCATTCTCTTGGACTTGAATGCATCGGCATTATCAGTGATGATCTTTCTCGGACAACCAAATATGGATAGGATATTGGTTTCAAGGAATTTGATGATTACCAAATCAGTGGCATTCCTTGAAGGGATGGCTTCTATCCATTTGACGAAATATTAAGTTGCAATGAGGATCCATTTGTGTTAGGCAGAGGAGGTAGGGCGGATTTCTCCAATGAAATTTGAACCCCACTGTTGAAAAGGAGTTTCAACATGTTAGCCACCCATAAATTCTGTCATATTAGGTGGTGGCTAAATAATGTTGGATAGCCTTCAAGAAAAAATTTCATTGCTAAAATTGTTGATGCTTAAAGTCTTTTGATAATATCCTATCCTTTGGATAATTGTCACTGCTTTTCCCCTTTCCAACTCGAAATTTCTGCTGTCATTACATGAAGAATACTGTTGCAAGCATCTTTTTCCCCCTTCCCTTCTTCCAAAACTAACCTCAGTTTTCTATCCCTCCATTTCCCATGAAAATCCCTCATTTTCATAATTTTTCCCTTTCCCCTTCATCAAAACCCCTTGACAAGGTTAAAAACTCCCTTTTTTCCTTATCGAAACCCCTCTAACCCTCTGAAAATCATTGAAAAAATATAAAAAACCCACATTTTGGCATATATGGGTCCTAGCCCTTTTTCCTCTTAAAAACCCCGGTCACATTATTTCCCATATGCTCCACAGCCCCGCAATCGGGCGCCAAGCCATTTTATAATTATTCCCGCCAAAGTTTAAAACCTTTGGTTATATATATAAAACCTCTGTTTATATTAATTTTCCGACGTTTTATTATTTTATTAATTTTTCCACCAGTTCGAATTTCAAATTAACCTCCACCGTCGATCTGATCTACAAATCGACAGTGCGGAGTCTGTCTCCCTGTGGTCCCCGCCGTCCATAATCCGATTGCCCAAAACCGACGTTATCCATCGCACCACCTTTGGGCAAAAGCTGTTTTCCCTCGATCGCCAGCGATTCCATACATCGCATGACATGCGTCCCGTGTACTTTTTCAAAACCACTTGCCCATCGCGCATTATCGATCGAACGTGGACGCCCAGCGATATTGTTGTCCACTGTCCGATCTAGAGCAAGCCATCCAACGGCTATCGCTCACCGAAGATGCCCAATTGTTAACTGGGCTACGACGCGCCATCCAGTTAATCACTGCCGTCGATCTGATCTGCAGATCGATGATTCATATTCCATCACCCTGATTCCGTTGACCAGTCAACGATTCTCCATTTTGACTTTCCCCTTTGCTCCCAACCATCGATCTCTGCGCGATCGACGGCTTTGATTTAATCTTTCTTCCGCCTTCTCAGATCAATCATGATCGTTGGATAATGCCATCCAACGGCCACGCTTCCTCCACATGCCTCTGCAGTAATAAACCTATAAATGCATGGATTTTATAATTTTTGTTTGTATTTTGCAGGGTTTCGAGGTTTTCTCGCCGTTTTCGAGGAAAATTTGAAGGCAGAGGATGACGATCTTCCTGCCTTTGATTCGCCAAAGGAAATCCTTCGCAGGGTATAAATTCATGTTTCTTCAGTGTTTTCCTTAGGCATTGATGCCACATAACCCTGCGCAGCCCTGTTTACCAGCGAAAACCATGAATCGGGCACAGTTAGAGAGTATCAGAGATGAAGGCCAAAATTCATCAGAACAGAGGATTAAAGGACAGATTTTGTGGGGATTACGGCTAAAAATGGATTATCAAAAGCATAACCATAGTTTAAAAAGAAATTCATGACTATTTTATCAGAAAGAGACCTCCACTATCACCTCAGGGGCTTATTAAAACTTCTAGCCACCGCAGAGCCACCTGTAGCCTCAAAGCAATCAAAGAAGGTCGAAGTTATTACCAGACCCGGAGATATTTAGCATCAATACAGCTGAACAATTTTTCAACCAAAGGAACTTATTGAAGCTGTTAGTAGAAGTTATTTCAAGGATGATGAGAAGCCTTGAAGTCAAAAAATTATTTCCAACAAACCTAATAGTTAATATAAATGATTTTATATAGAGGACACCTATGTAAGTTGCTTCATCGAGCCCCCCAAAGGACAAGTAGCCATTTAAGTCTGTATTAATTACTTTTTTAGATCTTTTATCAGATCTCACCTCCTCATTCTTCTATATATACTCCTGAAGAAGATGAGTGAGGGGTTGTTGGTTGTTTGTTGTTGTTTGATCACAAGTTGTAATACTAAAACTCTTTGAAATAAATACATAGTCCGTTGAAATTGAAGTCTTGGAGGTCTTGATGATGTTGTTGCATGCTTGTTACTGTGAAGGCTCTATCATTGGATCCATGAGCTTGGCTGTTGGTGAAGTATTCTAAATTGTTTTATGTTTTCCCCTATTTTCATTATGTTCCATAATTTCTTACTACAGTAGGATAGAAAGTATTAGGCTAAGAAATGACTCCTGGAAGCACCTTAGACCTGTTCATCCTTCATTGTTTAATGTTTTCTTCTGCTGAAGTATTTTAGAGGCTTTAAACTTTCTCTTTAGTCTTCATGCTTGTTTATTTCCTTAATAGTTTGAACAATTGGTTTCAGCATGATTTATGGTTCTCCCTGCTTGTCTGCTGCCACTTAAAAACTGTTATTGAAGTCTCCCTTTGAAGTTCTTTGCTTACAGTGAATCAAAGAGGTCGGTTTTGATCTTGCCCTTTGTCTTCGCTTAAACAGTTGGCTTAAAGGTCATTATAATTATGATCATAGATGTATTAGGCGTTCCCTCTTCTATGACGACAATTATCAGTGAATCTTTTATGTTTTCTAAGTCATTTGAAATAAAATATTTGAGGAAATAGGGCATTACCCAAATCTTAGATTTCATTTTAAAAGTTGTTTTGAAATCATTATTTGCTTAAAGGTGTGATTTGTAGAATTTATGGTTATCCCTGTCTATCAAAGAACTCTTTATTGTTCAAAATATGCTTTCGAATTCCCTTTGTTGAGAATTAAACCTCTCTTTCCAAATCATTAATGTTCATCTCATTCCAAAAAAAAAGGATGTTGTGGCCAAGTTAGACTTTCCCTTTGATATCCCTGTTGAGTCTCAAATCTGCATCTTTTCCATACACTTTTCTATACCATTTTCATCCACCTGAACCTCCCAAGTTGTCAGTATCATTGTATATTAATTGCAAAAGAGCATCTAACATGGTTTTTAACTATATTTTTTTGTCTATTGTTTGATTTATATTTTGCTCATTTAGCTGCAGAATCTTGCCACTTTCCGCAGCTGCTGCAACTTTCCGTCGCCATTTTGTGAAACTCTATGTTACAGGTGTCTATAGGAAAAATGAGCCACATGGGAAAGTCAGAAATGATGTGGACATGGATCGTGTCCTATTGGCTCGAGCAAATTCATCTAAGGAGGCTGCGGTCAAAGGTGTCCAAATGGAAGTCAACCGTAGAGTCCCACGGTGACAGGACTCTGTTTCGTGTCACGTGAAGATTCATATGGCCGTTTCTGAGTTGCGGGGGACAAATCAACATCTGTACACGGCTCCATAGCCAAATTCAAACATCCACTCCTCATAGATTTACTCTTCAATACGGCCATGATCCTAGATCTGTGGACGTAACGGTCTACGTGTTCTCCATCAGCATAAAATTTAGGAATCAGTTATATTTCTTTTGTTATAAATAACGCGTTTGTATACGCATATTAGATTAGTCTCTGTTAGTTTTTATTAGTCTGCTCTGTAATGTAATTACGTTGCCACTGTGCCGTAATATCACCTTTATGTTATGACTGCATTTTAATATAAGAATACTCTGTTTCCAAACGTAATTCGTACTTGAAGATTGTTGCCAAGGCTGGTGTAGAGGGCCCTTGCACTCGCCAAGGTTTTGTGCATTATTGTATAGTTCTTGTTTTATTTCTTTAAAGCTCATTGTGCCATAATCCATTCACATGTTTATACATTGCATCTTTCATGGTATATATGCTTCATTTCTGTTTATAATCTTTCATGATTTCCATTTTACTTCTGTCTTTCATGTTTTATGTTATTGTTAAACTGATGAGTGTTCTTGTTTTAGGTTATAAATAGGCAGCCCGGGCATTTGCATAACTTTTTGACTAATGACATGGAATTAACATTGTTCTGCTACTAATTTGTTTTTCTTAGTTTCTGTTTAATTTCAGTACTACTTTGTTTAATTCAGTTTTGCTTATTTGCTTCAGTAGTTAAATTTAGATATATTAAACTTCTCATAACATCTTCAGTTGCCTCCGAAAGCCACAGCTGGACTGATGGTGAGGGATTGTATTATGAAATGTGTAGTTTGGTATTAGTTTCCTTTCTGCAAATTTAGATATATTAAATTGTGCATGACATCTTGAGTTACCTCCGAAAGCCACAGCTGGACTGATGGTGAGGGATTGAATTATGAATGTATGGTTTGATATTAGTTTACTTTCTGCAAATTAGATATCAGTTACTCAAGTTGTTTATGGTTACTTCCGAAAATCATAGCTGGACTAATGATGAGGGATCAGAAGACAAGTTGATGTAATTTGATTTAGATTTACTTTGTTGCAATTTTGGATTTATTTAAGCATAGTTTCTTTTGTGTTTAGACAGCAGCAAGAATAGTTTGGTTTTCATGCTCAATAGTTCACTATTTTGATTTATTAGACTAGCAACACCTTTTCATTTTAGCGGCACATTTTCATTTCCTTTCAAGTTTTGTCATTATATGTTTCAAATTACTTTTTAAGTTTCAAGTTGGTAAATCATTATAGAGGATATCATTTCCTTGAACAAACATAACCATACTTGCTTTTATTTTAGAATCTCCATCTCACCTTAGAAAACCAAAAACGACAAAAAGTTAAGAAATAGGTTATCTTGCACATATAGTGCGCCGCACTTCATCAGCTTACGAATCCCGGATTGATAAAGTAATGTAGCAATTTAGGACACACTAAATTGACCAAACATTTTGGCGCCGTTGCCAGGGAAGTGTAACTAGGTAGCCAATTTCTTAAAAAAAAAACAAAATCATAAAAGAAGGGAAAACTTGATAACTTTTTGAAGTATGCTCTCCTCTTGCACCTAGTGTGATCTGGAGGATCAGAAAAGAGAAGTTATTGGTTTAGTAATTTCTTAAGTATGCTCTCTTTTTACACCTAGTGTGACCTGGAAGATCAGAAAGAGAATTATTAGCCCAACTTTAAAAAAATAAAAATATAAAAAAAAAATAAAAAAATAAAAATGACATGCATAGAGCAAGAGATTCTAGGGGAAGGTTTATAGCTAAAGCCAAGAGTTCGATTTTCACAACTCCATCTTCTTCAAGGCATAGACTAGATTCACCACCATCTACCCCTAGCCTTAATATTTTTGGAATTCAAGGAGCAGCTGAATTAGAGGATTCTCCTATACCACCTACTAAATCCCATTTAGAAAGCAAAGAGACTCTCTCTCATCCTCCCTTGATAGAAGAACTAGAGGAATTTAAGGACTCTAAAGAAACTATCATGGCAGAGGAAGTAATAGATGGAGGTAGAGGTAGAGGTATAAGAGGAGGAAACAATGGAGACAACAATGGTGAAGGAAATAATGGAAGAAATAGGGAAGGAGACAACTTGTTTGGATTCCCTATAGTTGATGAGGAAACTCATACAACGATGAAAAATATCTCACCATCTATTCTCCCTAACTTTTATGGATTGCGAAGTGAGGATCCTGAAACATTTCTGTTTGAGTTTGAAGTCGTGTGCCGAACCTATGACTATATGGAAGACTCTCAAAAACTCTCAAAAACTCAAACTATTGCCTTCAACTTTGAAGGGAACTGCTTTGAAATGGTTCATGGGATTAGCTACTCAATCTATTAGGACTTGGAATGATATGAAACAAAATTTTTTGGATAGATACTTGGACTATTGTATGCCCACCAATCACAAGGATGAGGTATTCAAAATGATGCAAAAAGAAGATGAAAATTTGGTAGACTTACTTGAAAGATTTCAATACAACTTGAAAAGAGCAAAGATGAGCAACTTAGATGATGAAACCTTGAAAGCCCTCATATTAAAAGCCATTAGAGATGAATGGATAGATATTTTAAACATGATGGGGAAATGAGACATTTCTCAACTTCCACTTCGTGACATAACATAACTATGTGTCCATCTCTCAAGAGGAAAATCTAAAACAGGAAAAGGGCCTAGGGATCCTTCTCTTATTAGGGTTAAAAAATCTGCAACTGGATCAGTAAGTAGGGCAGAGATTGGTAATATGCTTGATGAATTCAAAACCGATATCTTAGGGAGCCTTAGTGAACAACTAGACACCCTTAAAATCCAAAACAAGCAGAAAGCAGAAACAGATGCTCTAGCCATCTTTTGTCTGAAATGTAGGAAGAAACATGCTTTAAGGGAATGTCCCTTGGATGCAAAAGTTGTAGAAACATGTATGATTTGCTCAGAGAATCATGAGATCAAGGATTGTCCTTCAATTCATGGACTCAAAGCTGTCTTTCAAGAAGACCCAAATTCAGTAGAATCTCTCTGTTTTGTTGCAAGAAGATCTTGGCAGGGACAACAAACTCAAGGGTTTAACAACCCCATGAATTTTCAAACCCCACCAAATTGGAATCCTTGGCAACAACTTTGGCCCCAACATCAGAATCCATATCAACCATGGGTACAAGGGATGCAAAATCATTATGGGAGATTTGCTCAATTTTATCAATATCCTCCATCTTTTCAAAATCAACAAGCTCCACAACTTCCAAACCCAAATCCACAACTTTCATTGCCATTTCCACAACAACAACCTTCTCAACAAAATCCAAATCCTCAACTCATGCTCCCATACCAACAAAAGACCAATCAACTTCCAGCTCAGCCATTGCGAAATCCTAACAATAAAAATCCTCAGAATACTTACATGGTAGAAGGACAACAATTTCCTACCTATATGATTGTTCCTCTCAACGATGTACAACTCAGATCTGGTAGAGTTTTAGAAAAACCTTCTATAGATATTCAAGAGCAAGATACCTCTGAGGAGGACTCTCTTAAGGTCAATAAGGGTTCTGAGGAAGAATCTCTTCAAAATTCAAATATTAAAAAAGAAAAAGAAAAGTTAACCTCCACAAATCCTATAGTTGAGCAACCTGCATCTTCATCTACACCTCCTTTTCCTGAAAGACTACGAATTGACAAGGGGGTGGAAAAACAAATTTTGTTGCCTAAATATGACTTTCTAGATGAATTGAAGAATGTTTGTATCAAGATTCCCTTGCTACAAGCCATTCGAGAGATTCCTATTCTAGCAAAAACCATAAAGGAGTTGAGTTTCAAAAGACCGGGAAGGAAACTAAAAGACACAAGAAGAATCCACCTGGTAGGAAAGATTGCAGATATTATGATGGGAAAAATTACCATGCAGAAGTATGTAGATCCAGGAAGTCCAATTATCAAGACACATATAAATGGGATAGAAATTCCAAACACATTGATTGACTTAGGGGCTGCTATCAACATTATGAGTAGACAAACTATGGACCAGCTAAAACTTCCTAACCTTATTTTTACACCTACTTTACTGCAACTTGCAGATCGATCAATTATTAAACCAGATGGTGTATTAGAAGATATTTCAGTCTCCTTAGATTCTTGGGAATATCCAGTATATTTTATGATTTTGACTCCCAAAAGTAATCTAGGAGGGCACCCACTTATCTTAGGAAGACCTTGGCTAGCCACAACTGATGCTTTTATTAGTTGTAGATCTGGGGATATGTACATTTCTAATGGTAATTCGACAAAGAAATTCAATTTGTATCCTCCAGCAAAAGCAATCATAGAAGTAGGAGACAATGAATGGGTCGATGATGAGGACATTATACAACTTGTATTTACCATTTCTGAAATCAGTGAGGATAGTCAAATTCTGAACACATTAGAAAATTTTGAGACATCTTCAGAATATGACCCCACACAATTTCAGTTGGAATCCGACATAGAATATTTATCATCAAGACAAATGTCTCTTTACTCTATGGAAGATTTTGGTAATTCTGCTATTGAGATTTTTCCAGGAAAAACATTGAATATCAACAAACATTTGGAGAAGTCACAACAAGAAGAACTAACCAGAATCTTGCAAAAACATTCTACTGCATTTGCATGGGAGTATACCGACATGAAGGGTATTGATCCTAAGACTTGCATCCATCATATCTATATTGAGGAAAACAGTAGACCAATCAGACAACCTCAAAGAAGGATGAATCCAAATCTTAGGGAGATAGTGAAAGAAGAGCTCCAAAACTACTCAATGTAAACTTCATTTATCCAATTTCAGATAGCCGATGGGTTTCTCCTTTGGTTATAGTACCTAAAAAGAATGGTAAATGGAGGGTATGCATTGATTACAGGGAATTGAACAAAGCAACTTTGAAGGATCACTTTCCTTTGCCTTTTATCGATAAGGTATTAGACACATTAGCAGGTAAAAAGTACTTTTCATTTTTGGATGGTTTTAGTGGCTATAATCAAATTCAGGTAGTACCTAAAGATCAAGATAAGACCACATTTACTTGTCCATGGGGAACTTTTTCCTACCGAGTGCTTCCTTTTGGGTTATGTAATACACCTGCAACATTCCAAAGAGCAGTACTAGGAATTTTTTCTGATCTAATCCATGATTGTGTGGAGGATTATATGGATGATTTTACAGTTTATGGTAATTCATTTGAAGAGGCATTAGAAAATTTGGAAAAAGTTCTTATAAGATGTAAAGAAACAAACCTTTCAGTAAGCCATGAAAAATGCTTTATGATGTTTACTGAAGGGATTGTTTTAGGACATCATATTTCGGGAGATGGGATTAAGGTTGATAGATCAAAAGTTGAAGTCATCTCCAAGTTGCCTATTCCAAATTGTCAAAGAGATGTTAGAATTTTTCTAGGATTTACCGGTTACTATAGAAGATTTATAGAAAACTTCACTAAAATAGCATCTCCACTCTTCAAATTGCTTACAAAAGACTGTGAATTTAAATGGGATCCTGATTGTCAATCAGCTTTTGAAACTTTGAAAACAAGAATATCCGAAGCACCTATCTTGAGAGGACCAAATTGGAAACTTCCTTTTCATATTTCTACGGATGCTTCAGATACAGCTCTTGGAGCTGTGTTGGGTCAAAAAGATTTAATTCCTTATGCCATTTATTACACCAGTAAAAATTTGACTCCCACAGAGTTAAACTATACTGTGACTGAAAAAGAGTTTTTAGCCGTTGTTCATGCAATTAATAAGTTTAGACATTACATAACAGGCTATGAAACTTTTATTCATACTGACCATTCTGCAATTAGATATTTAATGAACAAACCTGTTACTAATGGCAGAGTGACAAGATGGCTCCTACTTTTGCAAGAATTCAATATTACTGTGTTGGATAGACCAGGAAAACAAAATACAGTAGCTGATTTCTTGTCTAGGATTCAGAATACTAAAGAAGATTCTCCTGTAGAGGATAAGTTTCCTGATGAATACTTGTTTGCAGTAACTACTAAAACTCCTTGGTATGCAGATATTGCTAACTATTTGGTTACAGGGAAACTACCTTCACATTTATTTCCAAGAGAAAAACGAAAAATTATTCAAGAGAGTTCAAAATATTCATGGATTTCTAACGAATTGTTTAAAACAGGGCCAGATCTTGTGATCAGAAGATGTGTCAGGGAAGATGAAATGCCTGATATTCTTAAGGCATGTCATGATGAACCATGCGGCGGACACTTTGCAGACAAAAGGACGGCCTATAAAATCCTCTCTTTAGGATATTATTTGCCTTCCCTCTTCAAAGATGCAAAAAAATATGTCAAAAGGTGTGACAGCTGCCAAAGAGTAGGGAAACCTACCCTTTCAAATGAAATGCCATTGCAACCACAGGTACTCATTGAACCCTTTGAAAAATGGGCTTTATATTTCATTGGACCTATTAATCCACCATCTAAGAAAAAGAAGTATATATTGGTTTGTACTGATTATGTTACTAAATGGGTAGAAGCCAAAGCATTAGTATCTGCTACTGAAAATTCAGTTGTTCATTTTCTTTATGAAGATATTTTTACTCGCTTTGGTGTTCCAAGAGAAATTGTGACAGATCAGGGAAGCCAATTCACATCCAATTTGGTGGAGAAGTTGATGGAAGAATACAAAATCAAGCACATAAGATCTACTCCTTACCATCCACAAGCAAATGGTCAAGTGGAGTCCACAAACAAAGTTCTTGAAAGTATCATCACCAAAACTGTTCATCTACATAGAAGAGATTGGGCAGAAAGGCTTCCTGAAGCCTTGTGGGCCTACAGAACTACATGGAGAAATACAACAGGACATTCTCCCTATGAACTCGTTTATGGGAAAGAAGTCTTGCTCCCCATTGAGTTCCAAGTCAAGACCTTCAAGATAGCAGTTCAGTTGGGGATGGACTTATCAGAAGCCCAAAAGCATAGAATGGAGCAGTTGAATGAGCTAGATGAGATCAGACAAGAAGCAATTTTAAGAACCGATCTAGTTCAATATCAAAGAGCTAAATGGCATGACAAGTACATCAAAGAGAAGAAGTTTCAAGAAGGAGATTGGGCATTGTTATTTGATTCCAAGTTTAAATATTTCCAAGGAAAATTTCAGACTCATTGGCTTGGGCCATATGAGATTGAAAAGATCTTTAGCAATGGAGCAGTAAGAATCAAGACCCTCATTGGCTTGGGCCATATGAGATTGACAAGATCTTTAACAATGGAGCAGTAAGAATCAAGACCATTGATGAGTTTCAAACTCCTCTTATTGTGAATGGCCATAGATTGAAAATTTATCATAAGCCACTCTCAAAAGAGGATTTTGTCAAAATGTTTCAAGAAAGTTCTGCAATCAGGCTGGTACAGAAGAATTCTTCTTCTCCACCAGCCTAGCTTTTGTTCTTTTCAGTTAAAAAAAAAATAAAAAAAAATTGTATAAGCCTGAAAACCAATCACTGATTGGTAGTCTTATACAGAAAATATAGGGTGAAAATCAGGAACACCTGACACTCTATATTTTCCAAATTTTTTTTTTTTTTCTCTTTCATTTCACAAGTTTTGTGACCCACCACTCCATTCCATTCCACTTCATTCCATTTCATTTCACTTCATTTCACTCCATTCCACTTCATTTTGTCTATTTCATTCTATTTTCACCAATAAAATCCTTTTTCATGACCATTTCCATCTAGTCATTTGTCATCCATTCATGTTCATTCATCCAAATAATAGTTGTGTCAGTTTCCGCAGCTGACATCTGTTTCCGGAGCTGACTCCAGTTTCCGCAGCCAGAAGCAGATTCTGCAGCTACTACTCTGTTTTCAAAAGAATGTACAGTCAGATGTTATTTCCATAATCATGAAATAAAATGCAGGTGAGAGGATCAAAAATGAAGACATGGAGCATTCAAGACACCAATGAAGAGCAACTAGTTGAAGACCAAGGGAAAAGACAAAAGATTCCAAGGTATGAGTAAAATTCATTTCAAATAGCATTGAAAAACACATTTTTATATAGTTCTAAACCATAAGCTCCATCCATTATGTGCAATGATTATATTGACAACTTCCGTAACCCTTTTCACGATCTCCATATGATCCTCTCGTATTCATTCTTAAACGGTTCCATAATTAAACCCCCGATCTTCACTCATATTCCGATATTCCACCGGTGACAATGAGACGTAATTGATTTGACCACGGACTCTTACAGCCGCATAAATCCATAACCGTTGTTTAAACGTGCTCACATTTATTTCGCAGCCACCAAATTTCAAAACACTGCCGGATGTGTTATACTCTGTTAATCTCACAGCCGTATCTCTGTCGTGCTCACGAAAACCCCTCTCTGTTTTGTATCACTCCATTTCATTCTCTATTACACTATAGTATGTATACCCACTCTCTGATATCTACCCACAGTCATTGTGCTCATCTCCGTGCATTCAGCCGTTCTATTTCCATTGAACCCTCACGCAGGCAAATTTGTGAAGAGCAGAAAGAAGAATGGGTAAATTGCTAAGAGCAGAACCGGAAGGACCTAAGTTCATGGAGGGATATCCGCAAGTAAGGGATATATTGAAGAAAGCAAAGTGGCTGCGGTTTATCCAAAAGTTTAGAGGTTATCATAAAGAAGTGACAAAAGCATTTGCAAGGTCGTTCAATGGCCTGGAAGTAGAGATTGGAGACCTTAAGTTTGCGGTGAACGAGGCATCTATAGCATCTGCCACGGAACTTCTTCAAGAGGGTGAGCGTTGGTTTAAGAATAAAAGCATCAGTGATGAAGCCTGGAGAACAATCTTACGAAACCAAGGTATGGACATAACTATTTTTAAAAGAGGAATTCTTGTTCATGCATTGAAAGAGGAATGGGCTACTTTGCTGCTAGTTGTTCAGAAATTCATTACTTGTGAAGGCCGTTTTGGGTCCATGTATATGTACCACACCAGGTTGCTGATGAATTTTCTAGATAATCAAGCTCTCAATCTCCCATATTTTCTATTAAATAGCTTGAAGAAAATGTATGTGACTGTTCAGAAGCATTTAGGAGATGTAGAACCACATCTATATCACCACGGTCTTGTAAAAATTTTGATTGAAAAAGAGTTAAAGGAGAAGAAAGACACATGGGAACAATTTATGATTAGAAATTTCTTTGAGGAACCTCAGGAAATTCCTGAAGGTAGTACAACAAGAAGGAGTAGAAGAAAAAGAATAAATGATGAAACTCAAATTACTCCTACTCAAGAAATTCCTAAAGGTAGCACAACAAGAAGAAGTAGGAGAAAAAGAACAATTGATGAAATTCAAAATACTCCTACTACTACAATTGAAAGAACTGATAGGGAAGAGAGACTGTCAAAGAGGAAGAAGAAAGAAACTAAGGGTAAAAAGCCAATAACACCAAAAGAGAGAAAAACTATTGAGGCTATACATCAAACTCCTTCTTCCGAAGAAGGAGATCATCAAGTGTTATCTGAAAGACTGATTCACCTTCAAGCACAGTCATCTATGGCCAAGAAGACAGAAAAAGGGAAACAAAAGCAAAAAGATAGTGGACCACAGCGTGTGAGAAGAAGCAGCAGACTTAAGGGGAAATTGAGGAAAACGCAAATAAAAGGACCTCATTTCATCAATTTGGGAGAAGAAACATTTGAACAGTCCCCAACTGACCATATTCCATCTCAGTCAGTTAGTGAACCTGGTTCATTTCATTCTCAGTCAAACATTGAACATAGTCCATCCCATTCTCAGTAAGATGTTGATATGAGCCCTTCTCAGCCAGATTTTGAAGATAACTCTCCTTTACAACATTTTGGGGACAGCCCAATAAAAATGACACCTGATATAGACCCCAAGCAGCAGGAAGTATATGATTATATAGAATCTTTGGAAAGAGCAGCTACGGGCCCCAGTACTTCGTCCATCCAGCCTCACACAGTACAAGATGATCTAGTCCAATCACTAAAACAGGAAGTCTTTGAGCTAGAGATTTTAAATAGACACATCAAAAATGAAAATGAGACATTGAAGGAACAAGGTAAATTGGAAAAAATCATTCATGATAATACCATGCTACATCTGGGAATATGGCAGAAAAAGAACAAGAAATTGGAAAGGAAATGCCAGAAGTTAAGCAGAGCACTGGTTAATATCAAATTTAGGTGCGTAATGAAGAAACCCAGAATGTTGGCAGCACCAAGGAAGAGGAGGAGAGGATTGGATGTGCTGGCTGAAGTGTCAAGGCATATGAACTGAGGAAGGATTATCAAAATTTTTGTTGCATGAGGACATGAAACACCTTCACAGTGGGGGTATGTTGAGTCTCAAATCTGCATCTTTTCCATACACTTTTCTATACCTTTTTCACTCACCTGAACCTCCCAAGTTGTCAATATCATTGTATATTAATTTCAAAAGAGCATCTAACATGGTTTTTAATTATATTTTTGTGTTTGCTGTTTGATTTAGATTTTGCTCATCTAGCTGCGGAATCTTGCCACTTTCCGCAGCTACTGCAACTTTCCGCAGCCGTTTTGTGAAACTCTATGTTACAGGTGTCTACAGGAAACACGAGCCACATGGGCAAGTCTGAAATTATGTGGACATGGATCGTGTCCTATTGGCTCGAGCAAATCCATCTAAAGAGGCTACGGTCAAAGGTGTCTAAATGGAAGTCAACCGTAGAGTCCCACGGTGACAGGACTCTGTTTCGTGTCACGTGAAGGTTCATATGGCCGTTTCTGAGTTGCGGGGGACAAATCAACATCTGTACACGGCTCCATAGCTGAATTCAAACATCCACTCCTCATAGATTTACTCTTCAATACGGCCATGATCCTAGATCTGTGGACGTAACGGTCTACGTGTTCTCCATCAGCATAAACTTTAGGAATCAGTTATATTTCTTTTGTTATAAATATCGCATTTGTATACACATATTAGATTAGTCTATGTTAGTCTCGATTAGTCTGGAGATAGCTCTGTAATGTAATTTCCATTGTGCCGTAATATCACCTTTCTGTTATGACTGCATATTAATATAAGAATACTGTTTCCAAACGTAATTCGTACTTGAAGATTGTTGCCAAGGCTGGTGTAGAGGGCCCCTGCACTTGCCAAGGTTCTGTGCATTATTGTATAGTTCTTGTTTTATTTCCTTAAAGCTCATTGTGCCATAATCCATTCACATGTTTATACATTGCATCTTTCATGGTATATATGCTTCATTTTTGTTTATAATCTTTCATGCTTTCCATTTTACTTTTGTCTTTCATGTTTTATGTTATTGTTAAACTGATCAGTGTTCTTGTTTCAGGTTATAAATAGGCAGCCCGGGCATTTGCATAACTTTTTGACTAATGACATGGAATTAACATTGTTCTGCTGCTAATTTGTTTTTCTTAGTTTCTGTTTAATTTCAGTACTGCTTTGTTTAATTCAGTTTTGCTCATTTGCTTCATTAGTTAAATTTAGATATATTAAACTGCTCATAACATCTTCAGTTGCCTCCGAAAGCCACAACTGGACTGATGGTGAGGGATTGTATTATGAAATGTGTAGTTTGATATTAGTTTCCTTTATGCAAATTTAGATATATTAAACTGCTCATAACATCTTCAGTTGCCTCCGAAAGCCACAGCTGGACTGATGGTGAGGGATTGAATTATGGATGTGTAGTTTGATATTAGTTTCCTTTCTGCAAGTTATAAATATTAAATTGTGCATGACATCTTCAGTTACCTCCGAAAGCCACAGCTGGACTGATGGTGAGGGATTGAATTATGAATGTGTGGTTTGATATTAGTTTACTTTCTGCAAGTTAGATATTAGTTACTCAAGTTGTTTATGGTTACTTCCGAAAATCATAGCTGGACTAATGATGAGGGATCAAAAGACAAGTTGATGTAATTTGATTTAGATTTACTTTGTTGCAATTTTGGATTTCTTTAAGCATAGTTTCTTTTGTGTTTAGACAGCAGCAAGAATAGTTTGGTTTTCATGCTCAATAGTTCACTGTTTTGATTTATTAGACTAGTAGCACCTTTTCATTTCAAACAACACATTTTCATTTCCTTTCAAGTTTTGTCATTGTATGTTTCAAATTCCTTTTTAAGTTTCAAGTTGGTAAATCATTATAGAGGATATCATTTCCTTGAACAATCATAACCATACTTGTTTTAGAATTTCCATTTCACATTAGAAAACCAAAAACGACAAAAAGTTAAGGAATAGGTTATCTTGCACATATGGTGCGCCGCACTTCATCAGCTTACGAATCCCGGATTGATAAATTAATGTAGCAATTTAGGACACACTAAATTGACCAAACAGGCACCAGGGCATAGGTGTGCTATAGGCAAAGCACACTTCATTGAGGTCTTCTTCGATGATAGCGGGGAAGAATATGAGTAGGATGACGAGGAGGCAGGAGATAGTCAGACAGCCCAGGATTAGTTTCCACCTCCACCTCCAGGTACAGGAGGTGCAGCTTTTTCACCCACAGGAGGGACCCTTGCTGCATTGTGAGTAGTTCCCAAGTATTTAACGTTGCGCGTACAAGGGACAGTGCCTAGCCAGCGAGTATCAGTTTTGGTTGACAGTGGGGCGACCCACAACTTCATTGATGCACATATGGCCGAGCGGAGAGGTATACCGACTGAGAGCTTTGACAGATTTTCAGTTTTGGTTCCGGGAGCCCAGACGATGCAGTGTGCATGGTATGTTCCAGAGTTGGCAGTGACGATGGGTACCTACACCGTGACTGGCCACTTTTTCATGGTCAACATACCAGATACCAATGTGGTACTGGGTGTTCAGTGGTTGATTACTTTGGGGAAGGTCACCACATATTGGGAGGCCTTAGAGATGGAGTGGGATGATAAGAAGACCGAGAAGCAAGAGAAGATCCGTGGGATGCACACTTACACACCTCAGACTGTTTAGGCACAATCGATGGAGGCAGATTTCCGAAAGGGAGACATAGAGTGGGCGGTTGAGTTGTGGGCATTAGAGGCAGGGACTACCAGTCAGGTAGTTCATCTTGATATACAGGCCATCCTTGACATATATGAGGTAGTTTTTTGGGATATACCACCAGGTCGGCCACCAGACCGAGGATTCGAGCACACCATAGAGCTTGAGCAGGGCATTCAGGCGGTGATCACTACCCCTTATAGGCATCCCAAAGCCTATCGGGATGAGATTGAGCAGGCCATCTAGGAGCTGCTGGCTCTTGGGCATATCAGATTGAGCACGAGTCTATTTGCTTCTTTCGTAGTGTTGGTGAAAAAGAAGGATGACACCTTGAGGATGTGCATTGATTACAGGGCCCTGAACAAGAAGACCCTGAAGAACAGATATCCTATACCCAACATCGATGAGTTGATGGATGAGATGAGATGAGCCAAGTTCTTCTCAAAGATTGATTTGAGATCAGGATACCATCAGATTCACGTGAGGGAATAGGACATTCCCAAGACCTCCTTCAGGTGTCATTATGGGCATTTTGAGTTTTTGGTTATGCCTTTTGGGCTAACCAATGCACCAACTACTTTTCAGTCTTACATGAACCATATCTTCCGCGGCCATCTGAGGAATTTTGTATTGGTATTCTTCAATGACATACTCATATATAGCAGGACTTGGGAGGAGCATCTCCAGCATATAGAGGCAGTGCTACATATCTTGGAAGAGCAACAATTCTATGCTAAGCTCTCCAAGTGTGAGCTTGGGATGATGGAGATGTTGTATTTGGGTCACATTATTGGAGTGGATGGAGTGAGAGTCCATGAGGAGAAGATTAGGGCCATCAGGGATTGGCCAGAGCCGAGGAACGTGACGGAACTTCGAGGGTTCATTGGCATATGTACTTATTACAGGAAGTTCGTCAAAGGTTTCTCATAGCTTGCTGCACCCCTTACAGATCTGACGAAGAAAGGGGCATTCCGTTGGTCGGATACAATGCAATGAGCCTTTTATAGGCTTAAGGAGGTGATGAGTAGCTGCCCAGTGCTTGCATTGCCACATTTTATGCAGCCATTTGTCTTGGAGTGTGATGTGTCGGCAGAGGGGATTGGCGCAATGTTGATGCAGGGAAGACACCCTATAGCCTTTGAGAGCCAGAAGCTCCTTCTGCATGAGAGGTTGTATTCTATATATGAGAAGGAGATGTTGGCCATTATGCATGCATTGGCCAAATTCCGGCAGTATTTGGTAGGGAACAAGTTCAGGGTGAGGACTGATCACAACAGCCTCAGGTTCTTTTTGGAGCAGAAGAAGCTACAGGAGAGGCAGCAGAAGTG
Source organism: Pinus albicaulis (assembly GCA_034641835.2). Classification (NCBI taxonomy): domain Eukaryota; kingdom Viridiplantae; phylum Streptophyta; class Pinopsida; order Pinales; family Pinaceae; genus Pinus; species Pinus albicaulis. Next base: position 499,800,850 of record CM076584.1, on the reverse strand, counting down.
GATCAGTAAGATCCAAGCATATGACTTTGACATTGAGTATGTCAAGGGTAAGAATAATGTGGTAGCAGATGCCCTTTCATGTAGACCCACCACGTTATCTCTTATGAGCTTGGACACAGATTGGAGAGCTCGACTTTTAGTGGAGTACTCCAAGGACAGATTTGCATGTGATATTTTGGATGGACAGGTGGCGGATGACAGGTACAGGGTGGTCGATGAGATCATCTATTACAGGGACAGGATATTCTTGAATGAGGGATCTCAACTTAAGAAGAAGATACTCCAGGCATCACATGATTCTCCATTGGTAGGCCATCAGGGGTTTACCAAAACCTACAGGGCCATCAGAGAGAGGTTCTCATGGAAGGGCCTCAAGGAGGACGTGCTCCAGCACATCAGGGAGTGCGATGTCTGTCAGAGGAACAAGGGAGAGATGAGCCATCTCACAGGATTGTTGTAGCCTCTTCCCATTCCGAAGGGGAAATGGGAGAGCATATCGATGGAATTCATCACAGGGTTGCCCATGGTGCAGGGTAAGGATTGTATCTTTGTCGTCGTTGATCGGCTGACAAAGTATGCGCACTTTTTCACCATATTCGCGCATTACACAGTAGCACAGGTGGCCGAGCTATTCTTCAGAGAGATTTTCAGGTTGCATGGTCTTCCTAAGACCATCATCAGTGATAGGGACAACCGCTTCATGGGCGGATTTTGGCAGGAGATTTTCCAGCTAGTGGGGACGGAGTTGACACCGAGTACTAGTTATCACCCACAGACGGATGGACAGATGGAGATAGTTAACAAGTGGCTGGAGGACTACTTGCGTAACTATGTTAGTGGGTAGCAGCGAGCATGGCTGAAGTGGTTGCATTTGGGGGAGTACTGCTACAACATGACACATCACATGTCCATTGGTATGTCACCATTTTATGCTTTGTATGGGTATCATTCCTTATCTTTTGCTGATGTGATGTTTGGGGCTAGCAAGGCTCCTAGAGCCAAGATTTGAATCCAAGAGAGTCAAGAAATTATCCGAGCTCTCAAGGATAATATGGCTATAGCACAAAACCAACAGAAGTTGAATGCCGACAAAGGTCAGGTGGAGAGACAGTTTGAGGTAGGGGACTTGGTCTACCTACGATTACAGCCATACCGACAGTCGTCGTTGAAGCAGAAGGGAGCTAAGAAGCTCAAGCCTCGCTTTACAGGCCATACAGGGTGATACGCAGGATTGGGAAAGTTGCATATGAGTTGGAGCTGCCCCAAGGCAACAAGATCCACAACCTTTTTCATGTATCATGCCTGAAGAAGGTGTTGGGGCAGCAGGTGACAGTGACAAAGGAGCTACCACCTACGGATGATGAGGGGCATTTGGTGTTGCAGCCAGAGGCTATTATTGATACCAGGGAGAGGCAACTACGGAGTAGGATGGTCCGGGAATTCTTGGTGAGGTGGAAAAATTTGCCGGATGAGGATGCCACTTGGGAAAGTGAGAAGATTTTGCAACATCCATCACTTCATTTGCTTGAGGACAAGCAACATTTTTCTGGGGGAGACTGTAATATTCCTAATTAGCGACAGCTAATTGGAATATTCAATTTTGTTCATTTTTGTATTCAATAGTTTATAAATAAATAAAAAGTGAGTGGAGAGGGTCTAACTCACTTAAATGGAATAAAACACCCTCCTAGTAGCACAACGTTGTGACTTAAGGGGGAGCCAAGGGGGCCAAGCACCACGTAGAGAAGGGGGCCCACGTACACTCTAGAAGCTACTGCGCAGATAAGGATGAGCACGTGGAGGAGAGAGAGGCTACGTTGGGGTTTTGGAGGGAAACCAACATTATAAAATATGGAGGATCCTTCTCATTTCATTCATTTTGTTGTTGATGATATTGAGCTAGACGTTTTTTCTTCTTAAGCACGCTGGCTGTTTAGCCTGTCTGCAGCACTGTTTAGTGCATTGAGTGTCTCTGGTCAGAGATCTCGCCCTTAGCCCCGAGGGACTTCGAGTGCCTACTTGGGCAAGGTTATTTATTCGGTATTTTTTGAGAGGTTTTGGTGTTTGGGTTTGTTGCAGAGCTGGGCTTTAATAGAGACTGCTCAGTCACTGGGAGAGAGGATGCAGTCCATTTTGGAGGTGCTCTGGATCAGGATTTATGCAGGAGATTGAGCTGAGATTTTGAGCAGAGGATAAACCTTTTCCCGTGGGAGGATTTTGGTGGAGTTTGAGGCGGTGTTTCAGTCATTTCCATTTAGCCTCTGTGCAGAGCCTTGGAGGCCAGCATAATTCCCCAAGGGGGTGTTTTCTGGAGGTTTTTGGAGGTCGGCCATTTTTTATATGGTTTTTGGGTTTTGTCAGGATTGGTGAGTAGAGGAGATTTACAGATTTTCAGCTCATTCTAGCAAGGGGAACAACCCCTAGTCTTTAGGTCATTCTAGCAGTAGCAGCTACACAGCAGTTTTCCAATAGCTGGGACGCAATTCAAAGAGCAGCCATTTCTGGTGTATTTTGAGAGTATTTCTTCCCTTGCCTTGAGAAAGTTTAAGTGCCATCACTCTGATCACCTATTGTACTTCATTATATTTCTCAGTTTAATAAAATGGCTTAGCATTTCCTCTCTATATTTTTTATGAGTTTCCGTACATTATTTCTGTGCTATTATATGTCTGCTGCACTATTATTTTTATATATTCTTGAGCATTCTAGTTCTATACCACTTAGTGGGTTTATCTATCACTCTTAGACAGAGTCTAGAAAGGACCAGGTAGCCTCCAGATCTCATCCTCTTTCAGAGGCAGAATATCTGGTAAATTCCCTCCCAGTCCATCTCTGGTTGGAGTTTTCCATGTTTTAGAGATATCCCTGAAACGGGACATTACACTCGGGGGGCAGCAGAAGCTGGAATGTCTTCGGAGACGTCCACACAGAGCCTAATAATGAGGTGTTCTAGCTCCGTCTACTATGCAGTGGAGGGGGTACATGCAGCCTGTATCTGGGAAACTTCAACATATTTTTCCCCAATTATCTGCTCAGCTGTACTGAGCTGTTGGTGCACTCGATGGTCACGATGCTAGATTTCTTCAAATAGGGATGTGTGAAGGACCTGTACTACTTCGTGTGGCAGGTGGGTGAGATCTAGTTGCACCTCTGTGCATGCCTGAACTTGCACGCGTAATTTGGGTGGACTCATTATGAAGGCTGCATCCAGGAGAGGGCTGAGGCGGCTTTCTGGCATACTGATCACTATGCTGGTTGATACCGGGATCGACCCTGCTTGGATCATGCTGGTTTGCAAGTTGTCTGTTTTGAGCTATAGAGCCCAGAGCTCAGCCTGGAGTGTGTCCACCGTGGCTTTCTGCTTCTCTTACAAAGTCAGCCATTTGTCCTCTACAGCCAAGGTGACCACATCCATGATCTGCTCGAGGTCATCTTCGATCAGCATAACTCCCGTGCCATGTTCTGGTCAGATGACTCGTTGCTTCTTTTGCAGTCCCTTAGCAGGCTCACCAGTTCATTTGGTGCCCCGAGGGGAGTTAGCACCTCCTGTGTCCAGACCTTCTGTGTTCAGATCTTGTTGTAAGTCCTTCTGTGAGGCTGGTTCCGCATCCTTCCCAGCACTTGTGCCCTACTCCAAACCATTCTTTGACGTTGGTTATGTTTCCTTCCCCGTGTGTTTGCCCTGCTGTGGATCCTTTTTCCCTATTGGTCCTGTTTCCTTCCTCGTACCCTGGCCCTGCTCTCCGGTTTCTTTGGTGGTGTCGGGCAGGGTGACTTTCATAGTGCTTGGTCCTGTGGTGCCCTGCATACTTGATTTGAATCCAATCTTCCATTGGGGAGGCCAGGTCGCGATTAATCGGTCAATGTCCTCATCTGCAACCATGTACAGGAGTGAGACCCATGCTTGATTCTCGTGACTTCTAATTTGGATGTTATGCATAGTTACCTGGAACTCCACGATGTTCTTATATTTTTCATATACCATGAGTGACAAATGTGGTCGGGAATTGATTGCTGCAGCCAGTCCACTCTGGAAGAGGACCCAAAAAACTTGATTGTCCTCAATCCGCTGCACGTCCTTGGAGTCCCATAAATTTATGTAGCACACCCCTTCACACATATCTAGCATGAGCTTTGGGAGGACTGAATCTTTTTGGGCTTCCCATCTGACCAACGCAATGAGAAGTAGCAACCATGAGTAGCAAAATTCCGCCCCTGATTTTGGCCTTCGTGTACGGTTTCCAGGAACTCGTTGCACAGATAATAGACCCAATTGAAGCAAACCCCCTTTTCACACTGGCCCGCTAGCTCAATGAAATACACAAGGATGGTGGCAGCCTGGCATTTGCGCATAAGCTTGCACACTAGCAATATCGTACCTAGCTGTTCCTCGGGGTTGCTGATGGTGTCAATCATGAAGTCTTGAGTGTTTTGTAACACATGGTAATCTTCACATACTTTGTCAGCAATCTTCTACTTGTACTTTTTTCCAACACACAGCATAGGGTTTGGGCCTTCCATGGGGAGGCCAGTAATTCATTGAATCAATGCAGCATCAATAAGGATTCAATCCTAGATCCATAAGCTGCCATTATGGACCAAGGAAATTAGTTGGCACATGAGTTGGTATGTAATGTTGTAGTGGAAAAAATGTGGCATCCTTAGCAGGTTCAAGAGCACAGAACCAGCTAATTCGTGCACCCAACGCATAGGGACGATCTGTATCCCATCGTCTTTTAATATTCTTTCGAGGTAAAGCTCAGGTGCGAGCTGAGGGAAGGTCTCCGAATTGGCCAAGTCATGCTCGTCGAATTTCACCTCATGAAGCTTGCTAAAGGGTTCTCCAATGACGGGGACCTCGCCGAGAGTCAGAGGCATCTGTAGATAGGTGTGCAGGACATCAAGACTCTTTGATGTGCATGTCGAGGGCCTGTGAGGCCCAAAAAATGGCGATAGCCAATTGATTGGTTAAGCCATATGGACCTTTTCTTGAGTAGACAGGGGTCTCTGTGCTAGCCTAGGGGAGCTTGCTTGGTGCGCCGCCTGTAGGGACTTCACATTCCAAGGTGAAGTGCGGGGTTTCATCCCAACCCATTTCATGGGTTTCCCTGATCCTTGTGCTTTTTCTTTCCCCTTCTTCTTGGCTAGACTCAGTGTAGATATAACTTCTTCAGCTTTTGATTCGACTTCCACTACTTCCTCGGTTTCTCGTTCCGTCGAGGTCACCAGTTCTGAGGCTTCAGTGAGATTAGTGGCTGTCATTCTGGCGCGAAAAATGAACTCCGAGTTGCTACTGTGAGAGGGTGTAGGATGCTCAAACATGAACGGGATGCAATAGGCACAGAAACTCTTACAACACAAACTTGACAAGGATAAACATGCCAAGTACAAAATATTCAAGAGATATGGAACCCTTGTCCGATCTATCCTTCTTCTTTTATAGTCGCGGGGATCGATCAATAGTTGGGTGAACCTCACTTGGAACTTACCATCAAGTAAACGGTAAAAAATATTCGGAAATCACCTCATTAAATGCTGACCTCCCACTCCTTTCAATAGTAAATTTTGATTTTTACCTGATTTTACTATTCCAACGGCTAGTTTTCTCACCTCCTGTGCGCCCAATCAGGAAAGATGAGAATAGGCACAAAGACCATCTTCTCCTTGAGTATCTTGAAGCTCTTCTGACCTTCATCATCGCAAAAAAACAAAACATCCTTCTTAAGAATATTTTCCATAGGCACTGTGATCAGCATGTATCCTTGAATAAACTTCCTGTAGTAGCCTATATGTCCGAGGATCGAACGAAACTGTTTCTCAGTTTTAGGTACTGCCAAGTTTATGATAACTGTGACTTTGGTAGGATCAACCATCAATCTTTGCTGAAAAACTATGTGCCTGAGAAAGATTCCAAAGGGTACATAGAATATGCACTTATTGATATTCATGGAAATCTAGTGCTTCCTACAGGAATCCAACATCATGCACATGTTTGAGACGTGATTCTTTACCAAGCCGAAGATAGTCCAGTCATCAAAATATACCTCCAAAAACTTGTGGATGAACTCTCTGAACACTGCGACCACCACCCACGAAAATATGGCAGGGGCGTTCTTCAGCCCAAATGGCATGACAATATATTGAAAGGATCCCCATTCAGTAGCAAATGTAGTTTTTCTACGATCTTCAGGTGCAATTATGATTTGATGGTAGCCTGAGAACCCGTTTGTAAATGAGTACGCTTCCCGCCCTCCTACAATATCAAGGATTTCATCTAAGAATGGCATGGGAAAGGGATCATGTATGTAGGCATCATTCAATTTACATAAGTCCACATAGATCCATATCTCTCCCTTCATATTTTTCTCCTGAACCACCATCGGACTTAGCCAGTCTGACTATTTAATAAGTTCGATGAAACCTACGGTAAGCATCTTGTCAATTTCTTCCTTGACTTTTTGTTTATACTTAGGGTTCAACCGATAAGACCACTGCCTCGCAGGGCATGCATCTGGTTTCAACATGATGCACATGACCCCTAGGTCCCCTGTGAACCCCTTGAGCTCTGAAAACTTCATCGGGAATAAGTCCTGATACTCTGTGAGAAGTTCTGCAACTTTTCCAACTGTATCATCATCTCAGTAATCCCCAATTTTAGCCAACTTAGGCTGCTCTTCCATGCCAATGTTGACTTCTTGTAGCTTCAGAGGCTTAGTAACATCGATAGTTTGTAGTGGGGGTTCAGAAACTGTGCGCTCTCCTTCTGATTTTGGGATAGAGACATTTTGCAGATCCTCCTCGCACTCTTCTATGGCTAAATTCTGGTAGTTGACAATATCCTACATCTGTGTTTCCCATGTTGGTGCCCCAAACGCTACATAAGGGCGCGATTCATAAAATACAAAGGTATCTATATCCTGCATAGCTTTTTCAAGTGCCTCCATTCCCCCTGCTAACCCAAATGTTCCTACAATTTCATCCTTTAATGTTTCCCAGTGGCAGGTGCGCTGATGTAGCTCTGCATCTAAGTATCATGCGATGGGAATTGGTCCCAAGGCATGAATAAATCGGTGAACCCATTCTTCTATAGTTCAGTCACACCATTTTTCCATCTAAGCGAACAAATTCTCATGTAGGTCTCCTGGGCCAAGGAATGTCTTTACGCGCACATGGACCGGAGGTTCAAATCACAGGATCATCACATCCCAACACTCTTCCCAATCCTAGAACACCCCCTTATGCGTATCCCACCACCTCGCAGGTGTTGCGCGCATGGCTAGATTAAGGGCCCATGGCCTTCATTCTCGCGGAACCTCAGCTTCAAATGCTCGCAAAAAATCCTTAATACTACCAGAACCATCAAAGTAGGGTAGTTCTCTTACCTCGGAGGAGATGCATCGGAAGTTCTTGGTGATTCTAAGAAATCGCAGCATAGATACATCATGTAACTGATTCTGCCAATTTTCCATCTCTTCATCGGAGTCAGAGAAACATTCACTATCTTTTTCCTAGAAAAGTACACCGTCAGTCATGGGATTGATCCAATCTTTGTCCTGTGCAGTTAGCTTATAGATATGATCCACATCGTCCACTTCGCGCACTGGATTCGTATACTGTTATCCTTCTACAGGGCCTAATGATACTATTACCCGCATACCCTCATTTTCAAACACCATGCTTCTTTTCTTTAGGTTGATGATACCTACCATATCTATGGCCTAATCAAATCCTAGGAGCGCAGGATAGGGGTCCACATCTTCTACAATTTGAATGACCTCAAATTCAGCCCTGACCTTAACTCATGTGATATCTACCACGATCTTTGACAATCTTTCCATTGGTATAATATTCTGCTGATTGGCCACGTGCAACTGAATAGTGGACCATTCCAACTTAGGTTCTCCCATTCATTGCCACGTTTTCTTGGGTAGTATGTTCGCATCTGATCCTAGGTCTAAAATAACCTAATCCATTTCATAATCACCAATTTGCATTGTTAGCCACATTTCCCTACTGGTGTGTTTCTTATGTTTGTACAGTTTGTGCACATCCTTAGCTTCCAGGGGTGGATTAGTTCTTTCTATGCAGCTGTCTATTAAGGCTTGGAGGTTTTATATGGCCCATTAGTTGCGTAGCAGCTTCATACATGCCTGCAAAAATGGTTTGACCTCATCCTCTGCTTTGAGGTTTGTGGGGGCTTGAGAAGCAGATGCCTCAACCTCAGCAAAGTCTTGGCGAGTTGCGAAAAAGGTTTCCTTTTCCCTCTGTAGGTCCAAACCTTCTTGTTTGATGGCTTGTTTTTAGATAAGAGGCTCAGTAAAAGCTTTCTCCTCAACTCCCCTAGTGGTCATACCATTGCGTGTTATGACATTAATGCTTGGTCATTCGTCTCGAGGTTCTGCCTTAACCCTTTGTACATTTTGCGTAGGTGTCTTCTTCTTTTCCTGCATTTTTTCTATCAGAATTGGATAGTATTCGATCACATGGTCCAGTTGTCTATAGTATCTACAAGACTATCTTGCAGGGTTCAGGTGGTCCCTTGCAAAGTGCCCTATCTCTCCGCAGTTATAGAAGATCAGTTTTCCTCTTCCCCTACCTATGCTTCCACCTCAGCCCCCTCCCCTGCCCCTAGCTTAGGAGCCACCTATGCCTGATGGGGATCTTGGCGAAGAAGGGTCTAATTGTACCCTATATAGGTTTCCCCGGTCTATCATTAGATCATAAGTTTAGTAGTTCTACTCATCATGTCCTACCGATTGGCAAAAACAGCACCATTTTTGCTTTAGTTCCAGGACATACGCACGCATACAAGGGCAGTGGTTAGTATCATGCAGGCCGGCTACATGACAATCATCACACCACAACGCTGGTCCACTTTGTCTCGGGCACAACGGACTGGGTCCCCCCGCCTATAGGTAGTCTGCCAGCAATGGGCACTAATCCTTGGTATGGCAAAATACTCTAAATCGTATGCACCATACGTCTGGGCTAGCTTCTTTCCCTCGGTCCTTTCGCAGATTCAGAATCTCCATGTGCATCGCCTCCAGTTTTCCTTGGATTTCATGTACCCCCAACTGGGTATCATCTCTTGGTGCAGCTTCTAACTTCATAACAATTTATAAAGCTTTTTCCTGCGATTCAATGGCTTTTTGACCCATAGGTACGTGTAGGTGAGGCAGTAACATAGCAATGAAACATTCCTTGTGATGTTTTTCATCATACAGAAATTCCCCTTCCCCGATTACCTTCTTTAGCCACTGGTCAGCCTCCCATACAGACTCAGAGGGCCCTTGTTTAAAATCTTTTAGGTCATTCACTATATGAGAGTAGTATTTAGGCTTTTGAAACTAATTTTTTATGGCATTCTTAACCTCTGGAATGGTCACATTCACATCCTAAGCTACATATCCCATATACCAATCCAGGGCTCTTCCTTCAAAGGCAAGGGATAGTTGCGCCCTTTTCACAACATTGCTGGCCACATTCTGCGCAGTCCATACTGACTCTGTGACAAACCAGAACCAATCCATATCTTCGTCCCCTATGCCCTTGAAGGTAGGTAGCTTCATGTGCGAGGCCATCTCATCTTCTGGTGGGGGTGGAGGTGCGGGTGAGTTCTTACCCCTATGCTGGTTTGAAGGTGGTGTAGTTGGAGGGATATGCATAGTCGAATCCCTTACTGGACTGTAGACAGATATATCTCCTTCTTGATTAGTTTTGTAGTATTTACCACTTCGTGTTGTACCCTCGCTCTGATCGAAGCTCATTCACTCTATATGGTTGCACAATATTCCCTTTTTGCACAATAATATTTTAATCAGTAATGGCAAGGTTTTCAGAAACTTACCCCAAAAACCCTTGAAGAACCTCTAATCTACCTCAGAATAGGACACAATTTGATCGACTGTGAACTCCATCACAAATCCTCCCAGCACACTATCCACCCAGTGATCTACTATACGAGTGATGGTGTTATCAGTCCTTTCTAACTACCATATCAACTTTGGATTCCACTGCGTGACCCGTTCGTCCTTCCAACACGTCTGGAAATCTACGAGCCTTTCTAGCCACTCTTGAAGCTCAGTCGCAAATGTTACAAAGAAAATTTTGTATACCTCAGTGAAAATGTACTTATTCTTCCACTTATCTACTGTAAATTTTGTGTTGCGATTCTCTTTTACCTCAAATTCCTGAACCTATTTTTCAAACCATTCTTCAATTTATTTCTTTTTAGGTCTCCAATGTTCTCTTGGCATTACCCGATCCCTCTCTCAAAATGATCCCTATCCCAGCAACGGAACCATTTTTTGGCTCGAGGGGTCTTGACCAAGGTTCAGAGATTAAGGTTTGCCAACAAACCCCTATACTACTGGCCCTTTCGGCAATGACTTGCTTGCGTAGGTCAAAGTATCACCCGAAGCAATATGGGAGGGTGTTGGAACCCAGTTTCCACACCCTGAGAGGGAGAGTAGGTAAGTCAAGCAGATCCACGTTTGCAACCTATCAAGTTCACACAAAATGGGTCTATTCGCAGGTGTGTTAACAATATAATCCACAGTATACAAAGATATTATCATGCACAGAACTAGTCAATACCTTCGCATCCACGTGCGTATCAATAGTTATCAATACACAATATCATAACGCATCATTAACATATTACAGATATACCATAACACAGACAGATTCACAATATAACATATAACACAACTGTATTCTTAGCTCTAATGGATCCCAAAGGTTCACATCAATAGAAACACATCATAGCAAATAACAAAGAGCTACTTTAACTATATCCGCATATATTAGCATCCAAAACCCAGTTCAATCCAGACACAACCTACACACACAACCAGTAGGGTTCGCACACAGCAGGACTGAGGATATCCATGCACATAGTCAACAGGAGTCCTTACCCAAACAACCCAACAATAGATCTAACAATTCACACACAACATCAGATTTAATTCTTGCCTACCTTAAGACTCAAAATGTTCATCTATTTATATCGACTTAGCCTAGCTTCCAATGGTCTGCAAACTGTGGTTTGCAGAGTCTTGGTCTACCCTTGACCCATTACAATGCATTCGAGGCTTTGACCCACCCCAAAACCCGTGTGTTAGACTAATTAATACCAAAAATATACAAAATTGTACAAAATTCACAACTTTAGGGGACCCGGTTCCAACACTCCTCCAACACTTTCCCCCCTCCCAGTAGCATGTATCCAGGATACGACATGCCTCATCCTTTTTCCCAACCTGTTTACCCTAATTTTTCCCAACCTCCTTATTATCTGTATCCACAGCCTAGTGCTTTAGCTCCTCCAGCATTAGCACCTTAGCATCCATTGCCTTCTCAACGCCCGCAAGAACATCCACCCCCCCCAAGGTCAGGTGCATGCACAACTGGGCACGACTAATCCTCTTACTTCCAAAAAGAAGATGAAGCAACCAAAACCAATTTGCCCTAGGTAATCCAGGAAACAATCCCTAAGGAAATGCACCTAACATTACAACCCAACAACAGGGCACTCAGCCCAAGTTGGGCAGGCTTGTTCATACGAACAAACCTTGTTCTTGTTGCGGTGTCTATGGTCACTACACCCACGATTGTCCTCTTTTACCTCAGATGCGTCAGATATGGGAAGATCAAGTAGCATCTCGAGGATAGTAAGCCTCCCCTTCGGTTCCTCCCAATGCTACCCCTATCCAACCGACTGTGTTTACCAATCCTTTCCCCTAACAAGGATTCGTGGCTACCCAACCACCTGAAATTCAGGTGACCAATCAACCTCCTCCATCTGGTACCTCTGATTACCAGATCCTCATGATGAAATCTGACCAACCCATTACCATTGACCTCAACCTTCAGACTTGGTCCCGTCAGTACAAAAAACCCCCTCGCTACCTTTGCCCCTGAGCCCCCTTCTTTAGGTCCCAGAGAGCCTCTTTCGACACCCAATGGTCCTTTACTGATCCCTCAGCCTAAGGTAGAGGTTCATACCAAAATCCCCAAGGGACCATTATGCCGAAACACTAATTCTGGTAAAGTTTCTGATTCGTATATTATATTAGATGACTTAGCGCAATCCTTCACTGCCATGTCAATGCTGGAAGTCCTCTAGTCGTGCCCTTCACAAAAAAAAGCTTTACTAACTGCCATGGGCACCGTGGATCCTTCAGATGATTGTTTGATTTTCTTCAATGTTGACCGGTTAGAACATTCCCCCATTCTTGCTTCCGTCACCTTCCAAATCACTGTCAAGATCCAGAATGCCAATGTCTCCCATTGTATCATTGACGAGGGGGCATCTACCTATGTGATGTCTGCTTTGGTTTGGAAGAAAATTGATTCTCCTGAGTTAGCCCCTTCCATTATCACCCTCCGAGCGTGGGATGGCCACACTTCCCAGCCCCTTGGCATGTTCTGCAATTGTCTTATTACTCTTGCGGGCAAGATTTCTTGTGTTGACGTAGAAGTCATTAATGCCCCCTTAGACTACAACGTTCTATTGGGTCATAGCTACACTTATGCGATGTCTACTATACCATCTGCGGTTCACCATAAGATGTGATTTCCTCACAACATAAATATTGTCACCATCGACCAGTTGACATATTACAAACCGTAGTCTTAGACCTCCGCTAAGTCCATCATCTCTTTAGTTGCCAATAAAAAAATAGTCAAACCTCCGACCAGTGTCTCACCCAGAGTCTACAAAGAATCCTCTTTACTTGGTTCATTCCTTGGTCTCCCTCCTCCTATCTATGATCCCAACTCGTCCAACATTTGCATGATGCAATCGTCTCAGTCCTATATCAAACATACTGTTTAGACTAGTCAACAGCCCCTCCCTCTGAAACCTGCTCCTATCACCTCAACTTAGCCTTCAGGACCCCCTCCTCAAGGCCTCTCATCTGAAAATGGTGTCCATGAGCCTCTCTACCCTCCTGGAATGGTTCCCCCTAGCCTTAACCATCTCAAAGTTGTCTCGCTTGGCCATTACCCCTCCGGTCAGATATCGTTTCTTTCTCCCCCTCCTAGAGTATTTTCAGTACCTGTTATGGCTACCTTGTCTCTTCCTAATGTGACCTTGGGGATCCCAGTCTGGTACATTGATCCCCTATCCACTATCTTTCCTGGTCAACCTAAACCTTATACAGCTTTGCCCCTAGTCCAACCGGTCACCATGACCCCTCCCTTTACTTCTGTGCCTCAGCCACCTCAACATGAACCTACTCCTGTTGTGAAAGCCTCAGGTGAGGGGGGCAAAGCCCGCAAGAAATCACCTAATGAAAAGGCTACCAAAACAACCCCTACTCCTCCTTAGCCTCCAAAGCATACCCCCCCATGTGCTTTGTGTGATGTTGTCGGTCATGCCACCCATACCTGTCCTGAATTGCCTCGTCTCAAGCCCATGATCAATGAAGTGTATACTGAGTCTGATATACAATAGGTCCATGTAACCTTACCTGATTTAGCCAATAAACTCAATACTTTTCACAAAAATCACCCTTTTACTTTGTGTGAGTTCCATGGCCACTATACTCACCTTTTTCCCCGCCTCGATTGCTTCTGCACCTCTCTAGAGACAGTTCACCAACTCGAGGCCGAGCGCAACGAGTCCATTGGTCCCTTGTGACTTTTTCTTTGGAAAAAACGGAGGACACATCCACTCCCATTAAAATTACCCCTCCCGATGTCAAGATGACAGAGTCTTTGGCCACTGTCAACTACCTGTCATCATCTATGAGATCCACGGTGGAAGACCCCCCTGGGAATTCACATTCTATTTTCCCTAACTTCCCTTCACCGATTACCTTGGGCTTAACATCGGTGGAACCTTCATCTACTTGTTCTTCAGTCACCCTCCATGAAGATGCGCATGTGAACATTTATTCTCATGATGATGAGTGAGGTAGCTTCGCCGTGTCATGTGGTTTTTCTTCCACTATTCACCTCATCTTCTATTACGATGAAGAAATTATGGAATAAATCACGACCCTTGACTTTATCTATCCCCCCTTACATCGAAACCATACATTCGAACCATATACACCTTGTGGTCATTACATTGACACACACTGTTTTGGTAAGGGGGCACCCATATTTGAGAGTCCATGAGAAGCAATAATCCACAACCCTCATAGTGCATCTGGTTGTGTCAACTATAGTACCATCATTCTTCCACGTTTAGAAGAACCTCTAGAGTCCCATATCACTTTAGATCACTCTAGGGATGATCCCCCTCATCATTCGTTCCTCTTACATCAACAACCCAGTCCCCTAGACGTTGTTGTTGACCAACCTGTGTGTTTTCTAGGTGAGCACCCGTTCATTATCTCCAAATATACTCTTTGGGATAGTGACACCATATATATGAACAGAGAAATATAGCCCATTTGCTTCATATATGCAGTACCAAAAGAGATTGGTAATACTCCATTCCCTTTCTCGAACTGCATCTATCCATTCTTCCCACAAAAGATAACCATAACGTAAACAAATGGTGAACCACATCATTAAAATTTGTTTATATTCCCATTTTCTAAATACATTTAGCATGAACATAACATGCTTGGGGACACCTATTCCCCTCAACCATAAAAATCCCAATTCTCAGCCAAACATAGCACTGAAACTCCTTTCTCTGACAGGTTGCACTTTTCAAGTCATTTCCTGGGATAGGTCACAGTTTTCTGCCCAGTACATGCTACCTAGGTCGCAGAACAAACCCCAAAAAGTGAAACCTAGCCTGTTCATGAGCTTTGGGTGCCTAAACTGAAAAAATTTATTCCATTGACTTGAAAAAATATGGTTAGGCCTCTTACCTGCAACTGACGGATCTGGATTTCAACGGTCGGTTTGTTCGCTACGATCAGAAAAATATTTAGGGCCTTTTCTCCTCACTACATTCACCATAGCTACACTTGAAAATGAGTCAAATTGGAAGGAAATTCCTTATTAAAATAGAAACCCCATATTTTTCTTTTGACAGTTGTGACTAAACCGTAGCTCAGTTTGACAAACCATCAACACCGTTGGAAATCTCTCACCGAGCTCTCAAATGAGTATCTTTTAGTTTTTTGTGCTTTGATACTTCACCCAGACACATTTTTTCCAAGAAGGGTCACTTCACCACTCAAAATCGAATTTATTCACTTACAACACTCATACTTGGGGCACCACTTTGCCTTCATACTTGTCCATTCTCGTGTCGATTTTCGTCGTGAGTAACCTTCTTGTACTCATGTTTTTATGGTCCCCACTAGACCTGTTCTATGTGGAAGCATCATTGAGTCACCCTTGTTTAGAGCTTCTGAGTTGAGTCATCATCGCATCCATGGAGTCTATCCTAAGTTCCTTTATATCCCACTATATTCCTCCATCCTTCATTTCTTTGTTCCTCTCTCATGTCACACACTTTGGCCTTCAGTCATATTGTCCCCTATCCCCTTCAGTGTTGAGTCAGTAGCTGCTAGGTCATCCATACCCTTTATTCTCTAACAAGGGAAGTCGTCAGCGCGCTACTCAATACCCCCCATTCCACCATTATCCCCAGTGCCAATCTATAAGTTGCTCTACTATTATCCCTCATGCTTTAGTTGAGGATCCCTTATTGCCTCACTTATGGTGGACCTCCTTCTGTTGACATCATCTTATTCACTCCAGAAGACAGGTCTAGAGTGCGGTGTACCTTGGTTCCAACTTCCACTCTTGTTCAGTGCCTTAAATTAGGAAAAGGGACTCTTTATTATCCTTTGACTTGATTGTTTCTCAACTCCATATCCTTATGGTATGATCAAGATCCGTATACTTGATAGTTTAGTGATGTAGTAGATTGTACCGGTGATTCCCGGGTGTGTGTGAGATGTCTTAGACCTCATAAGGGGGTGGCCCTTCAGGTAGCCCCCCACATGCCTAGATGACCTCTCTACTACAGCCTTGGATGAACCTCCATATATTTGATGGTTCCAGCCTCATCTGCTTGTAGTGCCTCTTTCGTTTGCATGTATCATTCATATTTCAGAGCCCTTTATTGTTTTACAGGGCCTCTTTGGTTGTAATTATATCTCATGTACTCAGATATTATTGTATAAGTCCTGGATCTTTTCTCATGAACAATATGTATGTGGGATCCATTATCATGTTTTTATCTAGCCCATTTTTATGCCAACATGTACTATATAGTTCAGTCCCTTGTTTACTGGACACATTATTCTTTGTACTTTGTTATCTCAGCGGGCATAGGTATGACTCCCACACCTCATGTAGAACATGTATTCACTCATAAAAGATACTCGTCGCACCTGTAAGTCTCGCCCCCTCAAGGTCTTGTCCTCTAGCAATTTAGTCTACCTTATATTTATCTCTCTTTGACTCCCCCTTCAATGTCTAGTGATTGAGTTCTTCCAACGCACTTTGGTCATACAATTAGCTCCTAACACTCTCACGCTAGGGGAAATCTGTTATACCAATTTTTTTTCATCTAACCTGTTACTATTGTATGGACCAAAGTACACCATGTAAGACCAATTTTACCGTAGTAAAATTTCTTTCACTATGAAAAATAACTTAGAAATCCATAATTTATTAAGTTGTTTATGGTCTAAACAGGAAACCCCATGAGGAAATAATGAATAAATACCTATTTGTTTGGTTTTCTTCAAGGGATAATTAATTAAACCACAGTTTAATTAATATTCCTGGCCATATTTAACCCAAAACAGGAAAATTAATTAGATAAATCACTATTTATCTTATTATTTTCTAGGAATAATTATTTAAAACATTATTTAAATACTATTCCTTGTTAAATTTGATGAAATCATTTATAAATAATTGAATAAATCACTATTTATTTAATTATTACTCAACCGTATTCTTAAAATAATAAATAAATCATTTATTTATTTATTATTTACAAATAAAGGGATTTGACCAAATTCAAATTCTTTTTCCCTCCAACAAAATAATAAAATATTCCATAAAGGTTGGATCTAGATTTGGTTAATAATATTTTAATTATGCACCAATATATAGACTAACTCAATATTTTGTTATAAATAGAAGGGTTTTTCCATTCATTCACTACCTTTTTTTGCCTAAAGATCGATCTGGATCTATACTTTTGGTCTGACTTTGGTCTTCCATCATTTTCATATTTTTCTACCTTTTTGCTTGTGAGCTCCCCTTGAGTTCCATTTTTGTATGGGTTTTCTACACCATAAAGAGAGAGAGATCTTAGATCTTAAGTGATGAGGACATACAAGAACCCATCCCATTGAGGGGGACTGGTAACATCTTTCTATGTTCCCTTCTAGGTGTCATAAATCTTAAAATTCTTTAAAAATATTCTTGTCTTGTCTATTGCATGTGTGGAGAAACTCTTGATTTTATTTGTTGTTTAATGTATTTAACTAAATAGATCTAGATTTTTGTAGCATTTATTCTGATCACTAACTACATATCTAAGGAAATTGACAACCATATTTGATGCTAGGGATGTTTTTTATGCATAGCTAAAGTGAGTTTTTTTCGTACGCTTGTGATTATAATTCACACTAACACCACTCCATTAAGGCTTTTTGTTTATAACCCAAGGGATATAATTGATCTTTAAGTGAAACAGTAAAATTTAACCATGAGGAAAGAAGGTTACCCAAATTACTACCGCCTTGAAGTTTTCTCTCCCACCAGAAGAGAGTTGTGCCATTCAGTCGAAGAGAAGCCAACTAGATCTTTACCGCATCCTCCACAATCTATTGAATCCTGCAGTAGAGTTCAGGTTGTCTAATCTAGTTGTTAAGTTTCTCTGCATTACTTTCAAAATTATACATGGGTAGATCAAATTTAACATCTAACTTAAAGAAAGGTTTGTTAGATGCATTTCCTGAATTTCTATGATGATGGTGAGAAGAGGAGGAAGAAATTTCACTTGTTGGAGGAGAAGGAGGTGAATCTCCTAAATTATCTCCATGCCTTGAACCTTATCCTTTTGAAGCATTCTCCCCTGCTTTCTCTAGTCTCTCAATTCTAGAGAAAAATTTCTCGACCTGATCTGCCATGGTGTAGAAGGTCTTGCAGAAGTTGAGCTCCTTCTCATTTCGAACATCGTCATCCATGTTTCTTCTCTGATGTGCACATCCCGATTTGGGAACAAAAGAATGTAGTGTCCCTTCACCTCTTTGTAGCCCGTTTCTAGTTAGCATACAAGCATGTAATTCACATCTACAAATGCTTGCTCTGATACCACTTGATCCAAAAATATTTTTCTTGTCAATGTTTTAAATAATTACATGTGAAAATTGCAGCTTAAACAAGAAACTTTAAAGGCATACACATAAGAAGGGAGAAGAAATTAACATCATGCAAGAAGACACATAATCGATATCGGAGTTCGTCCAGGAAGGACTACTTCTCCAGGCCCTTCTCAAATAGTCAGGAGGTCCTCTTTCATTAAGTGGAAAAAAATGGAAGTATAAGTATAAAATGAAAAATTACACCCTTATACCTCCATATCTGAAAGTCCCCGAAAATTGACGACCTCTGATGAAGAAATGGACAACACCATTAGATTCGTGGCATCGAGAGGTGCATAATCCATATAAAATTTACCCAAATCTGAAAAAGTGAAAATCTAGACCCTCTGGAAAATGGCTTAGATCATGGTTCCGCCCCCCTCCCACACAATGCACATGGTTCCACCATCTCAATTTCTGTGCCCGCTCGTGGCTGCCTGGGTGCACTTCTGAAATGAATATTTTTTATATTAAAATTTTGGGTGGACTCCACAAGGAGCCCGTTGGCCGAATTGGTTAAAGACCCTCAATTGGAGGGAGCAGGTTGGGTGGTCAAATCCGCCCCCTCCTTTTAAAGTCCGAATTCAATTTTTTTATTTAAATCGTGCTTTTAACTCGTCGTATGATTTTAATGCCAAGTGGATAGTTGGGGGGTCGGGCCCGCATTTGGCGACCCGCCCCACCATTTATGTCGGCATCTGTATGTGCATGCAACAAGTGGGTTGGGGGTTGGCGGTGGGGTTAACAACCCCCACGACCTTTTGATATTAGATGCCACATATAACCTGTGGGTTGGGGCCGTGGGGTCACGACCATTGGCCCCACCCATAATACATAGTGTGGCCGAAATCCATGGCCGTGGAAAGTGGGCGAGAGGTCCAGCGGGGTCATGGCCTCTGATCGTTAATAATATATATTTTGTTATGATATGCAGAGGGGTCGACGGTGTTTGGCCACCTGTTGACCCTTTTTTTATATAATTTTTTTTGTTTTAATAAAAAAATGAGCCTTTTTGAAAAATCATTAATTTGACTGAAGGAGTCAAATTAATGACCCCACAATTTTGCCCAAAATCCGGCCATAGCTGGCTAGAATCTGGTGGCTAGAAACCTTCCAATTTTTGTCCTCCTTAGTCTGCCACTTCACCAATTCAACCCTCGAACTTTGACTGCTCCTAACTCCTTCATACAGATTTGGAATTGAGTGTTGTCTACGTCGTTGAAATCAGAAAGAGGAGATATTAAACTTGACATTAATTTTTCCACATTCCAGACACTTTGATTTTTGAGCCTTTGTACTTGAGCCACTTTTACATGGACCTGTTCAATCCACCTGGATCATACCTCTCCACTAAAGAGCTTTTAGACACCAAAAGCCTTATCAATCAACAAGAAAGCGAGGGAATTGCTCCCTCACCTTAAACTTTTCAAGCCATTTAGCTTTACTTGGCTGCATCCCTTTGAAACCAACATGGAGATACTCCACATCTCCTCATCATGAAGTCCTAGTTCTTCGATCGAGAATTATGTCCTCTGGAAATTCATCGAGATACTCTAGTGCAAATTCATCCACTGTAGGAACTTATCCCACCTCCTTGGCGTCCATAATCAATGGTGGTTCATAAAGCTTCAGATTTTCGACATTCACGACCGAGTACATTTGGATGTATACATGCAAGTTGAGTTAGAAAGCATTATTCCCAATCTTCTCCAATATGGTAAATTGACCATACCGGATTTGTCGCAATTTCTTGCCTTCCCCCTTCATTCGATCCTTGCTGATATGTAACTACACCTTGTCACCAACTTGAATTTGATGGTCGACTTGGTGCTTATCATGTCGGGCCTTACATTAGGCCTAACTCTTTTCCAATTTCTCTTTCACTGCTTGGTGAATTGTATATATCAGCTGGATGAATCGCAGTGCTTTGTCCCTGTCATCACGTCCACTGGTATCTTTGTCCCTTCCATAGTTCATGTCAAAAGGGTCCTTTGGTAAGGAACCAAAACATGTCTCAAATGGTGAACGCTGCATAGAGGAATGCACTGCTCGGTTGTAGGCGTGCTACACATATGGAAGATGCTCATCCCATAGCTTGGGATGTTTGCTACACTAGCCCCACAACAAGTGTACCACAGTATAGTTGACGACCTCTTTCTTTCCATCAGTTTGTGGATGGAATGATGTACTTTTATTCGACTTGGTGTCCATCATATGCCAAAATCTGGTCCAAAACCCTCCAAGGAAGCAAGAGTCTCGATCTGACACAATCGATGTGGGCAACCCAAAGTGAACCAAAAAATACTAAAATAAAAGATAATTGGTTTGCTCAGAAGTGATCTACTTTTTACAAGGCATTGATATGCACATTTTACTAAAGCAGTCTACGACAACATAGACATAGGCAAACCTCCTACAAATTCCATCGACACACTTTCCCATGGACGACCCGGAATAGGGAGTGGTGTGTAGAGCCCGAGTTTTCTATTATAGGGCTTTCAAACAGAACACATCACACATCCCTTTACAAAATGGGTTACAATGTTTTTCATATGGGGCCAAAAGAAAAACCTTTTCAAATGACATAAGGATTTTTCAACACTAAAGTGACCGACAAAGGAGAGGTGTGTTCCTCTCGAATTACATGTACCCTTTCTAATGTGGGTATGCACAATGTTCCAAGGTGATACGAAAACTTCCCCTACAAATGATATTTTTCCACCTGTGACCCATGAGTTAGTTTTGAATATAGTGCTTTAAATTAATCATCGTTAGTGTATTTTTCAACATAACTTTCAAAAGACAACGAAGCATTATGAAAAATAATAGAAGCAACAATAGGAGGGTGAGAGAGCATATCTGCTACTTTGTTACTAGTGACCTTCTTATACTTTATTACCATATGAAACTAATGTAGGAACCCCATCCACTTGAAATGAACATATTGTTGTAGCTTGGTCTATGACTGAAGGTATTTCAAGGGCTGGTGATCTGTATGGATAATGGTTTCCTTGTTGATCAGGTAGTGTTTCCACTTTTTCACACTTTGGACCAAGGCATACAGTTCATTGTCGTAAGTGTGGTAATTTATGACATCCTGGGAGAAATTATTCGAAATGGTAACATATCGGCCTCTTCTACTACAACAATACAACTCCCATGGCATACCCACTAGCATTGGTTTCGATCTCAAAAGGCTATTAGAGATCAGGTAAAGCCAGGACTAGTGCAGTGTTGATTTTCTCTTTCAGTGCTTTGAAATACTTATGTTGCTTTCCTCCCCACTGAAAGGTTTGTTTTACACTTGTTAGTACATGTAAGGGTGATGCAATAATGGAGAAGTTGACAATGAATCTCCTCCAGTACTATACTGCACCTAGAAAACTACGGACCTCTATTACATTGGTAGGCTTAGGCCATTTTAAAATCACCTCAACTTTGGAGGGGTCTATTTTTAATTGACTATTACTGAAAATATGACTTAGGTAAACCAAAGAGGTTTTCCCGAACTCACACTGAGACAATTTTACATACATTCTTCACTCTTTAATACATCAAGAAATTTCTTTTCATGGCATACATGTTCATCCCAAGTCCTACTAAAGACAAGAATATCATCTAAATACACAAGGAAAAATTTATCAATGAAAGGCCTAAAAATATCATTCATGACTCTCATGAATGTGGCTGGCGTGTTTCATAATCCAAATGGCATCACCATTCATTTGAAAAACCCTTGCTTGGTCTTGAAGGCGATTTTCCACACGTCCTTCTCTGCAATTCTGACCTAGTGATAACCACTATGTAAATCCAATTTGGTGAAATAGATAACATTCTTTAATTTATCTAACAAATCATCAATGCAAGGGAGAGGGTATCAATTTTTCACCGTGATTTTTTTTAGCACCCGATAATCCACGAACATCCTCCATGT